>PVJI01000037.1:0-487809 GCA_004026765.1 Micronycteris hirsuta
ACTCTTGGAGGGTCGATCCACCCTGTGGACCCTGCAGGGGTTGGCTGCTAAATGTGTGTGTGTGCGCACCTACTTGGGCCCAGAGCCGCTTTGTGGGGCTCCTCAGTGGACATTCTAGAAGTATTTTGTCCTCTCTGCTGGGACCTAGAACAGACTATGATCAGACCTGTGTGAGTACGGGCTCCATACCAAGCCTCATGTGCCCACACCCCTCATCCCCACCCCATGAAGATCGAAGCTTCTAGCATGCCACAGTTCCATTTTTCTCTTAAGCATCAAACTGTCATTTCACTAAACACCATCTGGAGACTCCTGGCTTCAGCCCCTCACTTCTCCCAAACTCCTATTAATGTGACAGGTGTTTATTCCTTCTTCCTCCTCTTCCACTTCCTCCAGAACATCTCAGCTCTGTGGCCTGCAGACATTCATCTTCAGGGAGCTCAGCTCTACTGGGGAGGGCGGCCGTCTCAGGCTTGGCTTTAAGCAGCTGACAGTGATTAAGAGCAGACAGAGCAAGAATGAGGTGTGCTGGGCCCCCCTGAAGCCCAGTCCCCATCAGACTGGGAAGGGGGATGGTAGAGGAGAGTTGGGGAAGGAACCTTGTTAAATGAGGTCTGCAGTGGCCTTTGACTCTTTGCATGGACCTTCCCAGAACCTCAGGACCTCCGTGACTCCCTGGTGCTACCAAACACAGCCCAGGTTCCACCCCTAGTCCTTGACGATCAGTTTCCCGCTGCCTTTCCTAGCCTCTGCATCTGCCCCAGCTCCTGAGTACCCATCTCTGCTACCCCCACACTGTCTCATCCTTCCTCCCGCTGCCATGCCTGTCTTGTGCCTCTCACCTGAATGAACCATCATGCCCCATGCCTTGCTTGTCCTCAAAAAAGGGAGCTCACACCTTTCTCCTCCAAGAAGCCTAAAGCGAAGTGGAATGACAGCGGAGACCCCACTGAGATGAGCCCCACCACTCGAGGGTGCCTGTTGGCACCCGAGTGCTGGCAGGGGGAGCCTCCCCATTCCGGGCCCCGCCATGGCCCAGGCCAGCACTCAGAGGCCAGCTTGCTTCCCCTGGTAGAGCATTAAGCTAATGTGTGTTGTGTCTCATTAGCGGCATTCTGTTTGTGCCAGGGCCAGGCAATTTGATGGGTAGTTGATTGGATATTCTGTTTATTTACGGCAGGAAAAGCATCCTTTATTGAAGACCAGCAGCACATTTCTGTCCCTATGGTGCTAAGATCCTCTGGCAATCATGCAATTATAAATTCAGACTAAATAAATAATATATAATGAGCAATAACGACCGCACACCTCCATGTAAAGAGCTCCCCTCGAGCAGACCTCAGCATCTCCCCGCAGCCGGGCCTGGGGACCCAGCAGAGCCCCAGGCAGAGACACACTGGCCATCCCAGGTCTTGGCAACTCCACCAGCAAGGTGAGCATTAGCTTCCACGTGCTTCAGTCATAACACCGATGAGTGGCAGCGCCTTCATTGACAGAAAACCTTCAAGTCTCTGCTGCCATTGATCCTCACAAAACCGTGAGGAAGTGAGGGGTGGGTGTTATTATCTCCAGTTGAAAGGTGAAGGAACGAGGTGAGGTCCATGGAGGTTGAGAGCTTCCCAGAACAGCAGGGAGAGGCAGCCGTGACTAGGACCCCATTGTTCTACCATACATAGGCCGATCAAGGGCATGAGGTTGGTGTTGCCATCCTTCCCAGGGTAAACTCAGATTCAACTCTCATGTGAGAGGGAAGAGTAAACACCCACAGAGCCACCTCTCCCCACTCATCATCATGCCTGAGCTCTCCTCTCCTGCAAGCCATTCTTCCATCTCAGGGATGAAACTGAGTCAGTGAGAGATTGCCACCATTGTTAGGCCTGGGGAGGCTGTGGGGGGTGGGGCGGGCAGAGGGAGAGGGTGGAGACCTGGGTCTGGGCAGGCGCTATGGAGCTATGGCTGAGGACAGGACATGGCTGTGAATGCACCGAGGCAAATGCAGGCCCTCTGTCGTGTGGGGTCAGAGAGAGTACAGCTGAGTGACTAGACAAGTCCTAGGGGATGGGGTTTGCCTGTGTCCTGAAGCACTTAGAGGTGCCCATGACTACCTCAGAGTGTATTAGGTCAGGGTCCTCTTCTGGGCAGGTCACCGGTGTAGAGTGGGCTGAGTGAGCTGAGCTTTGGCGTCTGAGATCACACTCTAAGCTCTGGCTCTGTGTTAACCAGCCAGGGCAAGCTGCAGACAGGGCCTTCGACACTCCCCATCTGTTAGACACCTCCCATTACGGGGCTGCTGAGATCAGGGAGTGCCAGGAGCTCTGAAATTCACAGGGGGCTGTGGGTCTCAGCCAGCCCATCTGCAAAACACACCTCCACACCCAGAACACGCCAGGCAGAGTCCTGAGTTGTGAGTCAGACATGAGCAAAGCTCAGACATCTCCCCCAAGGGCCCAGTGCAGCCAGTGGCTCTTTATGCAGCAGCCGCAGCCAGGGCCCTGGAAAGGTCCTCCCGAGTGTCTGGGGTGGGGGTGGGGAGAGCGGGGCTGGGCATCAATGGGGTGGGGGTTCTGTCCGCCTGGAGCTGGAGGACTGGCGGCACCGGAAAGAACCTGCACTCAGGCCATGTGTGTGGGGTTGGGCTGTACGAAAGCAATCTGTATTTCACTCAGCCCACACCCCTCTCCCACCACCCCCTTCCTGATTTCCCCCACTCCTCCCCTGCTCTTCCTTTTCATCCTCGAAAAAACTAATTGTCTCTCTCACCAGCCTGCGCCTGCCCGGTGCTTTCGAGAGGTTTATGCATGAAACTAATTATGCACCGCTAATTTGGAAGCTAGCAGCTTTCCCGTTAACGTTCATTTGATTTGGGTTGTTCTGCTGAGTGGCATTTCTGTAAATATGCCACAAGGGTGGGGGCCTATCGGGGAGGGTAACCCAGGGGTCAGGAGGAGGGACCTGGGGGTCTTGGAGTGGCTGGTGTGGGGGATGGGACAGAAGGCTCCATCAACGTCAACTAGGGGAGACCTCATTATAGGCCCTGGATGGCCAGGCCAGGAGGGAGGCAGGAATCTGACTGTAAAATGTCACAGTTGGTTGGGGTGGAGGCAGAGTAGAAAATGGCCCACAAAGGTAAAGGAGTTCTAGGTTGGCAGGAGTGCTCAGTGAGCATGGGTGCTGTGCAGGGCAGCAGTTGGGACCTGCCCCCCTGATCTCCAGGGGAGTGCTGGCCCAGGCTGGTCTGGAGAGGGCTGTGGGAAATGGAGAGATCATCGCCCTGAGCCGCTCTCTCCAAGGAAGGGTCCCAGCCCAGTGGGTGATCCCGCTGCAGTCCTGGAGGGCAGTGTTCAAGGGTCCGGAGGGAACAGGGCAGACACGGCCTGGAAGCTGCCCCGCCACAGCCAGGCTGGCTTCGTGGGCCTGTGCAGCTCAGTCCCACAAAGCCCTGTGCTCAGAAGGCCCAGCACTTGGTTTAATGCTATGCTGTCGCCTTCTTGAAATTCTTAATTTTTGAACAAGGGGCTGTGCTTTTTCAATCTGCACCTGCAGATTATGTGACCAGTCCTGTGGGAACCACTGAGTCTCACACGGACCCAAGGATGTCCTCTAGGACACAGGTGGCAAACACAAGGCCCACGGGCTGAATCCAGCCTTCCACCTTGTTTTATCCAGCACAGCACCTTGTTTCTACCTGGTGGCAGTGCTGAGCTCTCACTTAACTGTTAAGGAGTAGTTACATTTATACAGTCCTAAAATTACATTCAGCCCTTTGAAGGCAACTGCGAGGCTGATGTGGCCCCAGTGAAAATGAGATCGACACCCCTGCTCTAGGGTCTTCCTGTGCATTCACGGTGCCTCCTGGAAAAGGAGCTCCTTAAGGACAAGGGTTGGGTCTTCTGGACTTGTCCCCAGACTGCAGGCTGGGCTCTGTGAAGTCCTCCAGCATTTTACTTGGTTTTCATACAATGTACACCCCATGCTGTCCAAGATCAGTCACATCGGGCCATCTATTTCTGCACGCTGCCTTTTTTCCTTTCCCTTAAGGGGCCTGGCAAGTATCTCCCAGACATCCACTCCCCTGTCCCAGCAAACCTGGGATCCCCAGCTCCCACCTCAGCAGAGAATAGTGGATGTCAGCGCCTGCCTCGGCATTGGCTCCTGGACACTGACAGCCTCGCTGTCGACTCCAATCTCTGGTGGCCAGGAGCCCACCAGGCTGGCAGCTCAGAGATCTCCGCACGTCCACAGGGGAGGGATTAGCAGAGAAGGCAGATGATGCCTGCAGGGCCTGAGGACGGCCAGCCAGACAGGAAGGCCCCCAGGGGAGCACAGGGGAGGGCGGAAGAGGGGGTGTGGCAGCAGGGTCAGCAGTGGGAGCCACAGCTTTCTGCCAGAAGGGAAGCAGGACACCCCCAAGAGATCAACGACCCTCGTTTCTTCTTTCTCCTGCCTAAAACCTCCAGGCGATACCAGAGAAACCTTTCTGGGACAGGGGTGGCCAAAGGGGTACAAGGGTAACACCCAGATCCACTCCCACCTCTGCCAGGCTGGGAGTTGGGGTGAGGGGGAGTTTCAGGGATCACGTGTTCATGGTAAGGCCGCAGCTCATCACCTGTGCTGCTCTGTCGTCCACTCTCTGTGGACCGAACATTGTGTCACTTAGTGTTCGTGGCCACATTTCCTGCACTGGGGGAATGAATTTGGTCCTCCCAGGAGCCCTTTCAGCAGTAACATTGTCACTGCCGCCTCTCAGTCACTCCCAGCTCTGCCTGATCCTGAGTGTCCTCACCCACAGCCCGACACACCTGGGCTCTGATTCCAGCCCACCCAGACCAACTGTGCAGCCTCGGAGCCGACCTCCTAAGTGCTCTGGACTTCTGTCTCCTTCCCTGTAAAGTGCACACAGTGAATGAAGCCTTCCGTGGGAGGGCTGTGGAGAGCAGGTGGTGGCGGCAGCCCCTCTCAAGTAGAAGCGGCCGCTGCGAGGCGGCGACCCCTCTGATGTGCAATAACGTGGCTCCACGGAGCAGTTCTGGCCGCTGGAGACACTGCTCTTCTTCTCACCTACGCTCAAACCCACCCATCCTTGACAATAAACCCCAACCCCTGACTCGTCCAGGGGGCCCGATGAACTCCTACAGGACTCAACAGTGAACCAGCCTCCATGCCTGCGGGTTAACTGGCCACTTCTGTGGGGTGGTTCTTGTCTTATAAGCCACTTACAAGCCTACATCTCCATCCTTGAGTCCCATGCTCCCGGGCACACGGTACAGAGCCAAGGAGGAGATGTTGAATGGAATGTTTATACCTTGTGTCTACACTCTTGGCCTTCCATACACAAAATGTGTTGTACTGTATGGTATTTGTTGCTGTTTTTTGCTTCCCTCTATGGGATCTCAATGTCCTTCTCCATCAGGCTTATTCCGTTCCCACGGCCAACCTTGGGACACCCAGCTCCCACACTGAAGAAACACATGGCTGTTACTTGATGTTGACTTAAGCTTCTGTTAGTTTCCAAGACAGCCTGAGAGGCAGGCCTCATGCTGAGCCATATTGACCAGCCGGCTGTGGTAACCAATGCTGAATAATGGTTCAAATGGTAACCAGCATTAGCAAATAGTTCCTGTGATAATTGCAGCCTAATTTGTGTGTGTGCACATGAATTAGCATGCATCTGTATGCCATTAGCACTCTGAATTATCTCCCGAGCAGCAGTGCTTGCCTTAGGCCCTGTGGACAAAGCCAACAGTGAAAGGCATCTAGAGCTCAATTTCTTTTAAGAACAAAGAACAGAAAATGGTTTTAAGGAAGGGAAGATCATGCTTCCAGCTCTCTCCCTACACTCCCTCCCATATGCTGAACTGCAGGCCATCCCAAGGCATGAAGGCGGAAAAAGTTAGGAAGGTCCAGAGCTCTTCACTGTTCGACACTGGTCCAGACCAGGTCCTCCGCTGGGACCGCGCTGGGCTTCCTGGGGAAGATACGAGGGCAATTCCAGAGCCCTTAGCTCAGTGTAAGCTGGATTCCTAATTGGGCTGTGGAGAGGAACATGTTCCATTTTAAATGTGTCTGAGGAGTTATTTGAAGTTTAGTGATCACCTCCTGCCTGGAGTTCTCATAGCACAGACTTACCAAGAGCAGAGATGCTTCAGGTTAAGCTCTCTACATGGACCCACTTGTGTTAAGACATGGCAAGCCCTCGGTGGTAGTGATACAACATAAGAAAATTCCTAAAGAAATACCGGTGACATCTGGGGTGATTTCTTCTCTATCCCTCTTGGCCAATACTGCTTGCCCATTTAGAATTGAACTGCTAGAATTTCGTAAGAAGTACCTGGAATCATGCATCCAAACCCTGTCTTTTAAGGTCGTGTGTTTTTAGAAGACTGGTATATGCACACCTCCCCCAGCACAGGGCTCCTGAATTACTGTGGGGTTGGGAGCCAAATGTGTCCAAAGGTGACCTGGATTACTCAGGGTGTGCCAGGTATGGGCACGGACAGCCTTGCACAACCAACACCAAGACCCACGTCTGTCCTCTTGAGGCACAAAGGCCCGCAAGGCAGAGCTGACGAAGATACTCATGCGTCTTTCCACACTCTGAGGCCACGATTCCATGGCTCCCCAGGGCAGAGATTAGGGCTCACCCGTGATACAAGTACCCCTCTCCTGTCTAGTTCTCATTCCTCCCCTGCCAGGACATGATGTCCACAAATCCCGTAAGTATCTGTGAATACGGAAACCTGAGGGCACAAGTTGACCAAAGGACGTAAGATCATACTGAGCCAAAGGTGAAGAGGACACAGGTTCCTGACGGGAATTCAAGAACACTGAGCAAAGACAATGGGAGGTTTGGCCACATGCACTGTTAGTGCTGGGAAGGCACTTAGAGCATCTTGGCTTTAGAGAGGAAACTGAGTCTAAGCATTGAGCCCGCGCTATGGGGCCACGCAGGGACCAGAGGGAGCATTGTGGAGACTGCAGCCATCTTGGAGAGAATCCAAACCCATACACGCAAGAAAGCACTTTAAAACCTGATGGTTGGAGACACACGCCCTTAAAAACTCACCACAAGGCAGATAACCCAGTAGAATCAGAAAGTGTCCAAGGACTCTATCATCAGTGATGAACCCTGCAAGCAATGTCAGGCTTGCAAACAGCCCAGGTTCTCTGACCAAGAGGAGCTTGCAAGCACTGAAGGTTCAACAAGCAGAGCCAAGTTCTGCAGACAGCAGTAAGCTTTGTGGGTACTGATACGCTCAGCCTAAAAGTCAGCATCGTCTAAAGACAATAGATTTCAACAAATAGTACCTGGTTCTAAAGCCAGTGGAAAAAAGTCTGCAAACAAGGACTTACCCTGCAAACAACAGCCTCCACAAACTGTTACGGGCTCTGCAAACTTTAATGAGCTTTGCAAACGATACCAGGATCTGCAACCCTAAGAAACTGTACAGGTGGAAGCAAGCTTTGTGGCTAATGATGAGTTCTGTGTGTGGTGCCGGGTTCTGCTAATAACAGACTCTACAAACAGCAACAGGCTCTAAAGCCAGTGATGAGACCTTCCAGAAACAGCTGACCCTGTAAGCAGCATTAGGCTCTGCAAATGTCATTTGGCAGGAATGAGCTGGGCAAATAATACCAGAGGTCCTACAAACTGCATCAAGGTTTTCCATGTCTTAGTCTCCAGAAATAGCAAGCTCAAGGAAGTCCTATCCATGCCGAGAGAGCGCTATCCGTTCCTGGTCACACAGTGCTCTTTCCGTGTAGTCCCACAGGGTTCTCTCTTCAGCAGCACTTAAGTGGGATAGCCAGTCTCCTCCATGAAGAAGTCCCCTCTAGTGGTGCATCCTAGGGCAAAGAACACCCCCAGATGTGGGAGTTCCAGCATGCACTTTGAAAACTCAGAGGTAGTGCCAGGGATGAGTATGGAGGTAGCCAAAGCAGGTGTTTAGACATGCGTACTCTTGGGGAAGAAGCTAGACACTAACTGGAGGAAAAACTGCTTAGGACAGAGCAGCCCTAGCCATGGGCACAGAAGGTGGCCATCCCCCACTCTATAACCTCAGTGGTCACTGGGAAGGACTCTTGACCAAAACAATCCTGCCACCTAGCCTATCTCTGATGCCTCAAATCCCACCAGGAGAGCTCACACTACTCAAGTCAAAGCATGACCCTTGTTAAAATGATATCTCCACCCACCCACCCACTCTGCTAACACCCTCATCCTGTCACCTCAGTGTGAATCAGCTTGTCATGTCCTCTCCCTGGTGACAGACATCCCAGAGCAGCATTGGAAGGTGTGTGGGAGCCAGCACATGCCTGGATCCTTAGAGCATCAAACGTTATGCCAGTAAGGGAGGGACAGCGGTGGAGCAAGAAAATAACGGGTAGGTCAGACTGAAAAGCAGAAGGTCAAGGTTACACAATCCTTCGAGGCCAGATCCTCCTGGGAAAGTTGAGGTCAGTTGGTCATCTGAGACACCTGGCATCTCCCAGGTCAGCGCGTGCCTAGTAGGAGAAAAGAAGGGGAGGGGAGAGCCGGGCATGGTCTTCTGGCTGCAGGATATGAGGTCGGCTCCCAGGCCGAGCTCCCAGACCTTGTCAATAGCAGGAAGCCTTGCTCGGTTAATTAATGAGTTATTCAGGCTGACCCTTGATCTCTGGAGCAAATCAAGGGCTTTGTGTGGCTCCTATTAACTCCCTGGATTTGTTCAATGACTGCTTGGGAGGTGGGCTGGGGAAGCCTCCTCCCCCACCCCTCTCCAAGTTTTCTGCACATTACCAGAAGCCTAACAGGACTCAGCGCTGGGTCTCAGGGTATGAGGGCCCCAGAAAGAGTTGGCAGAGTATCCTGGAGGGGGTTTTTAGGAGAGGAGACCCCCTCAGAAGAAAAAGAAGGTATATTCAGCAGTGGCCCAGGTTACAGCTAGGAGTCACCCTTGGCCATAGTCTGGAAGCAGACTATGTAGGTGACCAAGGTCACATAAAGCCAGCTCCTGACCCCACAAGGAAAACCACAGGCACTCAGAGGCCCTCCCATTCCTCAGGAGACAGCCTGCCTCCTGCAAGGGATCCAGACCCCGCCCAATCACACTGCACCTTCAGGGTGGGAGCCGGTGTCAGCAGTTCCCTCAGGAGAGACACCACCACCCAGGGAGGGACCCTCCCAGAAACTGCCTATGACAGAAGGTCTGGGAGAGGGAGGTCTGTGAGCCACAATAGTGTCCTCTGAGGATGGGACATTATTGCATCCAAGGGTGAGGAAGGGAACAGAGAAATGGGATGAAGCCTGGGTGCCCAAACATGGAGCCCTGGGGCTGGAGGAGATCCCTGGGTCTGGTCTCAGGACACACCCCTTGCATGGTGAAAGCAATCACTAGACTGGCAGCCCAGAGAGTAGATGTGGGTCTCTGCCTCCCACTGAGGCGTGGCCAACTGTGGTTTATCAGGAACAAGCCCCAGAGTGAGAGCCCACTGTGGGACACGGTCCTGGTTCTGCTGTTCATGGCTGTGTATCACACGATCACCCAGGCCTCAGTTTCTCCAGCTGTAAATGGGGCCTAAGAAGACCCACCCTGCCTTTGACCCAAGAGAATCCAATCAGCAGATAACAGCAGGAGCCCTCTGAGCAGGATGCAGCCCTGTAGATAACAGAGTCCCATTCCTCAAGGAGCTGGGTGGCCCTGAGCCCTCTGAGAGGGTTCCCTTAGGGCCCACATGCTTTCAGAGTGCAGGCAGGCAGGCCAGGACAGAGCCAGTCACTATTCTAGGACTCATGGCTGTAGGGCCAGAGCCTCAGCCACCGCCTCTGTGTGTCCATGGTGGGCAGACTGGTGGAAGCAGACTCGTCCTTTCCACAAACCTGCACTACAGGGCCCACCCCCACCGAGGCCCCTTCTTGAGTCCTTACCAAGCACCATGATGGAGGGTGGGTTTCAGAATATAGAGATGGAGATGAGGCCTCAGAAGGGAGAGGAAAGGCCAGAGTGTGTGCCCTGGGGAAGGAGGAGAAAGCCCAGGGACAATTCCGTATGCAAAAAGCCTGGGGGCAGCTGGGAGCTAGATGATGCTGGCACACGGGTAGGACCAAAGCTCTGGGGTCCCCTCTGCCGCAGGTCCCCATGGGAGATTATAGACACTCCAGAGGCCTTCAGGACGAGAGCAGGAGCCATGGGGCCTAGAATCAGCCACAAGCACTCACTCATTGTGATTCATGGCCCTGGAGATACAGTGGTGAACACGGTTTCTGGAGCAGTCAGGGGAGGTCCCCCCTCAGAGCCCTGGGCAGGGAGGCAGCCCTCCTGAGCTCTGAGTTTGTGATCAGTCATTCTCTGGGGAAGACCCCTTGCAAGGACCCTATCTACGACCTGAGATCCCGTGTCACACGAGTCTGGGTCTGCACAAGGACTCACAATCCATCCACCATTGCCATCATCTGGTTAGAAACTCTGACACTCTATCCGCAGTTCTGATTCTGTGGGATAGGAACAGAGATCTCCGGGCTCAAACCTGCCAGCTCTGGTTATGAATCTTGAAAGGCAGGCGTTCTCAGCCTTTGGGGGATCCCCAGGCACGTTCCATCCCACCACGAGAGTGGCAGTGAGGACGCCAGGTCCTGGCTGCGCTCCCCCAGGATGAGATGAGACAGGGGAGTGAAGGGCAAGTGCCTGAACTGAGGAGGAGGGGAGGGAGAAGAAGAGGCAGAGAAATTTTAACAAGGGGGATCTCATTGACAGGCACCCTCGGAATGAGTTCAATCTTAAACCTTAAGACAAAGGAAGGGAGGATTTTCCCAGGTGCAGGATGCTCCACACCCAGTACCTTCACCCTTTGGAAGGTGTGAGCAGGTAGGCCTGAGAAACCCACTGCTTTCCACCTGCTCCTCCCGCCTCTAAATGCATTAAATCCATCAAACTAAATGAAAGCAGCTGCTGTTTTAAGGAAATAAAAGGCTCTCGTATGAAAAAGCCCAGAGATTTTGAGTGGAGAGAGAGGGAGGGAGAAATATATATGAATGTAGGTTTTTTTCCTCCCAAAGTACCACTTAGCAATGCAGACCCTGGGCAGCCCTGGAGAATGCTCTCCCCAGCAGGGGTGGGGCGAGGCCGAGTCCAGGGACCAGTGCCTGTGCCCTCCCAGTGTGGCCGCGATGAGGAAGGGGCCATGGCTATTAGTTAACTGATGGCCATTCTCCTCATTAAGTGCCTTAGCACATCTAGAGCCTATTTCCTGGGCCTGATAAGGTGGAAACAATGTGTTTAGTTGACGCTTTCATTCCCAAGGTTAATCATGTGATTTTTAAAAACATCTTTTAGTGTGTGGACAGCCCCAATGGAGACAGTTAATTAAAGCATGATGTTAAGAGAAAAGGCCCCTTTGCAGGTTGATTCTATTTCTTTTTTCTTATTCCTGACAGTCATGTCCACATTGGCAGCTGTCCACAGTATAGCCCTGACTCATGTCTATGTGGTTCTACCGAACACCAGGCGTGTTGCTGGGGTATAAGCAAGGATGTGGCCAGGAGCAGGGAAGCTTAAGCCGCCACCCTGCCTTCAAAGAGTGTAAGGGCAGAAAACACACTAGTGAGAGCCATGGAGAGCACATGAGGGGCTAACCGTTCTCATGCAGGTGCTAAGGGCGCAGGATGGGGCCCGCTGAGGGCTGCTGCTCCCCATCCAACCAAGAATGGGTCACTAAGGGAGTGAAGCCAGGCGGTCTGATCGGCAACGTCGGACTCGGCTGAGACTCTGAAATCGCAAGCCTGCTGTGGTGGCAGCACCTTTAGGGGCATGAGAAGCTCCTTCTCACCTGGTGGAATGCAAAGGGGCTGGGGTTTGCTCTTCTGCTTCCCAGCGGACAAATCCTTGCCAAGTTTTTTTCAGTTGTGTGCTTTGGGGCTTTTATTTGTTTATTTTGTTTGTGTGTATGTGTGTGTTTGTTGTCGTTGTTTTGTCTGAATTGCAACTTTTCCTTTCCTGATGTGATAGGTTTGTCTGGTGGTAAGGAAATAGGTTTGGGGCTAGAAAACCAGAAGAGGGGCCAAGAAAGAATGGAGGGGTATGATGCAGGGGAATGCTGCCTCCTGAGGCTCCCCAGTCCAACTCCAGACAAGACCCAAAGTCAGCCCGCATGACTTTGGTCTGAACCAGACACGGGTGGAAGGAGGACAGGATGGGGGAGAAAATTAGCCCTTGTCTTTGGAGACTCCGTGATCCCTTCTATGAAAATAAGCATCTCTCTTTTACCTTATTTATCGTTAGGAGAAAAGGAGGGGCAGAAGCTACTCTGGGCATTTTATTTGAAGATAATCTTCCCAGGCTGCCTTGAAGCTCTCTTTGGTCTGTGCATCCTACCCTCAGCCTGCTTCCAGGGCCAGCCATCCTCCTGGCTAGTGATCCCTTATGCACAGTTCCACTCCGTGCTGTTGCTGATGTCGCTCCACTTGGAATGTCCCCTCTCCATCCAAATCTTTCCGAGTTCAAGTGTCGGCCCCTTCACTAAGCCCTCGTCTGAGATCCCGCAGCCCTGAAGTCTGGACAGCACCCTCCAGCCCAAGTGAAGTTTCTGGCAGGGACCAGTTCCCTTCTGGGGAGTGGTACGCAGTAGGGTCTCAGTGGAGAGATGCTGTCTCCACCGAGAATCCCCTCCTTGTGGGCTGACTGGGGGCTGGTTAGAGAATGTTCAAGAGTAATTAGCACTGGGCTAAGGGTTCGGAGTGCCCCAGAATTGCAGCCGGTCTTCTCTGAACTGCCCCTTGCTCTTCATCTGTTCACTCGGCAAATAGCAGTAGCTCACAGCATAATGTGGTTGGTTTAGTAAAATGAGTGCAGTAGGAGGTAGTGACAAATAAGTCAGACCAAAAAGGAAGGTGATCTCTGCAGGCAGAGAAAAGGAGGACAGGCCGTCTAGGTAGAGGAAGCATCCAGGTCGAGGGCCAGGTGCAGGAAGTGTGTTTGGGAAACTGGAGGAGGTATCGGAGGGGAGGCTAGGGGTCGGTCCTCCTCTGCAGCCCGGAAAGCGACATGATTGTTCAGGCCAGAGGACACTTGCACAGACAAGCGATATACTAGCCCAGTTTCAGACGCCCTCGGGCTGTGAAGACGAAGAATCAGCTCAATGCAGCAGGGACCTGGCTACGGACAAGGGTGTGGCCTCGGCTGTGCAGGAGGGAAGGAGGTGGCATTCTGTAGCATTTTGGGGTTGCAAAAAGGGAGAAGTTGGGGGAGGCCACAAGTCAAGATAAGAAATGTTGCTCTTTCCCTTTGTTTACTTATTTAGCAAATGTTTATGGAAAACCCGCTAATGCGGGGTATGTGAGAGAGGGAGGCCGCCCCCTTGAGCTCTGTCCAGTGGACACGGGGTAAACAGGGAGACGGGTGCAGCGGCGCCGGGGCACCGCTGACAGACTTCCATGCAGAACGCCTTCCCTAGAAGCAGCTGCTCTGCTTCCAACACGCTGCAGAAGGTGACATTTTAGCCCCTGGGACTGTGGCCTTCCTACTGTAGGAGGCGCGGGGGCCTGAAAGCCCACCGGCCCACCAGCAAAGAGTATCCCGAGAGTCCCACGAGCATGGCCACCAAGAGTAGAGTGTCCTTGGATGGGGAGATGACACTGGTTTCCCCATCTGTGCAGAGTTCACAGTCCTGACCTCGAACGCTGAGAGAACTACACCATGGTACGTGCAGGGTTCTAGCCGTGGCACCTGGCACATGCCGGCCCAGTAACAAGCAGTAGCCGTTACTACCGAACTGCTATGATTACTATTATTGTACTACCAAGTGTGGCTCAGAATGGTGTGCATTCGACTGCCACCGTCGCTGGTGGAGAGCAGGGCTCTCAAATGTGTGCCAATCCGGGAGGTCCTGCCCTGCATGCCACAGCCCCACCTACTGGCCATGGGCAGGCAGCACATACCAGCCCAGAGAAGGGCCAGTGGAGGCAGAGTCCTGGCCTCAGGCACAGGTTAGAGGGCAAAGCCTTGCTCCCCCTCCCCTCCACCACCTGCCTGCCTGGCAAGAGGAGGGCTCAGAGGCTGAGCAAAGTGGTAGACAGAAAGTGCTAGAACACCCCCCCTCACCTCCAGGTTCTCTTGGAGGGGGAGGGGCCTGGGAAGCCCCAACTCCACTCCAGGCCCCACAAGATGCAGGAGCCGGGATTGCGTAGCCCAGCAGGTGTGGGGATGGCAAGGGAACAGAGCCAGCGACACACCTTCTTGGGAAGCTCAGAGCCAGCCCGCTTCTTGCCTGACGGCTCCTCGGGGTGTGCTGACTGGGCTGCTAAGTACGCTGCCCTCCCCGAGGCCCCTGTCAGGACCCACTGAGCTGTGAACATCTACTCTAATGTGACCGGCTCGGAGTCCAGGGGAGGGGGCTGTGGAGGAGACTGTGAAGCAGGGGTGTGGGACAGACCACGCATACACACACGTGTGCATGCGCACACACAGCCTCCCCAGCTGCCTGTATCGGGCTCATCTCCCTGGATCATGGTGGACCCTGCCTGGGCCCTCCAGGCACCAGGAAGCAGGTTCCCACTGGGGTTTCCTCAGTGTCCCTCCCCTCCTGAGGTGCCTATTAGGGTCTCCACCCTCCTTTCCTGCCCCTCTGCCGTCTTTTGCAGTGGGGCTAGAGGCAGCCTGATTCTGCGGTGGTCCCTTGGAGAACCATGGCACCCTGTGGGGGGCGGTCTTGGAGCCCCTCCCTCTACAATGCCCACCTCCTCCCTGTACCCAGGGCTTGTTCAAATAGAAACTGCCACAAATGGGCTGTTTTGCGTTGCTAAGCCTCCCACATCCACGGTGGGCGTGGCTGTGGCAGGTCCACAGGTGAGGAGAGGGGCCCGAAGCACAGAGCTCTGATCTGGATCCCTCCTTCCCACTCCCGAAACCTGGGCCTAGGCTGTGACAGAGGAATACTTCGTCCCTGCCTAGGAGCTTGTGCATTATTCCAGTAGACCCTGGGATGTCCCAAGGAGTGGCAGAGGCAGGGGTGGGGGAGGGGAAGGCACTGGGGGACTGTGAGTTGTGGTGAGGTGGCGCCTGCCCCTGCTGCCCTGCCAGGGTGCTGCGTGAGGTCAGCTCTAGGGCCAGCGAGGCTATGCAGCCCGAGGCCCCAGCAGGGAGTTCGGAGGGCATCATTCCAGCCACGGAGATCATCAGGGATCGCCATGGCAACGGGGGTGCAATTAAGGCCCGTTTCAGCTGGGAGCAGCTGTGCGCACTTTATCTGCCTTGAATAAGGAGTGAGAGAAAAAAACCTGGGGAGGGAAAAGGGTGGGGAGGGAGGCAAATCGCAGTCCTTTGCAGGCCTCTTCCTGTTGTGAGAGAGGAGAGGGGGTAGGGAGGAGGAAGACCGAAAGAGACATAGCCCAAGGAGGGGGGAAGACAGAGAGAGAGATGGGGCAGCTGAGAGTGAGACAGAGAGAGGCAGAGACTCAGAGAGACCAACAGTAAGAGACAGCAACAAAGAGAGACATTCCCACAGGCACACAGACGGACCGGCAGAGAGACTCAGGCAGAAACACCAACATAAACACAGAGAAGGAAAAAGACAACAAACTCAACTCCTAACTTGGAAGCAGACACATGGCCAGAACCTCACCACCCTTCTTCTCTCTCCCATGCTCAAAACTTCTCCCAGCCACAGTGGGGTCTCTCAGCCTCCGTCTTCCTCCCAACACACAGACACACACACACAGCCTCCAAGCCTTTGCTTCTCTCTTGCCCTGCCTCAGTCACTCCAAAGGCCTACACTCCTTGGATTCCTCCTCCAGGGAGCCTTCATGCTTTTCCCAGGACTTCCCCTACCTTAGGGAGGGACTTCACCACCCCCTCCCC
This sequence comes from Micronycteris hirsuta, assembly GCA_004026765.1. Classification (NCBI taxonomy): domain Eukaryota; kingdom Metazoa; phylum Chordata; class Mammalia; order Chiroptera; family Phyllostomidae; genus Micronycteris; species Micronycteris hirsuta. Next base: position 15,828 of record PVJI01000037.1, read on the forward strand.
CCACCCCAGTTCTCACTGCCAGGGGCTGGCATAGGGTCCCTGCTCAGGGCCTGTGTGTGGAAGAGTGAACCTCAGAGAAAAGAAACTCACACTAATTTGGGGACACACCTTGAGGTTAAGAAAACGGCCTTTTCTCTCCCGTTCCTGGCTGGGTCACAGACTCCAAATTTCCTCTTTGTGTCACCTTTTAGGGTGACACAAAGGTGACTCAGCTCTCCTCCTGGTGGAGAGAAGAACCCTACTCACTGGGCACCAGGCACAGGAAGGGGCCATGCGTGCCTGAGCAGGCTGTCTTAGGAGGTGAGTTAAGAAACTGCAGTGGTCCACTTCCTCCAAAAGGTTGTAAACAGCTCCTCCTCCAGCTGGCCCAGCACACGCCTGCCTCAGGAGCCTTGCACACGCTATCCCCTCTGTCTGGAACAAGTTTCTCCCACCTACTCACTCAGTTCATTTCCTCATTGCCTTCAGGTCTCATCTTGGATGTCACCTTATTCAGAGAAGTCCTTCTATAGAAAATAATTGTCCCCTCGCCCCAGAGCCGGCATCCTCTCCCTCACACCGCTGCGCTGTTTCCATCACCGCCCAACCCATGATGCCCTGACTTGCATGTTCATTGCTGGTCTCTTCTCCACAAGACTGTGTGCTTCATGAGGGCAAAGACTGCTCTGTCCCCAGATCCCGGGAAGGGCCTGCCACATGGTGCCAGGGGCCCACCCAGTGAACCCTGCAAGACTAAATCAGCGGGTGACAGAATTTATCCAACCGGCCTGAAGTCGCACAGTCAACCTCATAGCAGATTTGAGATTGAGCACCCAGTGTCTCAATGTCCCTTTCCTGGGATCCATATGGTCACAGACTGCCCTCTGTCTGTCCCTGTCCCCCATGGGCCCACTGAGCTACTCACTGCCACTTCAAAGTAACCCATTCTTCTCCATGTCTTGGGATGACATCCTTCCTCTTAGGACCTGAATGCCACCTGTCTCAAAGGGTTTAGGTGCCTCCTTCTACCTTAAACCCTCCCTCCTCTAACTGTGGAGCCGCCTTTCCCTATGGACAGCTGGGCTAGTGGCTGGGGTGAGTGACGGCAGGTTGGCGGCCCGGTTCTGCTGCTAGCAAATTATGACTCTGGGCTAGTCACCTCATCACCGCGGCAGTTCCTGGCTGTGAAGCAAAGGGATAGAACTCTAAGGGCTCCTGCTTGGACAGATCCTTTGTGGGGCTTGTTAGGCCTGTGTTGTGCTGTTTTTGAGCAGTCAGTTGTCTCTGCATCCGGTTGACTGAGCAGTGGCTGAAGCTTGTTGGCTAAGAGGTGGGCAGGGCAGCTTCTGCTGGACTCTGTTGTGGGAAGGTGGCTGGACACATTCTAAGGAGCCACGACCAGGGGCCAAATTGAGCTTTTACTGCTACAGCACCAGCAGCCGGGGCTGAGCACTCCTTGTGACGTGCACAGAGAGTCTGGAGAAAGGGCATGCTGGGGCTGCCAGACCCACGCAGGCGGCAGGGTGGCCGCATCTATTCCTGGCAGTGCCCTTGAAGGCGGTCAGAACGGCTGGTGGCAGTTCCCGCCAGCCTCCCAGATGCTGGAGCACTGTTGGGGGCCAATGCCTGCTCCCACAGCCAGAGCAGGAGAGAAAGGGCATGGGGATAGTGGCCACTCCCGTCCTGGCTGCTCAACAAATGCCTCTTCACTGGACATCCCCCTGCGTGGGCACTGAGGACAGAGTGGGGGAAATAAGAGACCCACTCAGCTCTGAGGGGACCACATGGGGCCGTGTTGTGGGAGGCAGAGTCAGCCATGACTGGGGCCGTGGTGGTCAAGGAGGCTTCCAGGGGGAGGTTGTTGGGAGCATTGCCTCATCGTCCTGAGAAGGACCTGCGACCTTCAAGGGGAAAAAGAAAGGATCCTCAAGACCTACCCAGGCCGGGGCCTCCAAGGGCCACCATGGATCCCAAGGTCTCTGGGTTCAAGGCCAGAAGTAAATGTGCTGAGATGCCATTTAGATCCTGAAGTTATCTGTACTGACCGAGCAGTGGCCATTTGACTGGCTCATGGTTCCAGCTAATTTTAACGTGGGAAGCACGGAATTCCACTGTGTGCTGAGACCCGGCCCTCCCCAGGGTGGGTCCTAGAGGAGACATGCCCCTGTCAGCAGATGGGAGGCTGGTGTATTCCGTGGGGGGTCGGGGGTGTGCTTGTGTGCAGAGCTGAGCGGACACACTCCCCTGGTGCTTAGTCAGCTCATGAGTGGACAGTGGTGGGACAAGGGGCTGAATAAGTGAATGAGTGTTCCCCCAAAGGACAATCAGTCAAGAAGAAGTTGGGAGCATTGACACAAACCTGAAACTGGCGTAGATGCAAAGCCCAGAGGAATGGAGGTTGCTGATACCACCCCCCACACCCCACTCAAGGGCCTACTTAACAAGCCCCAAGGACGTGCTGGGTGGGCCAGGGCTGCTCAGAGCTCCTGGGGCTGAGGGATGAGCCCGCACATTGAGAAAAACAAAAGCAGCCTCCTCGATCCAGCAGCTAGAGAGGAAGGCCCCGGGTGGGCCCAATGGGGCCTGAAGGGAGCCCCTAGGTGCAATCGAGGCTGGGGATCTGGTCCCAGCTGCGACAGTCAGTGTGGGGAGAATGCAGGAAGCGGCTTCCTTCCCTGTGCCATGTCTGCAGTGACATCGGGGCACTCAGCCCCCACCTGGCTCCGCCCCAGGGCTGTCGAGAGGGTGCAGAGAAAAGACATGCACGAGGCCCTTCGCAAGCTTCAACCAGGAGGGTGTGAGGTATAATCGGGGCAAAACTGCTCGTGACACTCTCAGGGCTGTGTAAACTCAGACTCAGTCTGCCTGGTGATTGGCTCCCGGGCTCCAGAGCCCCTTGCCAGCTGGCTGCACAGGCAGCCCCCGGGTCACGTCATCAGCCTCACAATAATGGGACTTGGATCTTTCTAGTTAAACCCTACATTTAGTGCCATGGCAGGATGTTGCAGTATTTCCTCACTTCTGCCACTGATCCCACACTGCTGGGTAGCCAGTGAAGGAACTGTTAATGGTGAGTGAGTGAGTGAATGAGGTCACCTGTGTACTTGACGTGCTTCTGTGTGGCAGAAGCTCCTTGAAGGGAAAAGAAAGGCTGATGTGTCTTGTGCTGATCACAGGGCTGTGCAATGAGAGAATGCCTGGGAGTGGAGATCTGCGCTCCAGCAACACCGTAGCCGTTCCATTGTGGCTCCCGGCCTCGTAGAGACGTGACAGCTAGGAGACCCTCCGAAACAGGCTTGATGGTCTGAGGATTAGCACTGGGGCTTAGGAGCAACAGAGGGATGGGGAGAAAGGGAGGGGGAGCAGTTAAAGGAGAATAAATAATTATGTTAATGATTAAAAAAAAGTCAGTGAATATTTACCAAGTACTTGCTATGTGCCAGGAATTGTGCTGGGTCCTTTACATAGATTCTCATTTGTTTGCACACCCTTGGAGCCCAGAACCATTTTACAGGTGGTGAACCTGTCACAAGGAGGGGAGGGACCTTATCCAAGAGCACATAGCTCCTTTGTGGTGATTCAGGACTCAGACCTGACCCTGTGGTATCAACAGCCCAAGGTTTCCCTGCCCTTCGTCATGCAGGGAGCCTGGCAGTAGACACCTACAGCCTGCATTTGGGAGCGACAAGGCATCTTCTGCTCCCAATAACACCTGGCTTCTTGGCCATGTCTTCCTAGGGGAGCATCTCCAGGAGAGGACCCTGGAGAGCTGGCATTAGTCACCCGGACCTGGCCTGGCCCTTCCAGGCTGGGGTTGGAGTGAGCAGGAGCTGCCTAACTCACCTGACTTCTTGCTCTCCTGGGAAGCCCCTGGCCCACAGTACAAGGTCCTTGCTGTCCATAGTGAGGGTTCAAAGTGACAGATGGCTGTAGTATCTGTAGAGTCCCCAGCCCCCTCCTCATCTCTCACACACAGCCCCCAGTCCCAGCCCATCTGGACAGAGCCTCGCAGCCCAGGATAGTCTCTTCCTGCGGAAGCAAACCTTCCATGTTTGGAAGCTTCTTTGGATTAGCAGCAGCAGCAAGTGTGAGGGGAACGTGGTGCTAAGCAGTCATTGATCAGAATGCTGGTGCCCTCCATTCTGGACCTCCCTGCCCCTTTCTGTGTTTCCCGTGAAGACCTGCCTTGGAGGGCCGTCAGGAGGACGAAAGCTGATGTGCATGCGGTGCCTGGAACGGTGTCGTCACTCACAGGGCGGATAACGATGAGCAGGACAATGGCGGTGGTGACAGAGGACGGACAGAGAGGGACTGGAGGCCAGCAGGCCATCGAGGCTCCCAGCCTCTGCCCCACTGTGCGCCTGTGCGCTCTGCCTGTCTGTCCTCTCTCAGCTCCTCTGGAGAAGCTCCGTGGGAGATTTGAAATGAATCAGACTGATCCCTCCCCTTTCTCCCAAATCCCCTTCTTTCTTAGTTCTTGTCCTTGTGTCTGTCCCCCTTCCTTGTCTCTCTGTCCTCTGCCCCTCTCTCTGTTCTCTCTTACTGTGTCTGTCACCCTGTCGGCAGGGCTGTGCCCGCTTCTTGCTCCCTGCTGCCCCCCACCCCCACTCTCTCCTTTGCTTAATCATCTTAATCATTGTGTCCTTGTAACTCAGCCCTGGATGTCTGGCGGTAGCAACACCCCATGAGGTGACAACCCTGAGTCACACACACCTTTGGATGCCAGCACGGTAACTGCCAGACCGTGGACCCCTTCTCAGCAGGCCCCAAACTCCCCCCTGGGATTCAGCCTTCTGAGATGCTGGTAGACCCTTCCTGGCTCTATTTCTGTTCTAAGAGGGATGTGGGGGTAGGATGGAGAAGCAGCCTCGGGTACACTCACTGGGGCAAGGCAGCCTAGTTGCTGGGGTCAGACCAGACCCTGGGGCCGCAGGTTCAGTGGGGGGAATGAGCGGATACTGTGTCATACTACTGTCTCACCCAACCTGGTTCAGCCTGTCGTCAGCCACTGCCTGAATCAGCCAGCATTGGAGGTGCTGGTTGGAAGACGAGTTCCGGGTTCCCAAGGTCCCACCCTCAGGCACACTGCATTGCAACCAGTGCACCGAAGTTAGAATTGCGTGGCCCCTCCCTCTTCCCCGATGTGACAGGCCCCGGCCCAGGCCTCTGCTTCACGGCAGGCTGAGTGCCCGCTGCAGTCCGCACACCCAGGAGCCCTTGTCCCATTCACAGGATGTTCCAACAGCACCCTCTCCTGGAAGCTCTGTTTTTGGAGAGTCAAATTCCCGTTGCTTTTGTTGACTATACGGTGCCTCTGAGAGCTGGGCAAGGGAGAGAAATGAGGGGAGGCAGAGGGGCGGGGCCTCCCCTGGAGCGGCCATCCTGAGCCTGTGAGGGGCCCTGAGCTAAGTTTGGTCACAGGCAGTGCAGAGAAGCACCCCCTGCCCAGGAAGCAGGAGCGTGGAAACTGCTCCTGCTAGCCCACCCCCGCACTTCCTCCTCCCTCTGCCACTTCGTGTGTGTGAGCGCGCGCGTGTGCAATGTGTGCGCGCATTTCTCCTGGAGAAGGGCAGCTTTGTTTATTACGGCTGTAACCTTGACTTTTGGGTAGAGCAGGGCAGTAGGACTCCTTGGAGCCTGGAGCGAAGAATTTAATATTCATAAGTGACCTCGTCATAAATGGACTCCAGCGCCCCCGAAAGACTCACCGATGATGCCGCCTGCCTCCTCTCACCGCCGCCTCTCTCGGGGAGTCCATCAAAGCCTCGAGCAGCAGCTCCTGACTGACCGACTGCCCACAGTGTCCCCAAACCGGCCCCGGGCTCTGATCTCCTCCAGGCCTGAATGTGCTCACTGCTGCCCACACAGCGGGTCTGTACGGGGCGAGGGCCCGGGTGCGGGGGAAGCAGGATGGGGTTCAGGGGTTGCTGGCTCAGCATCTCCCCTGAGCTCCACACAGAGGAGGGACTGAGGAAATAACGATGCAGTAGGTTCCGATTTGAGCAATTACATATGTTAACCCATTTAATCATCATCACGACCCATGTTACGGATGAGAACATCGAGGCGGGGAGAAGTGAACTGGCCCCAGGTCACACCAGCAGTATGTGGAGGTGCCATGATTCCAGGCCAGGCTCTGCAGATCGTGAGGGGAGCCTCACAGACACACGGGAGATGTATCATTGGGCCTGTATTCAATTACATAAACCTCTAAATTTCAGCATCTGTTTTACAGCTCTTACTCAGAATAGACACACAGAATGAATTCAGACGTCTCCGACTTACAATGGTTCAGCAAAGGTGTGAAAGTGATACACATAATAGATTATGTGATCAACACTTTATTATAAAATAGGCTTTGTGTTAGATGATTTTGTCCAACTGTTGGCTAATTTAAGTGTTCTGAGCACGTTTAAGGTAGGCTAGACTAAGCTATGGTGTTTGCTAGGTTAGGTGGATCAGATACATTTTCAACTTACGATGGGTTTATCAGCACGTAACCCCATCCTAAGGTCAGGGTCATCTGCGTTTGCTGAATCAGCGCCTTCTGGGCATTTTGTGGTGGGCAGTGATTATCTGGTAGATGAAGGCTAGATGAATCGGACCCAAAAGAGACTGAACTTGTGAGTTCAGTAAGAGGCTCAGACTCCATGTGATGACCCCATGGTGAGGGAGAGGAAGCCAAGGACCAGGGTTCTGTTCCCTACTCTCCCACACTCGTGACTACCGGAGCAGGGAGCCTGGTCTTCTTCCAGAGAGACAGAGCTTGGCAGCCTCTCTCCATCACCCAGTGACGGCACCATGTGCTGGGATGGGGATGGGGTGGCGCGGGGCAGGGGTACTGTCGGGAGACATCCCTCACCTCTTTTGCTAACCCAGAGCCTGCCTGCCTCGTGCATGTACTTTTAAGATTTTATTTTTATTTATTTTTAGAGAGAGAGGGGAAGGGAGGGAGAAAGAGAGGGAGAGAAACAGCAATGTATGGTTGCCTCTCACATGGCCCTCACAGGGACCTGGCCCGCAACCCAGGCATGTGCCCTGACTGGGAATCAACCGGGACCCTATGGTTCCCAGCCCGTGCTCAAGCCACTGAGCTACACCAGCCAGGGCCTCGTGCATGTACTTTTAAACAAGCAGAATGATGGTGCCTTTCATTTCTTCCTTCACTTTTCTAAGGAAAGGAAGGAGCGGGAAGAAATCCCAGGAGGCCCAGAGGCAGAGACAAGCAGGGGCTTTGCCCCCTGCAAAGCCCTAGAGTCTGGCACTAATTCACAGGGGAGGGGGCCTCGCAACCCACCAGGCTGCCCGAGGGTCACAGGGTGTCCCAGAGAAGCAGGGTACTCAGCCCCTAGGGGCTCGCTTTGAGGAAGACAAGAGCTACTCCCTGGAAACAGAAGCAGATTCGGCGTTTGCCACGTGTGCTGTGGAAGTCAGGGAGGTCTCATGGGTCAGGCAGAATTTTGGAGCACAGGCAGGACGAGGACGATAGGTGTTAACTAGCTCGGTGCATCAGGAGACAGAGAAGGCAGTGTTGTTGGTAGCAGGCATTGTGCAGGAAAGCAGGAGACTTGGCAGAGCAGAGAGGGGAGACTATGGAGCCCTGGCCGGATGCTCCTTGGAGAAGTCTGAGGTTCCTAGTAGCCTCTATTCCTGTGCATGTGGCTCCCACCGCCCTGCAGCCGTGCAGCCATCTATGCTGCTGGCTGCCCAGCCACTTCTTAGCAAATGTCCAGAGGAGAAGCACACCGTGATCCATTTCTCGGTATTTGGAAATGCACCCTCTGGACTGAAAGCCACCTGTGTCTAGTTTACTTCTCCCCAGAGTCACCACGGGGCCTTCTCGCGGCTCACGGTGCTGTTTGGGTCAAGCCTCGCTCAGCAGTGCCGGCCATGACCATCACCTGGGCCTCCCCCTCCTGCCCGTCCTGATATATGGACAGGGCCATCCCTTCTCCCTTCCTAGAGGGGCCTTGGCCCACCCAGCCATTAATTTGCAAATGGGCCATTTTCTGCTTCAAAGGGAAGATTTTTTTTTTCTTTTCACTGAGATCTGCAGTTTTTAAGTATTCTCAAATGACTAGCCAAAATCAATCTGAGATCTAAGAGTTTGGTTCATGTTGAGTGTGGATTCGCAACTTCCATCTTTATTTCTTTATGACAAGACCCAGTGAGCTGGCAGATGCATCAGGGACCTGAGGCTCGGGGCTCCATAGAGGCCGTGTTACTTGTGCTTTTATTTGTTTTTTTAACTGAACTGCTGCTGATAATTTTTATCCCTCCCCCTCCATTCATTTTCTCACAGTCCCTGTGTAATTCGTTCTTGCTTCTGCACTGTGTTTGGGCCCAGCAGCTCGGCACAGGTGGAGCCCCGCCAAGGAGAAGCTCCAGGTGGAGGGTGCTGTGTGGTCAAGGGTCTCTCTCTCTGCAGTGCAGCCTCGGAGGTTCAGGGGTTCCAGAGGGAGCAGGGGTGCGAGTTGCAATAGTCAGTAGGGCTTCCCAGGGAGGGGGGCTGAGCTGGGAAGAACGGAAGGCTCCCCGGGGGCCAACACATAGTAGTGGGTAGGGGGGTGAACTGGCTGTCACCCCTGGAGCCCCTGGGTTAATAGGTGTCCCCTTCTGTTTGATGGGCACCTTCCTGTGAGACAGCAGGTGGCTACAAGGCAGATAGTCCGGCTCGAGACATTGGCCCCCTAGCTGCTCCATCATCTATATCGGGTGGACTGGGCTGCCCGGCCAAACCACCCTGGCTCATTCTACCCTCTCCTTCCTAATTGCCCCATTACTGTAAATAATATCTTCCCATCCGATCAATTAGCGTCCCGCTTTTGAAGCTCCCAGTTTGTTTTTTCTGGTTCTGAGGCCCTGACGCTGGGAACACAAACACATCCGGCATCTGCCTGCGGTCTCCCTGCAAACAGCCCAGCCAGTGCAGCTTTCACAGCCCCGCAGGCCTGCCCCTCCCCCTGGACCCTCCCAGGTTTCTTCTCCTCCCGTTGCAGAGTTCTGGAAGGCGAGGAGGAGCCAGCTCTGTGTACAGCATCTGAAACTGCAGGAAAACAGGCAGGGACTGGGCCCCCTGAGCTTCCTCCAGGATCTGCCCCACCCTCCAGGCCTGGGAGGGAATCTTAAAAACCAAACCTCAGCCCTACCTCCTGTGGATGTGCAGTCACTGATCCAAGGAAGGGGAAAGTCAAAAAATATCTCAGGTCAGGAAGGGTTTAGATATGAGCAGTGTGGCAGTAATGTGACAACAATAATAATATACCCACCATCTGGTATTTGCACTCCTTGTACCACTCTACAAATCATCTTCAGCTCCATCAGATCCTTTCAATAAGCTAAGGGGGAGATCAGGGGAGAATCTTATCTCTACTTGCAACAGAGAAACCCAGGCTCGGAGAGTCGGCAGGGTTTGCCCAAGGTCCTCTGCTTATCCTCAGCAAGGGAGGGGTAGCTGGCCAGTGGGGTGGGTGGAGAATTAGGTGGGCGGGCACTGGGAGGCTGTGAGGAAGGTGGCTAGGTGGGTGAGTCAGGTGATGAGGTTGACGGAAAGGCCAGAGGACTGCAGCCAGCGCTCATCTCTCCACGTCGGGCCTCTCAGGGCAGCAATCACCTGCCCCACAGGATGCAGTTAGTTGTGTTTTAAATTAAGCCAGTGCAGTTCACTAATTATTCCCCCAGGGTCTCACCTCCTCCCTGGAAGAGGAACCAGCTTCTCCTCTGTCTCTCTCATCACTCCTGTGACTGTATTTTTAGAGCTAAAGCGCAGGACATCTGGTCTGATGAAGAGGAAATGCTCCTTAGACAGTAGGAGAAGTGAAATCGGAGCTGCCCGGGCTGCAGGGTGAGCTTGGTTACTGCCCCACTGGGTCCCGGGTGATCTGGGCACCTAGCCATGGTCAGCAGGGCCTGCCGGGCTGAACGGGAGGCAAGGACATGCCTGTCCTTCCTCCACGGTTCTCTAGGATGTCCTCAAAGCCCCGGGGCAGGGTAGGGGGCATGCGCAGCCCAGCATCCCTCCTCTCCACCTGGCTGTTAGTTCCATCACGTTCCCCCTCACCAAGGGCCCCAGCCAAGGCTGCCTGAAAAACTACACCGGGAGTGTGTACAGGACACCTCGGGTCTAACATAACATTTAATGGCCAAATCTCCTCAGGCCCGGTGTTAAAACCAAACTATCTTACTGTTTCTAATCTGACAGAGTCACACTGCCAATGGGTCCAGGCCCCAGCCAGGCAGGAAGGAGGCATCGAAGGAGGTGGTGGCCACTGACACCTTGCTCTGGCCTTGAGTGGCAGAGGAGGGTCATTCCCAGGGCCAAGGGTCTGCGCGTGACCTCTGAAGGCAGGGCCCTATAGTGCGCCTCTCTCCGTCTCAGGACCCTGAGGCAGGGTCTGACACATAGCAGGCATTTAATACATGGTGGCTGAGGAATGTGTGAATGAATGGGCCTCTGTGCTTCAGATTCAGGGGTCTTGGGAACAGATGACATTCCCTAATGATGTGCAGAAATGGATATATACCTTCCCCCGGACCCCCAGCACAGATCAGAAATGACATGATTCTGCCTGGCCAAACGAAACCCTGCCTCCCAGACCTGCCTGAAGGGCTTCGTTTGTACCCTGACTTGGGACCTTCAGGGATTTGGGGGGTGGGGGAAAGCTTCCTGGAGAAGCCTATGAAGATGGGCAGAGGTCCCCAAGGATCCAGCATGGCCCTAGCCCCTAAGGCCATGTGATGATCAGAAGGAAAGACTCCTTGAGGGAGCATAACACAGGGCACCAGAGGGAATACAGTGATGGGACACTATCACAGAGCTGTGGATGATCCCAAGGGAGTGGTGCAGCCCTTGCGGGCCCCTGGCTATTACATACACATGCACACGTGTGCACACACAGATGCATGTATGATTAGAAAAAGTCCTCCAGAAATTGCCCTAACTTGGTCCTTCTTTGAGTTTATGGAAACCCTCCTTCCATGGATACCAAGGGACAGAAGGGACTGTCCCCAGGCCAGCCAAGTACTTCCAGGTCCCGTCTATGACCCCTCCCCCCCCCTCAAGGTAACAGGGAGCTATTCTCCCTCCAGTGCTCCCTGCCCCCAGACCCCGATTCAGCTCTGGCTCAGCCTCCAGCCAGCCGCTCAACCTTGCACAAGTCCCTTTGCTCCCGGGCCTCAGTTTTCTCATCTGTAAAATGAAGGGCGGGCCTGGAGCGTCCCTCAGGCCCTCTGCAGCTTCTGCATCCGAACAGCAGGGGCTGCTGGGCTCTCAGGTGGAGGCAATTTCCCAGATCACTGAGCCCCACCTGGCCACCATTGTGCAAGGGCCTCCCCTGGGCATCGGCCGTCTGGAAACACCGCCATCCATCTTTGTGAATATCTGGTTAAAACACTCACCTAATCCTAACCTAATCCTTTCAATTTGGGGAGAGAATTGAAGAAAAAAACGCAAGCAGCCTGAAGCCTGAATGCTAACAGATGGGTAAAAAGTATGTATAAATTACACCCGCTGCTGTCAATTCAAGCTCTCCAGATAAAGTGATATGAAAGGTGTTTCATTTATAGGGGAAATTAATTGCCAGCTGTACGACTGGATGGTGTGAAGAAACCGCAGCCACACGACGTGTCCCATATATTTTCCTGGCTGGGTTCAATACCTTCCGTGCCAAGGGCTCCTGCTAGACTCCAGACCCGGGGACGGGGAGGTGGGCACCAGGGTAAACATCACCGTAAACCAACCATTCCCACGTTAGGGTGCCATTTGCACCCCATGCCCCTGCTTTCTGTGGGACTCCCCCACAGCCAACCCCACTAAGACCACCCACCGGATCATTTGGTGAGGGTGTCTTTATCTCAGAACTACTTCTGAGGAGGGCAGACAGGTGCTGAGAAGTTCCCAGCTCTCAGACCCCATAGTCATGTGTGTGGATGCTCCGAGACTGGCCCCGGAGCACTTGCCCCTGTCCTGAAAGCAGGGAGGGGGGTCTCCTTCCCCGCAGCTAAGCCTCCAGCTTGAGAAATTGCTCTCTGGTTCTGCCTTCCCCACCTCTCCTTTCTGTCTTGGGCATCGAGAGAGCCTGTTCCGGGACCTGCCTGGCCCCACGTGTGCTCACACCCACCTGTGCATGCCCTGGGGTCCCCAGCACAGGCCCCCAGCCCTGTGGCGTGCACCCACCCCATCAGCTGCTCACCAGGCCTGAGGGGTCTTTGTAATCTGCTGAGGGAACAGGGTGAGTGGGAGGATTTCCATCCTGTGCCCCCCAAGCATTTATCAGAACTATTAAGACAATGAGCTAATATTCTATTCAGATTTAAATAATAAATTAATCTGCATTATACCGAGGAGGCTTGAGAGAGACTTAATTATCTGGTGTACTTTAGGGTGGAAGCGAGGGTTGGGGACCGTGCTGGAAGTAGACAAAGTCACCGGCAGTCACGCCGAGACAGGCACTCGGGTGCCGGGCCCTGGACACAGGCGGGGAAGGACCCCACTCTTTCTAGCCCAGAAACTACCCCCAACTGGGGAAGGGGCCTCTGTCTCCAGCCATCCCCTCTGACCGCGATCTCCAACCTTCTCCTCTCACGGCACTCATAAACTGATGACTAAAATTCTGCGGCACACCAAAAAATAAATTATATTTTTGCGGATCTGACAAAAAAGAAAAAAAAAGGTATCCCTTTGATTCATTCGCACTGGCTGACTGCTGTTGTGTTGGCCGCTGGTGTCATTGTTTATGTGTCTGAGGGGAAAGAGGTCAGTGCCGACTAAATAGTTAGGTGTTGCGTGGTTTAAAAACCTTGTGGCGCCCGGGTGAAAATCGCTGCCCTCAGGGGCAACCGGAACACAGCTTTTCGTACCACTTGTGTTCCTGCGCAGGAAGCAGGCAACGGCCTGTGAGATAAGGGATGGGAACTGGACGCTCTTTACAGCCCAACATGTTTGCTAGGGTTTGGGGGGCCCCAGCGATTACATGGGAATACGAGAACGTTCCCTAGAGGGCCTGGGTCAGACAGCCCTGACTCAAGACCCCGCCTCATTGCTGTGTGACCTCAGGCAGCCTACTTAACTTCTCTGAGCCTCAGTTTCCACAACTACAAAATGAGGGTGCTAACCACCTGTGTCCAGCGTGGCTGGAGGATGAGAGGCTTTAAGGGCGGCAACTTTTAGCACAGCGCCTGCGGGCAGGAGGCCCTCAGGAACCAAGGGGGTGCAGACGCGGGTTTAAACAGAGGGGCGTTTGATTAGCACTGAGCCACTCAGGGTGAGTCTGTGGTTAGCCCGTCTTAAACAAATGTAGCGGTAAGGAGGGTTGCGCTGATGCTTGTGTTCTTCAGCTAAGCTAGCAAGAGCGGAGACTGTGGTTAGTTTTTTTTTCCCTGGCCGATTCCTGCTGCTCCCTGGGAGCGAAGCTTTTCACACCCCGAGCCAGCCTGCCCATGAGAGGACTATTTTCGGCCCAGCAGCTACAGCTACAAAGATGTGAAGTCACTCCCGCTGCCTCCAGCCCACCCCTCCTGCCTGCTCCAGCCCAGGAGAGAGGTCAGTGAGAGGCAAGCGGGCTGCAGCCTGGGGGTCTGGAGCACCCCACTCACCCGCCTCCCCTCCTCTCTGTGACCTTGGCATGACCCCACTCCCTGGCCCTCCTGGCTCTGTCCTCATATCCCCCAGTTTCTCTCCCCTCCCCATAGGCGCTTTTGAGGTTGGGGTGGAGCTCTGCCTGGGAGATGGGAGTCCTCCTGGGTTCTGCCCCTCGGGAGGACCAGGTGTCAAATGAGGCTGAGCCAAAGGCCGTGGCTGGGAGCCTCCTGCGAACTGGGACATGGTAGGTGTGTGATGAGGAGGGGGCACAGGGTGACACCTGCGTTATGAATAATTGCAGAGAACCCAGGCAAGTGGGTGTTGCTGGGATCCTGAGCTGAGATGAGTTTGATCATTTGTTAAGTTCAAAACCTGTCAGCTGTCTCAGCTCTGCAAGGAAAACTGAGGATTGGAGACCTTCCTAAGGGGGAGAAACCTAGTGGCCAAGGGAGCTGAGATCAGACAAGAGGCTAGCAGGAGCTGCCGCTGGCCGGGGCAGGAAGGGGGCACCAAACAGGCCCTGGGCCTCCTGCCAGATACGCCATCCCCGTGGCTGCTAGATGCTCACGTCCTTCTCGTGGAGAAAGTTCAGCTGGAAAAATTGCCCTTGTCTCAGCTCAGCTAAAAGGGAGTTTTGTCCAAGGCAGCCCGGATGCTGAAGGTCTGAGTCCTGAAACATGGAATGTGGTGAGGGGCAGCATCCCCCCAGGCCCAGCCCCCAGAGTGGGCCCAAGGGAAGCCCAACAAGGGCTGGGAGAGGCAGGAGCCATTAAAACAGGGCAGGGCCTGCTGTGGACCCTCACCACATCTCCCTAGGGTCCCCTTACCCACCTTCACAACCACCGTGGACTTGCCATTCCTCCCACCCTGGAGTTTGGGAGGAAGTGGTCCAAAGATCTGCATCCACACCACCACCATCAAGCTGCCATCTTCCCCCAGGGAAGACAAAAGGCGGCAAAGGGTTAAGGTGTCCATTTTCCCTGCTCAAGACTTCAGCTGGGGCCAGGGGTGGGGTATTCAAGGGTGGACTTAGGGAGCTGCATCCCAAAGCAGGCATTGGGGGCACTTGTGGAACTGGGTACAGAAACCAGAGTCGCTTCTCCACTCCCTGCCCTGGACAGGTTGATGCCAGTAGGTATTTGTTGATCGCAGCTGTGGTCTCCTGCCATCGACAGACCAGCTGGTGGGAAGGGCAGGGAGAGACATGGCAAAGCCTCTGTTTGGTCAGCCTGTCCTGCCCTTGGGGACAAGAGCCACAGGGGCCTTCCCCCTGCCACACACAGTGAAGATGATGGGGAACAGCACCCCGTCCCCCAGATGAACAGGAGGAGAGGCTCTGGGCTTCTGACCATGTGGGTTCTCTCAGATGGTCATTGGCAGTCAAATCCCAATCATCACAAGTGCAGTTACTAGATCACAATCCCTGAAGCCAGCCTCCAGACCTTTCCACGCGCCCTGCAGCCAGAGGTGGGTGCTCCCTCCTCCCCAGAGCCACCGGAGGCCTTGTTGTCTGCGTCCATCATTGGGCAGCCAATAGCGTATGGCCTTAAAACATCACTTCTGTTTGCTCAGAACTATTAGTTAACTCTGTATCATTAATTTACTCTTTATGGGTTTAGAGCTTATGTGCCGCTTCCTTTCTCTCCAGCAAAACTCTAAGCTCGGTGAGGTCAGACCCCAGGCCCGATTTTTCTCTGTCTTACCCTTGGCACCCAGCACCCTAAATAACACCTTTTCATGGAATGAGCACTCAGCTAATGTTTCTCTATTTTACACCTTCCAAACTCTGCCTCTCGCAGGCATTTCCACTCCTGAAGGAGCCAGCCCATTTCAAAGACTGCTTTCTGCAAAGCAAGTTGTAGTCTCTCAGAGCTCCATCTCTCCTTTCATCCTCAGAGTGACAGAGTCATAAAACCTTTGAGAGAGAATGACACTTAGAAATCATGTGGTCCGTCCTCCTACCCACTCTTGGAATCCTCTCCCCAGTGAGTCTCACAAGTAGTCACGTGGTCTTTGCTCACACACATCGTTCAACGGGGAACTCCCACTTGCCAGGGGGCCCATTCCATGGTTGGTCACTGCTTACTAGATGTTTCTAAAACAAGGATAGTCATGGCCATAACTTGGCACTTTGAGATAATTTCTAAGACCAAAGTTTTGAGCAAAGATGTTCTGATGTTAACAGCAGTGTTAGTTGTCCACTGTGTGCGCTGTTGCTCTGCTGGACACCCTCGTGGCACAGGCAGGGGGGAAGATGTGACCCTTGCCTCAAGCAGTATCCAGTCTAGTTTGGGGCCAGACATTAGGAAAATGGCCCCCACAGAAGAGAAAAGGCATTGACTGCTACATTGTGTTAGCAAGACCAGAGCACAAGACGGCAGGCCACGCAGTGTCTAGGTCTTGTCTCCACGCTGGGTGGCCTGGAGTGGCTCCTTTCCTATAGAAAGTCTCGGGACCTGTAGAAAGAATGGGCAGACCCAGATGGTCTCTGAAGCCCCTCTGGCACTCGTATCCCTGGGAGCACCGTCACTTACAGGGAGAGATCAGCTTGGGAGGCATTGAACATGGAAAGGGATAGGGGTGGCACCTCATTGGGACACATCCCTGCCACACTGTACATCACTCCCCACTCCAACAGGCAGTGCATCCAGTTCACCTATTCCATCAACTGGTTTCACAGAGCATTGGAAATTCATGCACCTGGCGGTAGAATTCCTGTGTTGTATCTCTCGTGGGTTGGGAAAGGAGCCGGGTATTAATAAGAAGCTTGGCACTACTTGCAAGCTCACTGCTAACCAGGAACAGACCAAAAGAGCATCAGATATGAAGACTACGAAGGTTCTTAGAGGGCGTAGTAAGAAAGTCACCGGCGGCAGGGGGTTGACCCAAGAAGACTTCCTGTAAGAGGAGAACGATGGGGAGGGCAGGAAGCAGTCAGTGGGAGGCGCTGCCTGGTCTCAGGGACAGAAGACCCAGCCTCTCCATGGGGGCCTCAGGAAGGCAGCAACACCACACAGACCTGCATCCTCCCAGGACAGGCATTCCAGGAGACGTCCAGGTCTTGCCTTGAATAATGCCACTAACCCTGAAGCATTGAGTGTAAGTGGCCCTTGTTCCCAGGTATGACACTGACCCATGGAGGCACTCTTTGTGCAGACGTTTTTACCAAACTGTACGTGCGAGTATGTTGTCTTCTAGCATGTTCCATCCCAACACGCTTACATAGTGTGTTACAGCTCTTGGCGGTCCCTCTGTGCTGGATTTCCTCGGCCTGGCTCACAGGCAGCCTGCACTGCCCCTGGCTGGTCATTGTTTATAAGGTTGGAGGATGGCGTGGCCTGACATTATTGGTTGTTCTCTTCTTTCTCAAATTTGGACTTTTCAAATAAGTTGCAGAACAAACACACCTTTCCCCACCCCACCTCCCAGCGCCCCATTCTGGGCCTAAGCGGGATAAGTAGGGGGTGGAGACTTTCCTGGGATGGGGCCAGTCAGGGGGACTCTGGAGGCTGCGTCTCCACACCGTCAGGCCCCCACCCTGTGCACCCCCCATCTGAGACAAGATGCACAGACAAGAAGATGGTGTTCACTGAGGGCCAGTGTCCTGCAGTGCAGGCTGCTCCTCAGCCACTGTGATCTGAAGGTCAGGGACCAGCAGGAGAGGACCCAATGAAAGGACCAGGTGGGACCCAAGGCAAAGTGCCTGGTCTCCCAGCCTCCTAGCCTCTTGGCTCCGGCCCAGACACAGCAACAGATAGGAATTCTTCATGCCCTCTTTCCTTGCAATCAGTGGAAAATTAAATGTTCAAGGTGAGAGACCTATTTCATGCTTTTATAGCTTTTCACAGAACAGAAGCCTAGGACTCAGGAGGCCTAATTATATGAGCATGCACCGGCCGCCCTGCGGGGCCGCAGTTTCCCCATCTGTAGATTGGGCATGATGATACCTGCTGGACAGCCGGGCAGACGTGTTAGCAGGTTGAGATGAGAGAGTGAGTAAGACAGCACGTTGAAAGGCATAGTGGGCTGCGCTCACCCACCAGGGAAGCTAGCACTTCAAGCTTATTGTGGTGACCATTTCCCCAGGCTTCACATAACTTAAGGGTGAGGGAGCGGCTGCATAACAACAGAACAAGAACAAAGAACAGGAAGACTTGAGAGCCCACAAGGAAAAGAAGCGCTGGCCCTCGGCATAATAGCTTTCTAAGTAATCAGTTGGCCACTTTTAACCCAGCGCCTACTGTATGCCAGAGAGTGAGCACGATGGTGGCCAGGTGACAGGTAAGGCACAGTCCTAGGAGGGAGCGGTCCCAGGCAGAGCACGGAGGGGGCTCCATGGCCCATGCCACTCCTGACATACCCAGGATGCCCAGACAAAGCAGATGGGGTCTGGAGTCCTTTCCTTTCTTTGTTCCTGCCAGTTCCCCGGCCACACGCAGCTGCGCAGGCCTCCAGCAGTCAAGCCCGGGGATGTGTTCCCCAGAACCCAGGCTGAGGGAGGAGGCTGGCAATAGAGGGTGTATGGTGGGGAGGCAGCCCTACCCAGAGACACCTGCAGCTATAAAAAGCTCCTGCCCCCACCTGCAGACCAAGTGAGAGCTGCTGATGTGAGCGCCCTGCCAAGATCCCCAGGGGGTGAGGGGAAGCAGCACATACCTCCCCTGAGGGGCAGGGCAGAGCAGGGAGCGGCAAGGGCTAGGCAACCTGGAGGGGGTGTGCACTTGGGCTCAGCCCTGGGAAGCCCTTTGCTAAAGCCAGCCTGACACACCACCCCTTTATCCACTGGGAGGGGGCCAAGGCCAAGAGGCAATGTCCCAGCTGCCCCCTACTCCCCGCTCAGTGCTTCTCTATCACCCGACCTGCCACTGCTGGGATTCTTCCCCCACCCCCGGCCCAGCAGACTCTAGATACACAAACGGCTTCTCTTGCCTTTTGTTTGCACACTAGGCCTAAACCGTAGTGTCCTGGGTCAGTTTCTGCACTGGCTGGGTTTGGAGTCTGGCTTTAGGTCTTATTTAAAGCCCCCGTGGGCTTGAGCTTGTTGTCTGCTGTAATATGCACCGTCCGCCACCCTCCCTGGCTCTGAGCCTCCCCGCCTCAGGTGTGTGGGGGTGGTGGTGGGGACCCACTGCAATGCTATTACAGTATTTGCATTTATATGAGGCACAGACCCCCAATCTCCCGTCTCTGGGTGCTTTTACAACCCTGTGTATACATAATTTATTTTTGTTGCTATTTAATCAGTCTCCGTGTTGAAATGAAAAGTTTCCAAGGGGCCCCAGGTTATTATGCAACTTTCAATTCCAGCAGCATTGACTGAGTGCATGGGGTCCCCTGCCCGTGCTCAGCTGCAAACTGGGGAACAGGGTACTGGGCAGGAGGCCATGTGGTTCCTGCCCACAAAGCCAGCTTAAGCTGAGGCCAGGTGGCTAGGGGCAGGGTCCAGCTAAAGTCCACTTCCTGTGAGGAGTGGCCGGAAGGGGAGTGGGCGTAAAGAGCCAGGGGCCTGGAGGGAGATGCTGAAGGAGGAGGTGCCCTAGGGAAGGGCACCGTCTTGGGAGGAACCAGCTGACCTGGACTTTTGGTTTTAGGGCTGGGAGACAGAGGGACTGAGCCAAGAAGCTAGAACCTAAGTGGGAAGACAGAACTGCAGGTGGGCTCTGACTCAGGTGACAGAGGGGAAAAGGATGTGCCCTGAGTGTGATATCGTCAACAGAGTTCAGTCCAAAGAGCAGATGAGGTCGCTCCGGGTTGCCAAAGTGAACCTGAGAGGACAGCCTCCGCACAGCTGGAGGGGAGCCCCAGGCTAACCGAGATCTTCACCTCCAATCATTTGTGGAACGTGATGGGTTATAAATAAATAACCAAACAAAGAGGCAGTGGTGTGAACTGAAGTTCTTTCTTCTACCTGCTCGCGCTGGCCCTGGGCAGAGAGCAGTCCGGTGTGGGGCAACGCAGCCTCCTTGGAAATTCCAGGAACCCAGTACACGCCCAGAGCAAATGTGCACACAGACACATTCAAACATGCATGTACATACTCGAAGACACACAGGCACATATGGGCACAGGTACACACAGGGCTACATGCCCAAACGTACGTATAGACGCAAGTGGACACAAGACAGGCACGCAGACACACTCACACACCTTCCCGGCCCCCAGGCTTCCCTCTGTGGCTGGCCACACGCATGGTCCTGTCGTCCTCTCAAGAGGAGAACTAGAGAGTGGGGGCTGGGAATGTGGATGCATGTGCTCCCCCTGAGAAAGCGTGGGGCAGGGTAGGGAGCCCCATTTCGAGCAGGTACTCAGAGGGTCGCCACCCACGAAGTCTGATCCCCTTGTCCCAGCAACCCCTGCTGACAGCAGGTCTTCCCTGGGGTAGATTTAAATTTGTACAAAGCTGAGACTTTGGAGAATTAGACGGTCCTGTTTAGGAAAACTAAAATGAGTCCTTCCGAAGGCTTTGTGTCCCATCAGCTGGGTTGGAGCTGGCTGAGCTCCTCTGTAGGCATGGGTACTATCCCAGCTAGGGTGGGGTGACGCCTTGCGTGCAGCCACACCCTGATAGATACACTCCCAGAGAAAACCTCTGCTTAGCCGCTTCGCCCAGCACCTCCTTCCTGACCATCGGAAGTCTGCTTGAGAACAACCCCAGGCTGCTCCTCTCACTGTGCAGGTGACATTGCCTTCTTTACCCATCCCCTGGCCACCCTTGTTGGCTCATCATCCAAGTGATGGCTGGCCAGGCCCAAGATCCAGATCCACACCGCCCCTCTCTCCTTCCCCTCACTCTGCATTCACGAGGACGCAGCCACTGGCCCAAGCTTTTATTTTCCTCTCATCACCCTGATTATTCCCTGTTTAATTAAAATTTGTTTCAGCTAATAGGCCTTAAATTAGTATTTTCAAATATTGACATCTACAGGACCCTCATTCATTATTTTCGAAAGCTCTGGGGCTAATTGCTTTATCACCTACCAATTAATTACTCGTGCACTGGACAGGTAGCCACTGCCCCCAGAACATGGATGGACATCCTCACAGGCAGGTGAAGGCTCATATACAACAGAAGCAACAGACATGCATGAGCAGGTGCATGCATGTGCACATACATTGGACACTCTCCCCAGGGGGAGTCAGGCCGAGTAGAGCACGTCTGGGCTTCAGTTGGGAGACGGGGAGAAAAGCAAGACACAGGCAGTCCTTGGAGCCACGCCAGCCCCTGTTGTGGTCACCCCGACCACCCTGCAGGACGGGGGCTCTCTTTGCTCTCCCTTCTGTGCCCAGGGAGCAACAACACTGAGAGGAGGTGCCCAGAGCTGAGGAAGTTCTCAAGAGTGGCAGCTGGAGCTAGTAACCCAGGACCTTGAGAAGGACGGGAGACCCTCGAAAGCCCAACGAAGGGAGAGATGTCAGCACAGGAAGGAAGCCACAGGCAAGAGGAGGGGCTGCGGAGAGGCCGTGAGCAGGCCCATAGAAGCCTGACCCTGGAGGTGTCCAGCGTCAGGTCCAGGTTGGCTCCTCTCCAGCGGGGAAGGCGACTGTGTGAGGCACTCAGCCCCACAGAGGGACCCAGCTGGGGGCCTCGGCAGATCCATCACCGTCTTGTGCCATCCGCAGCGCAGACCAGCTTCCAGAACAAGGATCTTCCCCAGACCTCTGCCAGGAGGTTCTCTGGGCTGCTGGGACTGTGGCTTCCCCTGGGGGTGGGGGATCCCAGCTTCCTCTTGCGCCCATTTCCCCACTGCTGCCAGCGCCTGCCAAGGCCGAGCCTCTGTGAGCGGAGCGGGCCAGACTGGGAGAGCACTAGCAGGTGGGCACTCGGCTCCATGTGGGCAGGCTTCTTTCCCCTCCTTGTAAACAGTCTGGAGTGACTGGGATTAAAGTCTCTTCAAACTGCTAGTATCGTTTTGCTTTTCGGGAGAGCCAAGTAATCCATGGGGATTAAAGAAGCAGCCGTGCTCACCTCCCACAAATGAGTATCTGTCAGAGGCATTGACCTGTTAAAATAATGAATTTCATGTGCAGCAAACCGCACAGGGCGGCAACGCAACACGGCTTGGCAAATTGTTTTCCACGTGTCCTAATGAGACTCCTAAGGAAACAGGACCCCCGGAGGGGGTGCCCCACCCCCAGCCCTCCGCACCCTGGAGCCTCCTTCCTCAGTGGCCCTAGCCGAGAGGTCCTGGGCCTCTCTGAAGGCGGAAAGAGGCGGGCTCCCCGGAAACCATCAAGCCCGCCCTCGCTCGCCCCACTCAGGAAAGGCAATCGTCCCTCTCAATTTTCTGCAGGTTCGTTAGCGGCTTTGTGGGCTGACATAGCTTCCCCCAGGGGCTCTCCCACGGCTCAATGCCATGTGGCCACCAGTAAGGCCCCGTGCGGCCCTGAGCCCCTCTTTAAGTCTCTGTCACTGGACAGTCTGTCCCCTCTAGCCGCTGGACCGGCCAGCTCCCCAACCCACCACCAAACCCAAGGACCAGACTTGGGGGCTAGAAAGGCAGGCATCCAGGCCAGCACATTCCTTTTATTTAAGGGGAAACTGAGGCCCAGAAAGGGAACTTGACTTCCCCGCATCACCTTGAGTGTCTGTGGCAGGCAGAGAATGGGTGTCCTGAGCTTCTGTCTCCTGCACAGTTCTCTTTCCACTCTCCCTCTTCCGGGGACATTGAAAACGGCAGCCTGGGCTGTCACCTGCTAGCACGCATCACAGTTCTCCTATAGCAGAATCGTGGGGCCAAATCCAGGGGAGGGAAGGAGAGGTGGCCTGGCAGCCAGGTGAGGGACTGGGTACCCACCTCCCCATGCTCAAAGCCAGGACCTATGCCTGGGGGCAGGGTCAGCTGGGAGCTGAGGTGCCATCCTCTGCTGTTGGGATCAGGCCCATCGTCAGAGTTGGGACTGCATTCCCTCCACAGCAGGGGCTTTGTCCTGGGCTGACTCCAGGGGCTGCTGTTTGTAACTGCCAACATACCTTCCACCCCTCCAGCCATTGTTCAGGGAGGTGGACATTGTTTATGGCCAGTCTGACCTCTGGTCAAGGATCCACACCTCACTGGGCGCCAGGAGGGCTAGCATGATGAACCCCAGTGAAAGATCTCTGTGTGTGTCAGCCATGGCCACTCCCCCTGAAGCCTCCCAAAGCCATTCTCCTGCAGGTTTTAGTGGAGACACACAGAAAGGAGGGACCTATCGATCATCCCTGTTCCATAGGACTTGGGGATGAGGGAGATGGGTGGCATCAGGAGCCTGAGGCTATGGCTCCTGCCGAGACCTTGGGTACCTCCACTGCTTCGCCCATCCTCCCATCCCTGGGTTTGCCCCTGGGCCAGGGCTTGGAGAAGGACAAGACCACTGGCCCCGGGAAGCTTATGCCGGCAACACAGGGAGCGTAAGGAGGCATCATCCTGCTCTCTGCCAGGAGTGAGTTCAAGGATGCCACACCCAGACCCCCTCTTCTGTCAACAATGTCTCCTAACTCCACTTCAAACCTGCCTCCAGCCCTACCTCCTCCAGGCAGCCTTCCCTCCCCATTCGGGCCTGACAGCAACCCCCTTCCCTGTGAAAGCCAGTCTTCACTGAGTCAGTACCTCACAAGACCTAGGACTCCCAGTCAAATCCTTAGTCCATTTATTGCAAAGGAAGATGCTCCCAGCCTAGTCAGACCTGGCTGGGCCAAGGACAGGGCCCATGCCTGTCTGCTTCCTTGGCCCCCAGCCGACCTTCTGGAACTCTCAGCACTGCATTGGGGTGTTTCATAGGCTTACGTGTGTTAAGGAGATCCTTTCTAGCTGGAGGACCCGCACACTATTTAGGGAGCATGGCTGCTCCTACACCTTCCCCAGCCCCAGCGAGCAGCAGAGAAAGCGGCTTGGGAAAACAAGGCAGAGGGATGTCACTGTGTGACGTGTGAAGAGCCCAGGAGAGGTTTGGGCAGGGCTCCTTGCAGAAGCGAAGAGGAGCAGGAGCATTTGTGGGTCATTTCCTCTGGAGAATTAATGCAAGGGAGGACTTGGGAGGCTTTTCCATTGACAAAATCAGGTGTGGGGGTGGTCTCTGGACGGTTTCCATGGCAAAACATGGCAGGCTTCACTGTGGCCGTGAATATCACCGGAGCAACTGTCATAGGCAGCGTCCCTTGGACACAAGACTCTCCCTCACGCCAACTCCTGCGTGTGCCCACACACAGTCACACACACTCACGCTCACACTTGCCAGCTCCCACACCCATCACACACACATTCCCTCTCATGTTCTTCTCCAGGTGCAGCTGCTCCCTCCTCCCAGCTTTAGTCTGCTCTCTGGGTCCCTCACTTATTCCTGATGCTCACGGGGATGACTTTCCTTTTGATTGGTGCACTTTGTAAGGGCTGGGTCTGGAATCCAAACTACAAGGAGTAGGAGGGCAGGGGCCGCTGGGAGCCAAGAGCTTCTTTTTTCTCCCTAGCGAATATGGTGTTTGTTTCACTGGCTGCTGGGCCAGAGCACGGAGAAGGCAGCTTTCTTTTCTAACGGGCCACAAGGGCTGCCACTGCCTGGTCGTCCCAGCAGCGAGGCAGGGTGCCCGCCGTCCCTCCTCACCCTGCTTCCCTCCCAGACGGACAAGGGAACGCTGCAAGTGCCCAGCAGGGCCCGGAGTCTGGAGTCAGGCACTAACCCAGTCTGCTCTTGGGGGAAACCGCCGGCCATGTAGACTCAGTTTCCCCACCTGTCTCAGGGTAGCAATCTGTTGCCCACAGCATATAACTGAATGGCATCTCTTAGAGCAGAGGGATTGGAGTTAGACAGGAAGGACTGGCTTCTGAAAATGGGAGTTCTTAAAGGCAAGGATCCAGGAATATCTTTTCTCCGTGTTTGCTCACACTCTGCCACTTTCTAAAAAGACACCAGCGTGGGTGACCAGAGGGAGGTGTGAGGATTGCCTTCCTGGGGAGAATCAGGCCATGGTAATCCGCTCTGACTGAGGAAGGCTTACGTTCACGTCACAGGCTGTACCGCTCGTGTTTCCTGGGCTGCACGTGATTGTCCTGGGCTGGCCTGACGGCTAGTTTGCTCCACGAGCCACTGTCTCTACAGACCGAGCAAAGGTTAGCCTCCGTCACCCTCACACCTGAGTCTCCAAGCCATGTATCAGTCCGTAGGTTTCGCCGTGTCCCCACTGTGCACTCAGGCTGTGGGGATTCTGGAGGAGGGAGCACATGGCTGTGGCGGCAGGCAGCCAGGCCGCTGTCTGGCCGGGGAGACATGACTCACACACACGACACAATGGAGAGCAGGGAGTAGCCATTAATCAGAGCAGGAGAGGTAGGGTCGGACTCCAGGGGCTGCCTGCTCCATCACAGGCAGAGATGCGGGTGAGCTGCCATGGTTAGCGAAGAAAGCTTCGCGTGGGCCCAGGGTGGCCGTGACTAGGCCCCCTGTATTTCAGGGGCAGAGACCTGGTCACCCCGGAGTCTGGCCAGCCAGAGCCGGTGGGGTAAAGGAGGCAGGCTGCACGGGAAGAGTTTTGGCCTGGGAGCCAGAGACCTGTGTTCTGGTTACAGCCTTGTTGGTTTCACTTCCTGCCCTATCCCCCAAGTTTAGTTTCCTCCTCTACTAACGGGGAGTCAGGAGATCCTGCTGCCACCCCGCCTCAGGCTGGGAGACTCTTGGTAGAGTGCGGGTGGGCCTGAGAGAAATGGGAGGGAGAAGATGGGGTCAAGAAGATGGGGAGAAGATGAGAAAGAAAAAAAGAGTGAGTTAGGGGAGGGGGAAACTTGGCCAAGGAGAGGTGGAGTATCTTGGGTTCAAACCATGTCCTTACTCAAGTAGGAACAGAACAGTGCAGTAAGGCAGGGCATCAGGCTCTTCCTGGGGAGAGCCAAGGCCTTGGGGTCCCTCACAGGCTTCCAGACGCTTGAGGTAGAGCAGGAGGCAGAACCCTGGAAGATGGGAGCCTCTAGTCCATGGGGGGCGCTAGAGAGCACTTTTCATGGTCAGCGGTGGATCCCCCTGTCTGGCCATTTGTGTTCAGAAAGTTCACTTCGTGGGGTTCACGAAGCTTCTACCTGCTTGCTAAAGTAATTATAACACTAGGCAGGCCCCAGACCTCATGCTCAGGGAGCAAACACCTGTCCCCTGCTCTCTGCCAGGAGCTAGAGGACCCTGCACCACCCCCAACCCCTGTCCTGCTGGACAGAGCATCTTCACAGTCATCTTCGCTGTGAGGGGAGGGAGAACACATAGAACCCGCTGCCGGGTTTCCAGCGTTGCCCCACCTCCACACTCTGCTCACACAGTTCCATACGCTTCCCTCTCTCATCATCCAGTTCGAGTCCCACCTCCTACACAAGCCTTCCCTGAGGATTCCCATCACATCCAGCCTTCGCCCGGCACTTACGTTCTCAGCACATCACACTCACGCTTCCATTCACTCCTCCTAACAGCCCTGTGAAATAAGTGCTGTCACCCCTTTTACCAGATAAGGAAACTGAGGTGCCAAGAAGGGAAATAG
The DNA here is from genome assembly GCA_004026765.1 of Micronycteris hirsuta. Taxonomy (NCBI): domain Eukaryota; kingdom Metazoa; phylum Chordata; class Mammalia; order Chiroptera; family Phyllostomidae; genus Micronycteris; species Micronycteris hirsuta. The sequence continues at coordinate 41,876 of PVJI01000037.1, forward strand.
CATCCCAGAGTCATGGGGCTGCTGTGGGGTGGAGCCAGGATGTCAACCCCCATCCACCTGGTAACAGGGTCTGCACCCTAACTGCAGGGCCAATGCTGTGTTTCATGCTCCTGCCTACCGGCAGGCTGTGACCCCAAATTAGCCACTGTAACTCCAAAATGAGGACCAGTGTCCCCTCACTCATGGCTGGCCTCTTTCAGGCAAGGACAGGGCTTGGATGTCTTCAGTCAGTCCTCCCACCTATCCACCCCAAGCCCTCATGTGGGTGCAGAAAGCTGGTGGGCCAATGTGCTTCTGGATCAGAAGAGCAGACGGCTCACAGGAGCATAAGATGCAGCTGCCAAAGCGGCCAGTTTGTGAGTCCTTCACAGAGGACGGGCCTCCTGCTGACCCTGTGCCACCACGGGGCTGAATCTTCCCAGGACCCTTCTTGTAAACTAACTGGCCATGCCTGAGGCCGAGGCGTTCGAGAGGAGGAACACATAGGATCGGGAACTCCGGCAGGACTGTTGTTCTCCTTGTCCACAAACAATCCTGTAGGGACTCTCCCCATATAGAGTGGACCGCTTTCTCCCCCTGAGCTCTCTACCGTTGGTACCTGAGGGTTTTGTTGTCTTCCCTCAACCAGACCCACCCTGCCAGGGAGAAGGGGGTCCAGGCTGACTTCCTGAACAGCAGGGGTGGAACCTAAGTGTTCCAGGCCGCATGGCCACCTTCCTACCCTGACCACACCCTGAAGCAGCTCCTTGGCCGTCTCACCAGTGAGGACCCCAAGCTCTCTCTCCCAGACTCCTCCCCCCAGGAAGGGTGGGATAGGGGGCTCTAGCTATCTTCCAGGATTTGGTGAATCCTTCCCAGACTTGGCACCCATTCCAGCTCCCAGGAGCTCTTAGCAGGGGCCCTGGGTAGGAGGTTTCTCTGGGTTCACAGACCCTGGCCCCTCCTCCCCTGCCTCTTGTCCTGATTCATAGAGTACCTGTGGTTCCCAAATGGAGCATTCCAACTGGATTGACCCCCTCCCCAGTACAACCATCTTGCGTTTCAACTATAGAGATATTTCTGGAATCATTTTAAAGAAATGCAGTTTCATCACTTAAAAGTACAATTCATTTGTAAACCCATGTAATCAAACACAGAAAAGTAAAACCAATATTGATCAGCAATTAGCCTATATGTTCCATCACATTGATTGAGCCCCTCCTGGGTGCTAGCCCTTCACTAGGGGCTGAGGAAATAAAAGGAATAGGGCAATACCCACCCTTGGGGACAATGGGGCCCTGCATCCCAGATGCTCACTGCCAGACCCCTGTCAAAGAAGCTGCAGCCATATCAAAGGACTCCAGCAGGTCCCTTCCATCCCCTCCGCTGCTCTGTGGGCACCAGCTCTATGCCAGATGCAAGGTTAGTGTGAAAAGCCAGCTGAGTCTTCTAGAAGGAATTGTCAAGTGCACCTACCCTTTGCTCAGAAAGCCTGGCTCTCAGGAAACCCACATGCCCACTAGGAGCGGGCACCCAGTCACTGATCTGTGTACCTGTGGCAAGTTACTGAATCTCTCCGGGCATTAATTCTCCTCTAAAAAGACTGTTCACTGGTCTTCTTCCTGTTTGAGGGTGTTTTGCAATCTTTTTTAATTGTCCTCACAGCAACCCTATGAGCCAGGCAGAACATATGTTACTGTCCCACATGAAGCTCTGGAAACGAGGAAAATGTGAGAGAAGCAAAGGGCCACACAATGGGGGGAGTCGAGCAGACCCCAACCTTCACTGCTCTTTCCAGTGTTGGGTGTGATGGTCTTTACAGTCTCTTTCGCTTTGAAAATTCTGTGACACAAAGGGATTGTGTCAGGGAGTGCGCAGAGAGCCCAGTCTGCAAAAGTCAGAACTACACCTGGAGGCTCAGAGGGGGCTGGTGGTCCCGAGCAAGAGAAAACAGAGCCACCAGGAGTGCGTGGTCAGGACAGGACAGGCCGAGCGCTCAGGGTTTATGGCTCCCCGTAAATCAGACCTGCCCGTACCTGACCAAGGCTGAAACCTCCACAGAGCATAGTAATTAGATTTTTCGACAACGTTCCCCCTCTGGTTTATTTATCCAGCTGTAATTACCACCAGCAGAGCTGGGCACGGGGACTGCTCGCTTTCCCCAAGTGCATGGTTAACGTTCTGCATTCCTGCCCTGTGGGGAGGGGACACAAAAAGTCAGGAGGGGACATAACTGGGTCTTTTGGTCAGACCATTTTGCCTCAGAGAAGAAGAGACTTTCCATGATGTCCCGTACTGGTGGTACTTCCAGGTGTTCAGGCACACCGAGGGTGTGGACAGGTGCCAGTCTTTGAACCAAGGAGTAAGGGCAAAGGTGCAGGAACCTGGGGCTCATTGTCCCCCAAACGCAATTCAGACTATCCTATCAACCACACAACTCATGTGACTGGGTGACATTTCTGACCTTGCCCCCTGTGAGTCTTGGCTCTGAGGTGTCTGCAGGGACAATGGGAGGCCCAGAGGGCATTGGGTGGGGTTGGCAGGGTCCAGAGGTGGCCAAGATTAGGGGCAGATTAGGCATTTTGGTCACTGTGAAGATGGCTTTATAACCCTGTCCTACTGGCTTTACCTCTCTCCATTTTGTCCTGGTGGCTCCAGGGCAGGACATTTTCCTGAGAGGGGGTTCCAGCTACTGGTCAGACTTTGCAAGAAGCACCTCACGAGACAACCGTGGGACCCACCCTCAGGTCTCCACTGGGCTTGCTGTACTTTGCTGGGTGGGGCTCTGGAAAGATGTAGGGAGGGACTTGAACCTGGGGAAAAGGAGAATTGCCTGTAGGTCAAATCATAGAAATAGGGAGGCAAGAAGCATGGAAATGTAGGGGGAACCTAGTGCTTTGTCCCGGGGTCCCTTCGCTGTAAAGGAGCTGTGGCCATGAAGAATGGAGCAGTTGGAGATGGCAGCCTGCTCCCCCGTCCCCACCGTCATGAGCCGCCCCTGTGGATGGGCTGTTCACTGCCAGAAGCAGCCCCCAGACGGCCTGGCCTCCTACCTCACAGCCCTATCTGCAGGTTCTCTGTCTGGAGAAACCTGGAGAAAGCTGGAGCCATGTGGGCTAATCCCCCACAGGGGTTAACCCCTAATCCCCCAGGGGTTAAGGGCAGCTTCATGTAACAAGAAGAGTCTTCTTCTTTACCTTGTATCTCTCTTCCTTTCCACCTTTCTTTCTTTCCTTCCAACCCTCTTTGCTGCCTTCCTTTCTTTCTTCCATTAATATTTGTTTCACTCACTTCCTCTTTACTTTCTCCTTTCCTTTCACCTCTCTTTCCCCCATTCTTCCCTTCCCATTCTTTCCCATCCCCTTTCCTATCCCCCTCCTTCCCCTTCTCTTTCCTCCCTTCCTCCTCGTCTCTCTTATTCCCCGGGGAGACACCGCTGTCCCTAGTGTTTCCACCTGCCTTGCTTCCGAGCCTACCCGATTTCAGACCGCTTGCGTTCCTGCCTCCTCAGCACATGTGTGTGCCACAGGGGATGTGCGAAGTGAGGAGGGAGAGTGAGGGAAAGGCCACCGTCCATTAACACACTGGAGTCCCGCAGCCCCGCACCTCCTTCGGGGCTCAGCCCTGGGCTTGATGCGTTAGAAGACAGAGGGGCCTCCCAGGCTGGCTTGGCAGTGTGCCCAAGGAGCCCCTGGGTTCTTTTTTAACAGGCTAGTTCCAAGACCCCAGCCCCAGAGTGGATGCAGTATGTCTGTGGTAGGGTCCCAGCATCTACCTTTTTAAAGAGCAGACCGGGTGATAGGAAACTGGCCCCAAGACACTTTGAGGAATCTTAGGCTAAGGAGACAAGGCACTCATGTGAAAATTGTGTTCAGTCAAGGGTGGATCCACCTCAAGCTGAGGGCTGGGGAGTTCCAGGACGGGAGCTGGAGCACAGGAGGAATGGGTCCTGGAGGAGGAGCCTTTGAGCTGGGCTCTGACAGTTGAGAGGATTTGCATGGGTTGTCAGACGTGGGGGAGGATTACAGGCAAGAGCAAATTATTCGAGTCAGACACTTCGAATGGCAGGCAATAAATTGGATGGATGGATGGATGGCCTCAGTTGGCCCCCACGGATTGCTGGGCTGTGCATTACTCTGGTGCATCGGGAATCTGTGTTTTCGGGCCAGGGCTCTCAGGGGCATGACACACTCCCCCTAACCTGACCTCTTACCCACTTGCCACCACCGTTACCTGTCCTCCCACGTTCTAGAAGAGACAAAACAGGGGGATGAGGTTAAATCTGGCTTCTTCCCCCTCCCTGCCCACTCTGGGCCCAATGCTCAGAGAAGAGTTAAGTGACAGAGTCTCGTTCTCCTGTATGAATTAATAATTGATTCGGTAACAAATCACTAATATTGCAGTAGTCGTGGTGAATAAGATAATGAATGTGTTCTGTCCAGGGAGTGTCGTGTTGTGAGGATTCAGCTGAAATTATTCATAAATGTGCTACTTTTCCTCATCTCCAACTGCTGCTAGTTTAGCTCCTCTTTTTAATCTTCCCAACCTGTCACATTCAATGGTGGAAATCGTCAGGCTCCATATACAACAGAATATTAAGGGGGAACTGCCAGACATTATGTCAAATTTCAATAGGTAATAGAAACAAAGTGCCTGCAGACCCCTTCCTACTTCTCTTGAAGTTAAAAAAATAAGACTTTTTAAAAACTTTTAGGATGGGCTCTTTGTCCCATCGTTGGAAAGAAGACCCCGAGGTGAAGGAGTTCAGAGCCTTGAGTGGTGGTCCCTACTTTGCCACATGCTTGCTATGTGGTTTTGAGCCAGACATCCAACCACCCTGCACCAAGGCTCCCATCTCTGAGCGGGAGCTGGCAGCACTGCCCTGCTCTTGTCCTGGAGGCCATGGAATTGCAAGGTGGTGGGAAAGATAGTGCTCTGGGTCACTGACAGGTAGTTGGGCTGGATTTTCTCCACTACCGGCCCTGACTTGTTCACTGCATACCAGACAAGTCAGGTGGTTCACCTTCTCTAAACATGCCTTCCTCCTTCCTACCACTGGGAGGACCCCTTCTAGTCTTCCTCCTTCACCCCGTGACCCACCCGGCCTTCTGGACTCGGCTCAGCTAACGCCTCACTCATGAAACCTGTCCCGATTCCTGATACTACCAGACAGACCTGGTCTCTCTTCCTGTAAGCCCTCCCCAGAGCACTCTGGCCCTTTTTACATGGCTCTTCTCATCAATCTTCCTAGTACACCACAAACATCTCAAGAATGGAAGGTGTTTTCTATATCTTTTAATACAATAGGAAAGAAAGAGATGTTTGTACAGTGAACCCATTGATAAGTGGATGGATGGATGGCTACAAGGCTGGGTGGATAGATAGGCATATAGGTGGATTGATAGATGGATAGATAGTGGGTGGGTGGATAGGAAATAGGTGGACAGATGCAAGAGTGTGCAGATGAACAGAGAAGTGGATGGAAGAATAGATAGATGGATGGAGAAAAAAGAAACTTGAAAGTGGCATCATGCTGTTTTCAGCCCATGAGCCAGTGTTTGCTGAGTCCCTGCTGTGTACCTCGTCTTGGTGTTTATCTCTGCTGCATCAGGTTGGAAAGCAGAAAAAATGCCAATGACCTGACACTGAGTGTGCTTGAAATAAGATTATTGCAATCAGACTGGAGTGGAGAATGGAAATCATAGCATGACAGCTGATGGACCCTTAGGATGGGCCTTCTGGAGGCCTTACTGGGGCCCCTCACCCTGCAAGGAGACCTGGGGTGCAGAGAGCTTAAGCATTTAGCTTGACTACACAGCTGGTTGTACAGGGTCAGCTTCTGGGCCTCCAGACCACCAGACCGTGGTTCCTCCTTCACACCAGAGGGCAACATACAGAAGGGCGGATGTCGCGCCCCTAGAGAGGAAGATGAGGGTCTGGTAAGCTGTGGGACTTGAGTGGGAAGGAAGCACTTGTCTCACGGGGTTATGCTGATTATTCCAAGAGAGGGAATGGGGTGAAGGGCTCTCCGAGGGCCTGGCGAGCCGCAGGTGACGGGGATTGCTCCCACACCTTTCCCATGAAGTCCTCTGGATGGGGGGCGGGGGGGTGCCAAACTAAAGAGGGACTACAGTGGGCGTGGGGATGGAAATTAAAAAATGATGGTGGGACGAAAACTTTCATAAATTAAAAAAATGTAAATAAAAGTTATCAAGTACAGCAATTTAAAAGTTAAAAATAAAGAAGAGGGGCTGCAGAAGAGGGATCCCCCCACATCAGATGTCATAGCAGTGGAGGGGAGTGAAGGAGTAGGAGCAAGGACTGTGTTTTGGCACCTGTCATGTCCGCTTGCCTCCGGTCCCTTTATCTGAACATATCCGACCAAATGAAAGCTTCCCAACACACCCAGCACAACTGGAACCACCAAGAGGAACACGCAGCGCTCCAGAACGGATGCTGACACTCCACCCCACGTACACAGAGGTGCTCCCTGACGCAGTACAGCTGCCATAGACACCCGCATAAACAAATGCAGAAATGCACCCCATAAAACACACACATGTGACGCACAGACATGAAGAAACACACCCGCTCATCCAAGCCTTCATTCTGAGTAAGTTATTAAAAATGTAGACATCACTGGCTCCCAGGGTCAATATGTTGTTTTTAAATTTAAACATGAATTTCCATTTCATTGAGCCTCCAGGGCTAACAAGATGTGCTGTGACAGGAGCAGCTAGCTGGAAAAGGCATGATTGAGGAGCGAGCCGATACTGTGTGTGCAAAGCCGGGGCTGGGAGCGGAGCCTCCTCGGCCCATCCCCCACGGCCGGGGACGAGCCGTGGGCAGCACTGAGTGTCACTGCCAACCCCGCACTGGGTCCTGACTCATTTGACCAGTCCGTGCTTCCAAAGTAAGAGATCAGAGTGTGACAGGAGTGACATCCATGTGTCCATCCATCCTTCCACCATTCACCCTTATACCCATGTTTCTCTATTCCATGGAAACCCAACCAGACCTGAACTGAGGGCTATGAAGGTGATGGCAAGAAGGAAAGTGCTCTTTCCCTGCCCCCACCCCAGAAGCTTCTACTCTGATTGGGGTCGGACACAGGTGTCAGCGAACTCCAGCCTGGAGACCTTCCCGGTGCTTCAGCCATCCCCTCTGTATCTCCAGACAGCACCAGACACGTAGCTTTGTAACCACATGGTTAGCGATTGCCCCCACAAGGCTGTAAGATCTCTGCAGGAAGGTATCATCCAGCAGTGGGCCCTGAGCACCTAACCCACAGTAGGTGCTCAGTGAATGCCTGATGAACTTGTATGGGGTTGACTTGGAGTTCACAGGGTAGACCCTGAGGTTTTAAGTGGTTTTGCCTTAACTCACGCCCCTGCACCTGGCTGGCACACAGTGCTTATAGTTGATCAGTAGTACGGGAATGAGAGAGTAAGTTAAAAATACTGACACACAGAATAGAAAGGGGTGCTGAGTGGGCAGGACTTGCTCCGTGGGGGAGGTGCTCTCTCATCGCTTCTGGCCACTGGAACTTGGAGAAACAGTGGTTCGGGGGGAGGCCATGGGTGTTGCTCCTGGCTGGGAGTGAGGCAGTCACTACTGCTGAACTAATCCTGAGGGTGGCGACCCAGACACACGAGGATCTGTGCCAGCTCCCCAAGCAGCCTCAGCCTCCTCTCTGCCCCTCTCTGGCCACGCTTCTGGATAAGCTACTGCTGGACTGGTGCTCATCTCTGATTCTGGGGGGAGCTCTGCCTCAGTGTTGGCTATTCTCCTGGGCTTCAGAGACCTTCAGTTTGGCTGGACTTGGTGGGCACTGTAAGATTTCAGGAATGTGACATGTCTCGAATGCCCATCAATTCCCAAAGTTCCTCCCCCACCACAGGGGTTAGTGTGAGAACAAAGGAGCAGCGGCAACCTGCACAGACAAGTTGCCCCATAGCCCTGTCTCCTGGAGATGGTTTCACCGAAGCTGAACCGCCCTTCTCCTCCCTCTCAACACACACAGCCAGGAGCCAGTGGCTAATCTGCATCAGGATCCCCCAAACTCACAGTCTCACACGTGCGGCATGCGCTCACAGGAACACGCACATATCTCCCACTCTCTTCTAGATTCTGAGCTTGAAATAAATTTCAAGACTCTTTCCTTAAAATTCAGGCAGCTTGGGTTTCTGCCTATGGTAAAGCAGCCCATCTCTGTCTCTGGATGTCCAGGAACAAGGGAGCAGCAACTCCTGCGGGCCAGCTTCTGTCATGCCAAGAGGCCCCTGTCACGCCCCTGGCTGCGGTCTCCTCGGGCACGTGCCCGTGTCTGGCCACCTGTGCACTCTCCTCCTCTCCGCTCGTGTCTAACTCACGCACACCCTAATCACAAAGTTGTGCCAACACACAGGCACACAAAAGGCAATTGCTGGACACACACAGAGCTTTCACATGCCACGTCCCTCCCTCCCCAACATGTACATACACGCCCAAGCTGTGTATGGGCCCGTGGGCAGAGATATGATGGCACAAACGTGTGCGGGGTGCCCACACATGTGCACAAGCACACTGGGGATGGGCAGAGGGCAGGGGCTGCCTACACATACCTGCAGGCCCAGACCTTCCTGTGCCCAGCAAGCAAGGCCTGGGCCTCTGGCCCTTTAAACATCAATTTAAAGTCTTGTCTCTCAAATAATTCAGTGGAGGCATCAGCCAAAAGGGCACACTCTCCTTCCCTTGTCTTCAGGAGCAGGAAAAGGAAGGAGACAGGAGAGAGAGTAGATTAATTGGACCTGGAACAGGAGTCAGGGATTGTGTAAGTCCAGGCTGCCAGGGAAGCGGGGGTGGGGGGGGCACCACTCACTTCTCTTATCGCCTTCTTCTGTCCTTCACTTGTCACACTCTCCCAAGGACCTCACACACATCACAGGGAGGGGCAGCCTCTTTGTCCAATCGACCCTTGAAAATGGCCCTGAGGTCGTCCCTGCCTCCGACACCCTCGTCAGACTTCCTCATCCCCGATACTAACAACCAGCCAAAACCTTAGAGAGGGAACGACTCTCAGGCTGCGCCTAAGCCACTATCTCTGCCCAGTGGCGCAGGCCCTGACACACTGGGCGTGAAGCGTCACTCTCTAAAGCACACTCTGTCTTGGTTGCCCGGAGGGAGCCAGGGATGGAAGGTGTTAGGCCTGGGCAGCGAAAAGCAAGAAGATATTATGTATACCGAGTTGCACCCCTGGGGTAGGGCTCAGGTGTAGACACCCCCAGTGCCTGCTCCTTCTGTCCCCTATCACCCTTCTCTGTCACCAGCTGTGGACTTTCACAGGGTAGGGAAGGCTGGGTGGGCCTAGCTGCCCAGGGTCTGTTGACCATGTCTGGCCACATGCACACTCTCCTTCTCTCTGCTCTGTAACCCTACACATCTGGCCCTCCCTGGATGGATGCAGCTCCCATCCCAGACTTGCTGACTCTCGATGGCAGGGTCGGGGCTGGGGTCTGCCGGGCCCATTATCAGGGTTCCTAGAGTGGGCCAGGGTGTAAGAGAGATTAGCAGGCAGATTATGCTCAGTGTAAAGAGCTTCCTAATAGCAAGGTTGTCCCGTGACACGGGCGGCCTCCTGTGCAGGGACCAGGAGCCCCCACCCCCAGGAGCTTCCCCCAGGGGGCTGTGATAATCCCATGATTCCTCCCAAAGCTAACCCTTTGCGAGTTGTCTCCAGGACCCAGTGTCCCTCTCAGTGGGTCAGTGGGAATCAAAGTGTCTCATTACACGGGCACCCTCCCCCCAACCACCCACCGCATACCTGCCACCTCAGCACCTAGGGGCACTCCGCTAGGGGGAAAGAGGTGCTAACGCCATTCCGGGCTTGTTCAGTCATCTCTGGAAGCCTGTGGGAAAGTGTTTGTTCACGTGGGAAATCACACCTCTGGGGAAAGCCAGGTTCTCTGACATGAGATATGTAGGTCAGGCTCTGGTTCCTTCCGCATGGCTGCCCCTCGGGTATCTGAGGACAGTCCGCAGGCCAGCCACCACCGCAGCCCCCTTAGCCTCCATTTAGAGACAGTCGACCCATGTGCACTGAGTACTGGGTGCAGGGGTCCCACAGGAAATCGGACAGACCTCTCCCCGGCTGTCTAGAGGGGCCCACGCAGGACTAGGATGTGACTATTGCAGCTTCCAGAGATGCCCCTCACCCCACCCCCCGCTGTGCACCACCAGCCCCCACTGCCTCCTTTCATTCATGGCATCCACTCATCCACTCATCAGAGACCAAGGCCCCTTCTGAGCCCAGCTAGGCCCAGAGCTGAGGGGGTGTGGAACAGAGCAGGGGACAGAGACACCCCCAAGCACCACAGAGCAAGGAGCAATCGGGACCTTGCACTGGGAAGAACTAGACTATGGGATGCCCCCAGCAAGGCCTGTGTCAGGGGAAGAGCGTGTGCACCCCAGATTCGTTGGGGGCCTGAATCCAGACTCGTACTTGTTAGCTGTGGTCTGTGGACAGGTGACTCAGGTGTGCCGAGCCCCAGCCCCCCGGTTCCTTCAGTGGGAACACTGATGATACCTGCCTGGAGTGTAGCTGAGCGGGTTCACACTACGTTACCTATCGCATGCCTCATGCATCATTGAGACTCAATAGAGAGGAGCCAGAAATTCAAAGAAGGGCCCAGGGGAAAGAAGTCTGGAATTGGGTCTTCCAAACTCTGCCTCCACGTCCAGAAAAAGAGAGGGATCGTAAAGTGAAGTGTGAAGAAGCCTCCAGATTTTCCAAACCTATGTGGAATCTCTGCGCCCTTCCTCTTACATGCAGCCCCTTGAAAAAACCACCTTTTTTGAGTTTTCCATTAAAATCAGGGCAGAAGAGAAGCAGCCTCTGTGGAGAGGGCATGTTGAGGATCGAGATTTTTACGGAATTTGGACTCGGAGTCCCTTGCGCTGCCCTTTGAAAGGGCGAAGTACAGTTTCCGGTCTTCCTGAGAGACAGGCAGCTGCCTGAGCTCAGCGTGGGAAGCCTCCCCACTCATGGGCACCTTACACATGATTCGTACCTTGCATGAGCTAAGACTTCAACGAATAGTCCTGCCTTCTAATAAAAACAAAAGAGCCACGTGTCTCCGCAAGCCCATTAGTCTGAGAGCAGAGACCCTGGAACAGGAGAGAGAAGGAGTGGGGCAGGGTGAGGGAGGTCAGGGTCTTCACCAAATTCCATTTTCTGCCCTCCAGCTGCACCCTGGCCACTTTCCCTCATGGGTGCTCTGTGCCGGGCAAGTCTGGGTACACACCGGCGTATCAGCATAACCAGGCCTTTAAAAAAATCCTTTTCTTCCAAATCAATGTAAAAATATTCTGCGGTACAGAGCCGATTTAATTAAAAAGGGAAAAGGTTGCCTGAAATATGCCAAAAAAAAAAAATTGAGCTAATGGGAATCTCATTCATTATTTAATCTCCTGCTTATCAGAACAGGACCAAAATGGAATCTAATATGGCATGTGCGTAGTGTTGTCCTGGAGAGCAGACAGAAGGTAGGGAGCAGTAGGGGGGGAAGATGGATAAAGACTTGCCGTTCCACTTAATATATTAAACTGGGCTGCAGGCTTTGAATCAGATTAATAACATAGTGGGCCTCAAAATACCAATAAACTTGTGCATGCGTGTATATACAGATACACATATGCACACACACATGCACATACATTTATCTGGTATCCATTCTCTGCGTTACACTGTAATTCATAAACTGCCACACTACGGAATTTTATTAAATACAAATAAATGCGTCTCCTCTGGCAGCCGCCCTGGAGACCATGAGAGCGTGGCAGGGCGGGGCAGCGCTGTGTCTCACTCCCTTATGCTGTGTTGGCAAAACCCGCCTGGTTGTAAAGAGGGCCTGGCGGGACTGGAGCAGACGCCCTGCAGCGCCCTCTCTGGAGTAACGTTGGGAAGCAGGCTGCCATCTGCTGAGAGTCCCCCTGTGAAACCGGCTTTATATATACCCTGTGCCTCTAACCCCCATAGCAACGGCAAAGACAGTATCCTCATCCCCATCTTGCAGGTGAGGAAAATGAGGCACAAAGATATGAAAAAAAGTGGCCCAGGTCCAAAGAATAGTAAGTGGCAGCTCTCTCCAATCCCAAGATTCCTGTTCTTTGCACTAAACCGCATACCTTCCCTGAGGTGGACCAGCGTGAGGCCTGGCATTCCACTTTTCATGGCTGGATGGACTGAAATGCAGACTGCTAGCCACTCTTCCAAGTTTCCATTTTGTTCAGACTGCTCTCTCACCACTCTGCAGACACGTGCGCCTCCACTCTCCAGCTCACGCCACCCCCCTTCCCCACCCCACAACACCTTGCCTGACCTCTCCTCCAAAGGCACACTTTAGACCTCCCCTCCCCAGCCTGCAGTTCCTGAGGTCCACCTGCTGAGCGCCTGCAGACTACGAGGCCTGGAGGGCCCTGCGCTCAAAGGGCCATCATCCACATGCAACATCAGTGGCTTTTCCTTCTCTTCCACCCTGACCTCCAGTGGAGTTTCGGACGGGATATTGTTTCCTTTCACAGTGCTTTGTGGCCTAGGTAACGAGTGGGTCAGATGTGTTGGGGCAATTTCCCAGCAAACAGTCACCTTCCAAGTTGTCCACCTAGGAATTATTTATCATGCAGATCCCTGGTGGCCCCACTGACAGGCTCCCCAATGTCCATCCCTCTCTCCCTCCCATTCCCAACAGGCCTATAGTGCATGATGGTCAGCCTAGGCTGGAAGAATGGGGACATACATGGAACGCAAAGGATTCTAACTGGAACGGTGTTTTTAATGCACTACCACGTGGGCTTATCCGGAGCATCTCCCCTCCCTCCCCTTGGTCCCACAGACCGAGCGCAGATGCGAGTGTATGGGAAACATGCATGGGATACCTTGGGGTAGAGATGGGATGGGCACTGTCACACCTGGGACTTCTTTCCCTCCTTTAATGCCAACCAGGGACAGCTCTCCTTTACTCTCATCTTCTTGGAAATTCAGCTTGAGCTGTAGGGCAGTTTAAAAATAAGAACAGAGCAGGGCACCAAAACACCTACCAAACAACTCAGCCAGGCAGTTTCTCCAGCAAACCTGCGTCTTATATCTTCTGTGACAAAAAGATTTATAGCAATTTTTTATTAAAAAAGAGAGAGAGAGAGAGCTGCAGATAATCAGATCTGAGATGCAGGAATGGCAGCATGGGGGTGTTATGCGTGTAAGTTATTTTAAAATATATGTTAGGTGCGTGATGGATTTTTCTGTTCCTAGCTGGAGGAGGGCCAAAGCCCCCCCAACCCCCATGCAACCCATGCCTGGCCTAAAGCAATGGAAATGATGTGTGAAAGGGAAGGACAGGGATGGATGGGGGTTCGAGGAATGCAGGAGCTCACCTAGCATTTGGACTTAAGGCTAAGCGAGCCTGCCTGTGTGCAGAGATCTGAATTAGCAAGGAGTGTGAGATCATGCCATGGAACATGCCCCCGCCTGAGTAAATTCCCCCCACCCAGGGAGACTTAATCCTGTGAGATTTGTAGGCAACACTATAAAATGACTAGATATTCAATGGTGAAAATGAATGGTGAGGTCAAGGAGGATGCATTTGGTGGGACGAACAGAACACATTTTAGATGCAACAGAATGAATAAAAACGCTGAGGCAAGATAAAACACGGTGCAAGGGATGGGCAATGCTTAACCCCAAAATTAAATGCTAATGGTGGTACATCAGCTGCCAAGTCAGACTCACAGGGAAGATAGTACCCTGTCTTAGTAATAACACTCACAGGTGTTGTTAAGGTTCCAGGTCTCCTCATTGGCCTTGGCCGTCATAATTCTCTGAGGCTTTTCAGGAAACCTCCAATTCTTCTGTGAGCCCAACTCACCAAGAACCAGAGCATGTGAGGTCGCAGGGCCAGACGATGTTGAGGTGAAGGTATCACCTGGTGTAAGAGGCCCCACTGGGCAGCCAGGTGTGCGCAAGCCCCATTGGGTCAGACCCGGGCTCCTGCTTTCCAGTTGCACTTCCCCGTCTCCACTCCCCAGGCCTGGCAAGTTAATAATTCTGAAAACAAAAACTTAAATAACTCTAGAGACACCCTACTCAAAGAAGCCCTGGGGTGAATTCTTTGGGAAAAAGAGGGCTCCACCTCTGTGGGGTGTGGTCCCGAGAGCAGGGACATCTCCACTATGTGACTGGGACCCTCTGCTTCTCCATGGACTAGTGGACAGGTCACGAGCTGGGCAGAAGTGAGGTGGGTCCACATGGTTTACCACAGTTGCAGCTGCAGCCATCTTAGCCACGAAATACAGCCAATTACACCTAGTCATAGGCTTTTGCGGGAGTAACCGACAGGAGGATGCTGAGCCCTGGCCAGGCCTTGGGAGGGAACGAGGAAGGCACGGGGGGTGGTCTAGATCCCACTTCAGGTGGAAGATGTTGGCTCTGAACCACCCTGGCTGCCTGGTGAGGGTTCTGCCTCCTGGACAGATGGCCTCACGGCAGGGGCAAGGCCAGGGCAAGGCCAGCCATTGGCATCTAGGCTGCGGTGGGGGAGTGGCCTCTGAGGACAGGAAGTGAGAACCGAGGCCAAAGCTGGGGCAGTCTGCTGCTGAGAACATCTCAGAGGACGAGATGATGGTGGCCTCCTTCTTGAGAGCAGCCCCAGCTCAGGAGGTCCATTTGCTCTGTCTCTACCATAGTGTCTGTCTGTCTCTCTCACACAGGGCCCAGCACACGTCACTTGAATGCACATTTAGGGAAATGCTGACATGTGTCATTCACACTTCTGCCCAATACCTCCCCTCTACCAGATAGGAACACACGGGATAGCACCTACCACTCCCGTTTGTGAGGTCACATGCTGTCTGTCACAAGTTCCATCTCTCAGGCCCACATCCAGAAGGCAGTGCACACACAGGTGGGGCAGGCCTCACTCCTCTGTACCGCCACACACCTGCACAGCAAGTGCCGGCTGACCCAGCAGCACATGACCCTCCCTCACCACGATCCTCCCCGCTCACACAGTGTCACTCGTTGTCACATGCAAACACTGTTACCCCATTCCTCCACTCTGGCCATTTGTCCCCAGCCTTACTTGTGGGCCTTGCTGGACTGGGGGAGGGTTGTGTAGAGCAGCAGGAGAAGGGGTGGCCTCGCCTTCATGGAGGGTGACTCCTGGTGTTATTTTTAAACCTTCCCCTCATTTGCTAAATGAGGCTTTCACTCAGGCTCCCTTTGAAGCGGCTGCTCTGAACGGCAGGGGGTGGGGAGCAGTGGCCTGACAGATGCTTAAGAATTTATGGGTGAAACTTGCTGACTCAGACCCGAACTACTTGCTGTCCCAGGACTGTATTTAGTCCAATGAGCACTGCTGACTGGCTCGCCCCTCCCTCCTCCGTCACCTTCGTCTTTCTTTTCCTCCCTTCCTCAGTCCTGCCTGTCTCTCTCCCCTCATTCTCTGGCTGTCTCAGCCCAAGCATCTTTCTCCACCCTCCTCCTTCTTTCCTGGGTCCCCCAATGCCTCCCAGCGCTTCCCCCAGGAGATGGTGAGCAAGCCCAGTGAGGGAAAAGCCAGTTCTACACAGTCCTGTGTGTGCATGGAGTGGGGAGGCCAGAGTAAGTTTGCAATGCGGGGTGGAGCTGGGGAAAGCTTCACGGAGGAGAGGGTCTTGAGCTAGGCCTGAAACAGACCTTGAACTTGGTAGGTGGCGGAAAGGCAGCCTGGTGCCCTTCTACCACTTACCAGAGGAGGAGCAGTGTCAGAAGTCCCCAGAGCAGAAAAAGCTGAGAGTGTGTGTGTGTGTGTGTGTGTGTGTGTGTGTGGGTGTGTGTGTGGGTGTGTGTGTCAGGGCGAGGCTTAGGGGGATGATAAGGGAGTTCTGTTACAAGCAAGGAAGACTATTTTGAATTTTATAAGTTCGCTTTGACTTGAACTTTGATATACTTCCTCATTTATTGTTTTTCCTCCTCACCGTCTTGCCACTCAGACCCTGGCTCTTTGCTGAGATAATGAATGACAAAGGGCTTCTACCCCCACCTGTCCCACACCCACACCCCATCTGTAGGGAGGGGGCCTCCTCAGAGCACAGGGGAGAAGGACAGGCGATGCTGGGGCAGCCAGGGCAGGGGTCAGGAGGGGCCGCTCCGAAGGCCTGAAGGAGGTAGGGCCCCGGCATACACCCCAGGCAAGTACAATAGAAGGAACATTTGGAAACAGGAACGAGCAACCTGGGGCCCAAATGCCTCTTTTCCCGCGTGGGCAACATTAAAGACGATGGTAGTTCAACTTCAAGGCAAATTAAAATGGTTCACACCAAACACTTAAAAACTCCCCTCTGCAGCCTGCTTACTCATTCCCACCAAATCATTTATTCCATGACAATGGGCCGGCCCCTCCAGTGGTCCTGGAAATGAAAAAGAAAAGAAAGCCCAGACGCAGGAGTCCGGGTGACCAGGGACTGGGTGGAGATGAGGCCCAGCAGTACAGTGATTTGTCCCAGCCACCAGGAAACTGGTGCACATACAAAGTTAGGCCAGACAGCCCCAGGGAGGTCTCAGGGCATGGCCAGGGAATGACACACCTAGACAGGCAGAAAGAGCTGTGGTCACTGCAGATCCCCAGTGAGGCCAACTCAGCTCTTGAAGGGCAGCGTTCTCACGTCTCCACCTGGCTGGGTAACAGCTTGCACCCCGGGGAGGTGAGAGGCAGCCCGTGTGAGTGCAGCTGGGTGAGAAGGATGCTGGATTGTCACCGTCAGTCACACCCCATCAACTGCAAGTACCTTCAAGGCCAGGGGCTTTCCGAGCCACAGTTGGTGCCAGGGAACCCTCAGCTCCGTGTCATGTGGGGTCAGGACCACGTCCTGAACTGGGCTGTCTGAGGACCAGCTGAGTTCAGGCCTGGACAGCACGTGACCCGTGATCAGCGGTCAGTCAGCATGAGTCCAGGTTAGTACCTGCGATGGCCCGGGTCCCACTGAAAGACATTTCCCTGAGTCCTCCCCGACAAACGCAGAACCCACTGCATTCTCCATGATGCTGCTGTACCTGGCAGGAACCCTGGACAAGGCTTTCACATCGTAGGTGCTTGCTGAGCTATGAACGGCCAGACACAGCCAACCACACAAAAACGTTTGCCAATGGCCTTGCAGTTCAATTTGGAAGGAAAGAATGGCCTGGTGGGAGAAAGCAAGTAACAATGACCATCTTTCTCATTTCCATCTATTTCTTTTCTGAGTGGAGAAGACCTGTCCCCAGGGCCCCAGTAAACCCAGCCATCCCAGCAGCCAGAGTCCGAGTCAGGGCCCCCTCCCCACGACCTCGGGAACCAGTGGAGCCCAGCAGAAGCCACTGGGAGAGGGTCCCCACCACCTACTCCTGCCCTGAGCCAGTCCTGGGACCCCCGCCAGGCCCCATACTGCGTCAGGACGGCCCAGGACCTGCTGGGATCAAGCTGTTCCAGCAATGAAGCACAAATCAGCCGCCCTCGGCCCTGCCATTTGCCAGAACCAAATTCATGAGCCTCTGATAAATAATTCAGGCTTCTCCATCTGTGGAAAAGTTGAATTTGGCCTAATTTCTCTCATAAACAAAGAACATCATCTGCTCAGAATAGTAAAATAGACACCAGTCAAATTTTTTTAAAAAAATATATAGCCCAGTGTACCGCATCCATTTGGGGTCTGAGACCCAGGAATCCGTGGCCTTTGTGAGTCTGGGTGGACGATGGAAACTGAGGCAGCAAGTCTGACCTGAGCGGCTGGGGCGGAGTGGGCGGCTCAGTGCAGAAGAGGAGACAACATGCTGAAGATCGGCGGATGCGCCCAACGGCAAAGGAGTCTCCGTTTCCGGAAGTCAGCTGCAGGATTTGTTTCTAAGGAGTAGTTGCTGAAAGGACGTGAAAGCAACAGACGCGTTTCTTTGGAACTGTTCTGAAGCCCAGGAGTGTCAGACTCTTCTGGAGACTCAGAACCACAGGAGATGGACGTAGACATGCAGACACGCTAAGACATACAAATACACACCATCTATATTTCTAGATATTAACTATACACATGATAGACGTCAATCCATATTAAAAGATGTACTTCGAGGAGCTGACCCGTGAGGGTACAGGTAGGTCTGAAATCTGTGCGGAAGGCCAGCAGGCTGGAAGCGCTCAGGCAGCCGCCTTGGCTGCCGTCTTGAAGCCGAATTTATTCTTCCTCAGGGGAACTTCCATTTGCGTGTAAGGCCCTTCAACTGATTG
The DNA here is from genome assembly GCA_004026765.1 of Micronycteris hirsuta. Lineage (NCBI taxonomy): Eukaryota > Metazoa > Chordata > Mammalia > Chiroptera > Phyllostomidae > Micronycteris > Micronycteris hirsuta. The sequence continues at coordinate 60,121 of PVJI01000037.1, forward strand.
GATGAGGCCCACCCACATAATCAGGAATATCTTACTTAAAGTCAGTTAACCACATCTTCCAAATGTCACAGCAACACCCAGATTAGCATTTCATTGACTAGCTGGATGCTGTAGTCTCGCCCGCTGACGTACAAAATGAACCATCTCACCAGGTTTACCTTGGCGTTTGCTTTGCCTTTGGTGTCTTGGCCACCAACCAGCCTATATCAGTGAGACTCACCTGTACAAGCAGGGAGCTAAGCATTGGGAATGTCTGAGCCTGGAGTTCTGGGGCCCCAGGGAGGATGTGATTGGGGACATTGAAGCCAAGAGGCCGACCTGGTTTGCCCAAGGTCACACAGCTAGGTAGTTGGGCAGGTGTGTTCAGGAGTCAGGACTACACTATTCTCACCAGCCACGTGGACCCAGCTCTCTGACTGCCTTTGATCCTGGGCAGGGCCAGGTGCCTTGGGAGGCATGGGAAGCAACAAGGGCTCCACAGGCAGGTGGCTTTGTTACAAAGCAACTCTGGGCAAGTGGACCATGACTGGTGGGTCTTGGGCACCCTGTGTTTCTGTTGTTTGGGGCCTTCTAGACTGATCATCGCCCAGGTGTTGGTAAAAGCCTCCCCCGACCCTCAATACGTGGCATCCACTGGTGATCAAGTATTTCTGACTAATAACAGCGGTAAACTGTCCTGCGCACTGACCAGCTTGGTGCCCTGTCATCTGGCAGGGATGGGGCCCCATAGATGCTGATCTGAAAGAGGGGGCGGGCCTTAACACAGGTGAGACAGGCATGCCCGTGACAAAGCACACACGTGTGAAGGGTGAGCAGTCTGCAAGGCTCATGCCTGCAGTCTCTGTTAATCCTCTCAGTCCCCTGAGGTGACATGGTTGAAGAGCCCGGGGAACTGGCAGGAGAAGGGATCTTCCCGAGGTGGTGTTCTTGGGGCTTCGTGGCTGAAGCTCAGGTGACTGCAAGCACAGTGCTCTGCCCACCAAGCCCACCGCTCTCAGGAATCCCACACCTTGGAGACCAAGACTGGGGACTCTACACGGTGTCCATGGCTGGTGATCGCTCCTGGCCCCCTCCACCTACCAGTGTGCTTAGGAGGGGGACCCCTGAGAGCCGGGGAGGAGGGGGAGACGGAGGGAGCTAGTGCAGCTTTGCCTCAGCGAGATGCCGTCTTGGGGAGCCACTGCCCCAGTCCTGGGCCACAGCAAGAGGTCTCCTCGCACCCATCCTGAGCCAGCTTCTTCCTCAGGACAGACAGTAGGCCTGCTTCCCACTGCCCCTCACAGTCCAGAGCCAGGCCACAGAGCAGCCACGTGTGCGGGGCCCTGGCCGAGAAGGGAGGGCTCCTTCCCAGCAAAGGGCATCGTCCCAAACAGAGCGCTTCTCTTGCTCTACATACGCCAAGCGGTCCTCCCAGGACAGGATTTTCACTGTCGTCCCCCACTCTTTGCACATGTTTCCCGGCCCCCACTCCCTCCTAGCCTCCACACTCCAGAACTTTACAGGAGGAAGAAATTTGGCCAGACTGTTATTGAAAAGGAAGTGGAAGCAGTTCTCATAGGCTATAAAAGCTCTCCCTGCCTCCCAGCAGCGGGGGCTGGCAGTGCCTGCCCCCACCCAGCACACGCACGTCCTCCCGGCAGCACCTGCCCTTCACACTCTGGATGGGCCCAGGGCCCCTTTATGGTCCCATCGCCTGGTCCAGGCCTGGGCAGGGAGGGACAGGAGAGAGGACACGGAGCATAATCAGGACAGAGGGCGGGGAGACGCCCTGCTTCACAGGGCTGAGTCGACCTTGTGTCGGAGCAAAGCACACCAAGGAGGCCCAAGGTCCAGCCCAGGACTCCGAGGACGGGCAGGGCTCAGAGACACACCTCCGTTCCAGTCTCAGTGGCCTGCGTCCCAGCGGGGCTCCGCAGAGCTGGAACTGGGCTTCTTCCCTGATAAAAAGCCAGCGATACCTGCCTCGCAGGGTTCTCAGGCAGCTGTTACTTACGAATACAGAGAGAGCCATAAACCAGGATGTGCTCCTGGACCAGGCGGGGGACGGCCGACACTGGGCCTGGTCTGGACAGCACGAGCTACGCCGTTCAAGAGGAAGTGGTCAGAAGGGGCTCAGAGTCCAGACCCTGCCTCACACACACACACACACACACTCACTCACACACACACATGCATTCCCCAGGGCTCCTCAGTGCACCGTGTGCAGATCCCAAACAATGCCTTCAAGCTGCATGTGCGGAAACAGAAGCCTAGAGAGGCAGGAGGCCCTCCCAGAGCTGCCCTGCCTCAGGCTGTCCTTCCTCAGGCCTCCAGTGCCCTCCCCCTCTCCAATTTAGACTGGAAGCTCCAGGAGGGCAGGAGTTGTCCAGCCCAGCACTTGACCACAGAGCCCAACAAATCTCCCTGAACAAATGAAGGGACGGCCAAGGCTCCCTGTGCACCAATGCACCCAGGCTGTCTAAATGGAGGAGCGAGGGGCTGGGTGTGCAGGCATTGCAAGGGGTTAGGAAGTCTGGGGCCACAGCCAGGCGTTGAGCCCTGAAGAGCTGCTGCATTTCACAGAGGGCAGACCTGCAGGCCTCGTAAGGTTAGGGAGAGGTGACAGGGCAGTGGGGAGGCATGTGGCTGAGCTTCAGTGGGTTGGGTCCCCCTCGCTCTCCTCCCTTCCGAGCCCCGTGAGGCCCAGTGTCCAGCTGTAGTGCAGGCGGGCACACCAATGGCACAGCCACAATGAAGACATCCAGACGCGAGGCTGTGCCTTCTGAGACGGAATCCTGGCTCTTGCTACTTTAATTAAGAAAAACAAAAGACATGAGCAGGGAAGCCTGCCGGGGAGAAGCCCGGGGGAGGTGGAAAGGATGGCTCTTGGCTTCCTCCAGGAGGGCTGTCTGCGAGGAATGCTTAGCAGTTTGGCTGTGCTGCCAGTGAGGCTGAGGTCACAGGTTCACACCCCACAAGCAAGGAAAAGAACCCAAATTCCTTGTCCCAGACTGACCCCAACCACGGCCTCCAAGTGACCGAGCTCTGCGCAGCCCCCTGCCTCGTCCACGCTGTCTCTCACAGGGACACCAGCATGACAGTGCTGCTGCCCCCCCTTGACCATTGTTTGCTGCGCACCTACTAAGCTGGAGCTCGGTGCAGAGGACACTCAGTGCCAAGCTCAGTGCCTTCAGACGTGACTCATCCGCTCTTTCATTTGTTTGTGTTTGTCTGTTTCTAATCCTTTTCAAAGCCTAGTCACATCCACCATCTTGAGGAACAGTCTCAATAGCCAAATTTACAGATGGGAAAAGGGCAGCACAACTAGGACAAGAATTTGGACTCCAGCCTTGGAGCCACCGGCTCTTCGAGGCTTGTAGCACGTGCTGTCTGGGCCCGGGGGCGGCAGGCTGCACCCACGGGGGCCGCACACGGGCATCTGAGGCCAGGAGCCCTGGTGGTGTCCAGGGGGTTCGTGGGGTGGGGGATGGTGAGTGGGGTGAGCAGAGGAGACTGCAATAAGTTCATGCAAATGTGCCTCTGCTGAGCCCCCAGGGAAATGCAAGAAGTCAGACGTTCTGCACTTGTGGGCTAGATGGAGAGAAAGGTCTTACCCTCACAAATAGGACAGAGCCTGGCCTTGGACCGTGGGCTGATTTACCTAGACAGACAAGAGCCAGGAGAGGTGTCAGAAGGTGGAATTGTGATGAGCAAAGATTTTGAGGAAGAGTGAGAGGAAAGTTTTGGGTCCATGAAAGGAACAGGGGCAACAGGAGAGCAGGAGGTGGGCTGGTGTTGGGGGGGCCTTGGACTTCAGGCTGGGATCCCACACTGGACATCGTGGGCAGTGGGAGCACTGAAGGCAGAGTGCCCCGCCAGCAGCCCCACACGCAAGCGTCAGAACAGGGTTGGTACTGGGGTGAGCTATTTGGAGTCCTCCTAATCGGGCAGGCAGAGCTGGTCTCGGCCTACCGAGAGGTCCATTGGGTCGGCTTCGGCACCTCTACCACTGAAAGAGTCTTCCCCCCAGGCTGGAAACCTCCAGATAACATAGTCACACTTGGAGGAGGGGACCTTGGCATTCACCCCTCCCTGACCTGACATCTCAGGGAGCTTGATGTTTTACGAGGGTGGCCCAGAGAGGGGCTACTGATTTCAGAATGATGAATTGCTAGTGGGGAAAACCAAGACACTGTCACTCATTCTCTCAACAAATCTCCAGCGAGCCCCTGGTGTGCACAAAGTGTGGGGCACAGTGACAGGGCAGGGTGCAGAGACACCAGCCCAGGCCCCGACTCACAAGATGTAAGTGAGAGGACAGAACATGTCAGGTCCTTCGCACGCAGCCCAGCCCTAGGTGGGAGTGGGAATCCTCCGCTGAACAGAGGTGTGCGAGAGGAAACTGTGGCAGGCGTGAGCCAGACCCGTTCCAGCCAAGGCCACGGTTGTAAATGCTGCAGGAGAAGTTCAGCAGGAGGCTGGTCACAGGAGGAAGTGAGCCCACGTCCCCCTGCGCTAGGGTCCACTGGGAAGAGTGGACGTTCCCTAGGGGAGGCTACGCAGTGGGGGCATAATTAGACAGATAGTGGGTGAGACCGGGCAGATGTGGTCACGGTGCTGGAGGGCCATTTTCCATCATGGAGAATACTCATCGTGAAGGGCATTGGGGATTAGAGTTTGGGGATAATTGGGGAACAGGAGTTGAGACCCTGGGAGTAGTGATAGGACTCACTTAGGAAAGGCAAGTGAGGTTGAGAAGGAGCAAGGGGCCACCAGGGGGGCTGTGGGAGAGGAAGTAAAGCTGGGAGCATTCACACAGGGCTCAGAGGCTGGGAGGTGGCCCCAGTGGCTGGAACACAGGCAGGTCAGGAGTTCCACCATGGGGGGTGGGCAGAAGACATTTTGGGGTCTGGGGATAGCACACCTTGCTGGGCTGGCATGGGGTGGGCTTTTCAGTCCTCCCACCCCTTCACCCCTCTGCACAACCCCCGCCCCCCATCTACAGTGGAGTGGAGTGACTGCCATAGGAGGACCCTGGCATAGAGTTATTAAGACATCTGTGTCTCTAATGAAAAGTTACCCGTTGCCGGGCAAGGGAAGACACAAATCGTTATGAATCAATTTAGCTCTGGCCAGCCATCTGTCCGGGCCTCACGTGGGGGGAGCCAGATGCTGCAGGGAGATGCCTGTGCGCTCTCCCCTCCCAGCCCAGCCTTTGGGCTGGACGCATTGCCAGGAGGGGACCCATCAGGCAGGGATGCTGGACTGAGGGCGGCCTGTTGTTCGACCTGTCCCAGGGCCTGCATGGGGCAGAGGCCCGCAGTGACCCTGTAGTGTGCCCCAGGATCCAGGCCAGGTCTAGAGGCAAGGCAGTGATGTGTGAGCCGGAGGGGGGAAAAGCGGCCCAATTCCTCCCCTTATCCCTCTCCTTGCTGGCCATTCAGCGCGCGCCCTCCATCCCGCCCTTCGCGCCTGGTCCCGAGTGGGTGGCAGCGGTTGCCAAGCGCGCTCCGACCGCTGTCACGGCTCGGTTGGTATAGAGGCCGGCCCCGCCCACTCCCCCGCCCCGCCCCCGCCCGCAGGTCCCCAGCATCTGCCGCCGCCGGCCCCTCCTGCGGGGCCCGGGAGTCAGAGCTGCCCCGAGGAGCGGAGCGCGCCAGTTGTCGCGAGTGCCCCGCGGCCCCGACAAGCTGGCAATTTGTTGTTGTTTGTTGAGTGCTTTTGTCATGCAAATCCCAGAGCCAGCCGCTGGCGCTGTGCTCTGAGGAGGTGGGGTGTTTTTGCTTTATTTGTTTCTTCCCTTAGCCTTTGCGGTTGCAATTGTTAGTGTTGCTTTAAAAAAATTGTTTAAGGCAGGTAAAAATATTACTCATTTAATTTCATTTGCGCTTAGCGTTTGTAGCTCCCCAATGCGCCCTCACCTCAGAGATTGCCAAGGGTGGTTGGGGTGGGGGCTGTTGATCAGGAGTTGAAGGAACTAGCTAGAGGGACACTCCCATCACCAGGACTGACCCAGGCACCCGGGCAGGGGCCCTGACGCCCAACTCCAAGGCCAACCCCCTGACAGTGGAACCCCCTCCCCCCACCTCAGCACATGCCTCTCCTGGGCTTGTCCCTTTGAGGAGTTGCGGGGGAGGGGGTATAGGACCTCAGCCTGCTGCCAAAGCCCACCGTCCTTGGGGAGTGTATTTCCCTGGGACTCCCGGCAGCCCTGGTTCTGTCCTGCCCACACTCACCTGAGCGAGAGTGTCCAGGGGGCTGGTTCCCGGAGATCTGGTCCGTGCTCTCCGTGTGACTTGGGACAGCCCTTCCTGATGGTATAAGTTGGGCCCCAAAAGGTCATTCTGTGTCAGATCACCACAAAAGGCAGGGAGAGAGCTGGTTCTCAGAAGGGATTTTAGTGAATCCCTTCTAGCAAAGAATGTCCCGCTCATAACATTTACCCCGTGGGAGATTTCTTTCCATGGTTCTGAGTGGCTTTGAGCAAGTCCCGGATGTGTTCTTCAGGGAGGTCTGCGGTCTGGGTAGGCCCTTCCCCTGGAGGCCAGGCCACACTCGTCATCCCTTGCCCGGGCAGTAGTAAGTAGGAGGGCACCAGCGTCTTCCCAAGAAGACCAGAGCCAAGCCTCTGCTCCGTTCCCCCAACCCCAGTGTCCGTTCCAGACATAGTGCCTTTCGCAGTCGGCCCAGGCTGCCGTAAGGAAAACCACAGTCTGGGTGGCTTAAACGACAGAAATTCATCTCTCAATCATAGAGGCTGATGAAAGTCCAAGATCAAGGTGGCGAGTAGGGTTGCTTCCCTGGTGAGGACTCTCTTTCTGGGATGCAGACGGCCCCCTTCTCCCTGTGTCCTCAGATGTTGGGGAGAACGAGAAGCGAGCTCTCTCGTGTGTCTTACAGGGCACTAAGCCCATCATGGGGCCAGACCCTCATGCCCTCATCTGAACCTAATTACCTCCTAATTACGTTCCTCACCTCTTCGAACCTTGCTCTTTCCTTCTTCGGAAGGTCTCTCAGATGTATGAGAACAGACCCAGCCCTCTCTGGCAGCAGTAGATGCAGTGTGTGTGTGCGTGAGTGCGTGTGTGTGCACATCACCGGAACAGACAGAAATCGGCCTGAGTTTGTAAACTGTAGAATGGGTATTTGTGCATTCAGGCCCAGCGCTCTGGGGACCAGGAATCTCTGGAAAATGGCCCACTGGCAATGGCCGCCCGCCTGCCCTGGGTAACTCCTCCAGTCTGCCTGTGAGCACAAAGGAATTTTCCAAGTGCAGGAAACAGTCTGTTGTTTTGAGAAAAGCAGAGCCTGGCCTTGCAGTGGTCTCTCCTCCTCTCTTCTCTCAACCTGTTGGGCTCTTAGTGGTCATCGTGGTCAGCGGTCAGACCCAACATGACGTGCTCAGAGCAGAGTGGGCCTTGCTGTGTCACAGTCCACATCGCTCACGGGCTGTGCACAGAAATAGGAGGCATCTCAATGGCGTGTTCAGGGGGTGCCCCTTATGCAAAAACAGATGGTCGAGTGCAAACCTGGCAGCTAAAACAAGCGTGGCATTCTAGAGCACTTTCGTGTGGGTCCCCGGGTGCGGGCCCCCGGGGCAACACGGATGGAAGTCCTGTCATAGGTGAGGAACTTGCACTGGACTCAGCTTCCAACCTGTTCTTCGGAGACCATCTTTCTTTCTCTGCTTCCCCCACCACAGAGATAAGCAGATACGCACACGTGAAGCTGGGTCTTGATCACAGAAGTAATCCCGGTTGAAGGAAAGCAGAGAGCCCACAGCCCCTGGGGTCTGAATTCGATTCCTGTGACCCAGTTGCAGGCAGCATCATTTAACCATCCACACTCTCAGCTCCACACATGAAAAGCCGCCCTGGGACCAATTGTGCCCTGGATCTGGGCTCTTGGGGTGGGGATGGCAGGCAGACACTACAGCTGACAGTGCCCACCTCACTGCCTGCCTCCTGTCTGTGCTCAGCACACCCCGCCCAGCCCAGCTCTGCCTCTCCGTTCCTCTTCCCCCTCTTGCCTGCCCCATCCCCTGGGCACCCTGCCCTCTGGTCCCGGCACCCTCCTCATCTGAGACTCGGTACACAAGCCCTTCCAAGTGGCTGGCCCTGTGCAGGGCCCTGAGGAGGCCTGAGGAGAGAACCCATGAAGCCAATGTCAATGGAGCATCAGTTAGGGTCTGCTCACTGAGCTAGGAGTTGCATCCCTGAGAGGGAGAACTGAGGGACCCACGATCGGGTGGGGGAGACAGACTCCTAAGCAGACTGCAGCGATGGCAGAAACATTCCAGGCCTCCCAGCCTGTAAGACAGGGCCACTCAAACACAAAGAATATTCTGGAACATGGGACTTTGTCAAGTGCAACCTAGAGGCAGGAGGTGCCCCCTGAGTTCAGAGCAAGCAGGACAGGCAGCAGCTGCTGTGGGGCTTCAGGGAGGAGAGAGCCGCTGGGCAGGTGACGCCAGGGTGCATCCTGGGGTCGTGGGTGTGAGTGTGGGCGCGGCACCGAGAAGAGGGCAGATTTGCCCGAGGGTGTGTCCCTGTGCCCTAGCTGATTAGGGAAGGTTTGGGGACTCTGGCCCTCTGCCCTGCTCGGGAAACAAATGGGAATTAAAGCGTGGGTGTCTTTTGCCCACAAGTCTCTCTCTCTGTCTGCTCCTTCCGCTTGTATGTCTGGCCACCTACATACAGGCTACGCTTTAGTGTCCCCTCCCCAGGCCATCCGTCACTACTTTCTCCTTCCCCTGTCCTCTGTCCAGCGGCAGCCCAGCCCGGCTAGTCTAGACCAGACATGACTGAGGCAGGCAGCCTCCTCACTCCAGGCTCTGTGACAGCTGACAACGTTACAAGGACAGGCGTCAGGGAGGACGGGCGGCCCGCTCCCTCCAGCGGCTGCCCCTCTGCTCCATTCCATTAGGATTGATCAGGCTGGGTCAGGGGTCCGCTGGGCCTGCACCGGCTCCTGGAGCTTTCAGGATGACTGATGGCAGTGCCACCACGGCAGCACCACCCCCTCCCCAGCCCACACGTGCAACTAGCTCCTCACCCTCAGCCCATGCCCCGTTCCCTCCCTCCATGGCTCTTGTTCTAGCTCTTCCTTCCTTCCTCCACCCCTCCCTTCATTCTTTCCTTCGGCGCTTCTGCTCCATGCCCCACCCCCAGCTGAAACTGCTCCCAGCACTTTGCCAGGCCCATCCTCCCCAGTAGCTCCAGGTGTTCTCACCTGTGTTGCAGTGGGATCGGCCCCACCAACAAGGCTTGACTCAGAAGGTCCCCCTTCTCCCTCTCAACTGGCCATCAGGCCCTGTGTACCCAGTAGAGGAAGGGAGAGGGGAAAGTGCAGTGGCCACCCTTAAAGAGTTTCCCTCTAGGTGGGGTAAGAAGATTCACCTGCCCAAAACCGTTAGAAAATCAAGCCAAGCCTGGGTGGGAAATGTGTGCCAAGAGATGGTGTGAGTGACAGGTGGGGGCACCTCCAAAACCCACATCATGGGCTCCCACACATGCCCCCTGCATGCACGGTGGAGCCGGGCAGTGGCCCCTCGGCGGATGTGCTGAGGCCAGCAGGTCAGGAGGGGGCTGCCCTGGAGAGAGCTGCCGTTTCCTCTCTCCTGGGTGGGACCTGGCAGGCTGGGAGCCTTGAGTCCTGTACGGAAGTGAGCCTGGGTCCCCAGAACCCACCAGGGGCCCACCCGAAGGACCCGCGGATCAGGACCGTTTCCTGACACTGTCTTCTGCGAGACGGCCAGGCGTGCCTCTGTGCGAGGTGTGGCCGTGTGTGTCTGGGACCAGGGCAGACCCACTGCGAATGGCCCTGCAGGACAGATTAGGGCCGGGTGGGAGGGACATTTGGCTAGCGTGTTGGAAGCTACGTCTACAAACACGTGGGAGTGTGCGGCGTTCCCGTGCAGTAGCGTGGCTGTGGCCTCCAGGCTCCCAGGTTCATGGGAGGCGACCAAGCTTAGTCGACATGTACTCTCCGTTTTCTCCTGCTCCCCCCTCCCCTGGACACTCAGAGGTCCTGCCGTAGTGAGCGCAGCAGCTCGACTCCCCCTCCCTCACACACTTTTAATCAATTTGGTGCTTTCTTGTCAAGAAGACAAGCTATTTGCTTCCTGAGGATCAGATGGTGATGGATGAAATATAGGGAATAATTAAATTAGCAGTGTAATGGTGGTGCAAACCTCAATTAAAAAAATATTTCCATTGTCATAAAGTCTAGCCATAAATTTTAGAAGCCCTGCATTCCTGTGGCCTGCGATGCTCAGCAGCTGGACTGGCCGTCCTACGGATGGGGCTCCTTCAGATCTGGGAGCAGGGCTGGGCTGCTTGGGGGAGACTCGAAGACGCCTCCCCCGTGCCATGCCCTGTGTGTCCCTGGCACTTCTGAGCCAGACAGCGTCAGCTTTAGGGCCGTTGCTGGTTCCAGCCTAGTGTCTCAGGTATGTCCCCGACTCTCAACCTGTCGACCCCTCTCCCTTCATTTCTTCTCACTTTAATCCGACCATCAGGAACTTTGGGGGGCCGGCCCCCTCCCTGTTTCACCAGCACAGGCTCCCAGGCCTGTTCATGAGGCGCTGACTCTGCCCTGTGGGAGAGTGGGTCAGTGCACACCACCCCAGAAGCTGAGGAAGACTCACTGGGAGGGAGCCTCAGCACCTGCACACAGGAAGAAATCCCTGTCCTTTGACAGAATGGACCCTGGTCACCCTCCAGGGCACTGAGAAAAGTCTCCTGGGGAGAGAGGGGCCAGGATGGTGAGAACCGAGGTGCTCAGGCAGAAGCAGAGGGTGGGTGAGGGGGTTGGAGAGGGGATTGGAGAAGGGGGCCCTCAGGTATCCTGCGGAGACCCTGGAAAGGCCCCCCACTCCCGCATAGGGGGGACTGGCTGCTCCTCCCTCCCACTAGCATTTATGGCAATAACTGCTCACTGTATGACCCATTATGCTAATGAATTACAGCAACAGACTTCAATGGGTGTGTGTTGCCACCTTGAGCTCATTAGCAACCAAGGAGAGGGCCTGATGCAACAGGAAAATGAGAGAGGGAACAGTGCTGGGTCAGGTCTGGACCGGGGTAGTGTGGTGCCTGGGAGGGAGAGAAGGGTGAGAGGGGAGGAGGGGAGGAGGCTGAGATGGAGGGGAAGGGGTGGGCAAAGAGGAGGAGGAGGGGGAGAAGGGAAGGAAGGAGAGGGAAAAGCCAGAGCAGCAGTCAGAGGCCCACAGGTGACCAGTTAGGGGAGGGGGACAGCATTCCTTCCCTGTCTCTTTGTGCAGAGCCTCTGGCTCCTCAGGATCAAGGCTGACAAATGTGCCAAGGTTGGCCTTGACCCCTCATGCTCACCTTTCTACTCCTTCAGAGAAGTTCCTCTCCCACCTCAGGTGGTCCCTCTCCTTCTCTTTCCCCTTCGTAAGATCTTCCCCAGGAAAGGACTTCTCTAACTCACACTGCTGTGCCTCCCAGGGAGTGTTGCATTACAGCAGGGACAAGGACAGTGAAGGCCATTTCGGGAGGCAGAGTGTCACCAGGTGGTGGGAAGGACAAGGGTCTGGGTGGACACCATGGGGGAGCCCCAGGCCAGCTGCCACTAGAGTCTGGCTCTGCTGGGTTGTGGGTGCTGGTGCCCTTCACTGTGCAGGACTCCACTGCCAGGCCTTGCTTTGGGTAGGTGGGGCGTGTGGGCCAGCACAGATCTGTGAAGATTAGAGGCAGCAGGAGCAAAGGATTGGGACGGAAAAGCACAGCATACTGATAATCTGCTCAGGATATTGCTGGAATAGGCCTCAGCCCACAGGGAGCTGCCAGGTGCAAGAAGAACCTGGAGCTTTGGCGAGCCCTGGACTCTTCCACCAGCCTCTGGAGGGCAGAAAAGGCCCCAGTTCAGGGTCTTCGGGTTTCTAGTCAGTCTCTAGGTCTTTCCAAAGAGGTTCAGAAGGAACAAATGAATCTGGTCCCCTGGGGTAGAGCTGGCCTGGCTCAGTCCTAAGTCCCACACTAGGGAAGCTACACATCCTAGACCTCCAGGATTGGACACAAGTCACAACTTGGAGGTGAAGGAAGCAGTTGGCTGGCTGTGGTTCCAGGCACCCAGGGCTCAGACCAAAGGGCAGAGGCCAGCCATGGCCCAGAAGCAGGTTCTGAGAGCCCCACTGCTGGGTGGGAAGCAGGGCCTGGTGCAGAGGTGTAGGTTCAGCTTCCCTGAGGAAGCCACCCTCTGAGTCCCCCCAGCTTCCTGCAAAGTGGAAAACATTAGACAGGCAGGAAAGGAGGGGCAGTGTCCAGGTTTCTGCTGAAGAGCCTTAAGTACAAGGAACCAGAGGAACTTGGGGTTATCGCTCTCCTTGAGCTGCTAGGACCTGAGCCTTGGGCAAAGGTCAAAGAAATGCCTACACATCTCAAAGTGAGGCCAGCAGGAGTTGGGGAGCCCCAGTTGCTGCAGACACAGCCCCATGTGTGAACCCTGTTTCTGAGGCTACTACCACTTAGAGCTGAAAAAGTCCCAGACAAGAGATGCTTCTTTCTTTCTTTCTTTCTTTCTTTCTTTCTTTCTTTCTTTCTTTCTTTCTTTCTTTCTTTCTTTCTTTCTTTCTTTCTTTCTTTCTTTCTCTCTCTCTCTCTCTCTCTCTCTCTCTTTCTTTCTTTCTTTTTTTCTGCTAGTAGTTTCTTCTTCAGGTCACTGCAAGAGAGTGCAGACTTATAGAGGGCGATAAAACCTTTCCAATGAGAAGAGAATTCACAGAACCCCACTCTGTACACAGCCTGAGGTGCAGCAGCAAAGTGAGGGGGTGAGCGTGTACTCAAGGGTTTCTTCTGTGAAACCCTGGAGGGGTAACTATTTAGGAAAATAGAAACTATTTAGGACCATAACAGTTAAAGATTATTGAGAAAGGGACTGAATTGTACTTATGTGGTGTTTTCTTTATAGGCTTGTTTTATAAGACTTTCCAATCTCCTGTTTAATGGCGCCATGTTCAAGTTAATTTAATTCAATCAAAAGTTCTATTTTGACTTTTTCTAAGGATAATTAGTGGGAACACGTGTGTCCTCTTTTGGTTAATGGCTTCATCACCTACACTGTCTCCAGATCAGGACAGCTCATCATTGATGCAGATTCTGCCTCCCCCATCCCCTCTCTCATCAACCAGGCCTCTCTCCCAGGCCCCTCTGGGTCACTGTCCTCCCTCTCTCCCGGCCATCCTGACCCTGCTGCCCTCCAGCTCAGCTCCCCACCTCCGAAGGCCAGCACTCTCCCCTCTCAGCCCTCCCCCCACCCTTCCTGCAGAAGAGAAATGGAAGAAAGGTGTTTCAGGCTCATTGCAGTCTGACCCAGGTGCTGCGGAAGCACCTCGGCTCCTGCTGTTCTGGAGATTCTCTACCACGTTCCTTTTCATCCCTCCCCTGTTGTTACCTCGGTGCCTTCTCTTCTCTTTCTGTGGAGAGCCCCTCCCTGCCCATGGATGCTCACAATCCTGGCAAACTCTTGTTCTCTCCTTACTTGCCTCCCTCTTTTCCCACCTCCATGGCAGCTTCCCCTCCTTTATGCTAATTACTTCTTTCTCTGAGTGTTCAGAGCACTTGGTTTGTTACCACACACATCACGTGATATTGTCTGTTATCCTCTGTGCTCCTATCAGTTCACCAGAGCAGACACTCTTTTAGGAGCAGGGGAGGATATGCCTAGAACACAAGAGCACGTAAATTAAAATAGTACAAAGGTAAGAAAAATAAATACATTAATTCATGGTCTCTGGAAAAGAAGCTTAAAGCAAAAAGGATATACATTGTACCAAGGCACATATCACCCCTTGGTGGTCATCTTCAGAATTGCAAGTTTAGTTTATTTTGATTAACTGAATAAATCCCTAAATCTAAATTTGTGAACTAACAGTATATGTCACAGTTGAACACTACGAGCATAGTATCTGGAAATAACAGCAAAAGGTGTTAGCTGATGAGATTACTTTGTAAAATTGATAAGTATTTGTCAAAATCAAGTCACATATCTGTCCCTGCCAAGTACCATGGTGGAGAGAGCTCCCTATGTAGCTAGGGAAACAAGATTCACACAAGAAACAATCAGAGAAACATTCAGAACTGCAGGCAGATTGCACAGTTTTTGACAGAAAAAGCATTCTGGACAGGATGTCAGGGAGGGCTTGATACCCACCCAGGCCAGGGTTCGAATAATGAATCTAATTAGCACATAGCCAGCCAGCAGGAAGCTGTTGTGGGTTGAGGGGAGAGGGTACATTGCTTCTCATCGCTAATGGCCTGTCTGCTTATTCAAGGGCGTGGACCACTAAGGTAAGGCTCGCTCTTCTCTTGACATCCATCACAGCGACTATCACCACTGCTGAACCTGTTAGAGGTGATCATATCTTCTAAACAAATAATCAGACACAGGTCTGACAAATACAACTGTGTTAATGGGGACAAAGGACAAGAGAGTTTGGAATGCGGGTTGACCCAGCGAATTGGAGGTGTATAGCTCTGCACTCGACAGTACAGAATGGGGGTCTGGGTCCGCTGAGGAGGGCAGATGGCTAGGGGACAGGCAGAGAGAGGAGACCACCTGCCTGGGTGTGGAGGACAGGCCCTGATCTGGGCCAGAGCAAGTAAGCGAGGGGGGTGGGGGGGTTCCTTAGTCGTCATTCCTCCACCCCAACGCTGCTGCTACTGTGGCGGGGGCGGGTGGCAACAGCAGCCACTCTGTCCAGCCAAAGCGCCCCATGACATCCCATCATTTCTCCTAGCACCCTCACTCTGCTCTCTTTGACAGCACAAGCACCCTGTCTGGCCGAAGGCTTCTGCAGCCTCCCTTTCTTCTCAGGACTCCCAGCGTGGCTCTGGGAGCCTCCTCACACCAATAGGGGCCAGAGGCCAGTGTCCCCGTGTGTCTTGACCATAGACTGCACCTGCTGAGCTTCATTGCTTTCCAGTCCCCCGCTGCAGGCTGGCTTCGGCTCCTGCCTGCCTTTGTTGGGAGGAGCCACGGGCCCCTTGCAGGCCCCCTCCACCCTGCCCCACCTGCTCTCCCCTCCCCAGTCCCCATTCCCAGCCCTACTCCCTCCCTCTCCAGAGCTGAGGCCTGCCTGAAGACAGATATTAATGTGCAAATTAGCACAACCCGACTGGGTCCAGATTGCCACTTAGAATTTGCATATTAATAAATGTTTTTGTGACAGCATTTAGCAGCTCAGGAAGGACAGAGAGTCTCCCCTCCCCCACTCCCATAAGCCAGATAATAAGACTTGAGAAACCAAATTTGCCCCCCTCCCATCACCCAACCTGCACATATTCCTCCCATCAATCTATCAGGCAGTCAATCTGTCCATCTACCTACCTATCTCAGTGTCACCTACCCCTGCCCTGTGCCCCACCGCGAGCATCTTTGCCCAGTCTCACAGTTGGCCATGGAGGGGGCAGGAAAAGCTCGAAACCAGGAATGGAGGGCGCAGGGCAGCTGGGGTACATCTACTGTGGCCAGGGTATCAGGAAAGTCTGCCAGAGGAGGGTGTCTCTACCCCCAAACAGGACAGGCATGGTGGGCTGAGAGAGAATCCATTCTTTCCAGAGACTCTGAGGGTCCCAGGCTTCTTTGCCAGTGAGGAGAGGGGCTTTGGAGGCAGCATGAGCACTGGACTGGAAGCCAGGACCCTTGGCTCCGTGCAGGTCTCAGCCGTAACTCACACAAGAGCTAGCATCAGTGTGGGCCTTTACTTGCTCTGCTATAAAATAATAGGGTTCTTACCTGGCTCCTTACACCCTAGGACTATCCTGGGAATCAAAGCAGATAAAGGATGCAGACGTGCTTTGAAAAGAAAGGCGGGGCTTACAGATGCCACATGGCATTTGGCATGGGAGAAAAAATGCTGGGGCTGTGTATTACAGACTTCTGTATTATACATGAACCATCTGGAAATTAAGGATTATGTAGAATAGAGTTTTCAGCTGGCTGAGGATTGCTTCCTTCAAGCACCAAAACTTTTAAACTTCCATTTCAACTGCTTGGAGGGAACATCTTTCTAAAATGCATTCCAACGTCCTGCTTTCTTATTCAGGGTAAAAACATCACCAGAAGGCGCCCCCTGACCTGAGCTGTCTTTTGCAGGGTGGTGGCGTCAAGAATGCGGAGGGGAAGCTGCATGGTGCATGGGCTGTGGGCACCCCCCGCTGCCGAGTGCTCCAGCGTCTTGTACCCCCGGTGGCGGTGGCTCTGTTCTGAGTCTCGGTATTTTTGATGAAATCAGTGGCCAATCAGCTTTGGTGACATAAACCGGAATTACTAAGCTTCACTCGGTCACACAGGAGTATGTGTGCCAGACTCTGTTCCTGACACAGGAAATAGCAGTGACGGGATCGGGGCGCTCACACTTTTGAGCAGAGGGGCGGGGGCGTACTGGTCCACGGTGTTTGTAAACCAGCAGTTAATAGCCCTGGAGCAGGTTTTCTATGAGCGAAATGCGCGGAGTTTTAATACACGGACTGTAAACATTTTACATTTGTCGAATCAATGAAGGGATTAATAAACCTTAGGGGCTTTTATGACCTACTTCCTGGTTCTGTTGTGTTCTGAAGAGTAAGGAAGTTTGCTTGCTTAGTGAGTTGTGTTACAGATGGAAGTCATTGCATGAGTATGTATGTGTTCATGTGTGTGCATGTGTGTGTATGTGTATGTAACTTCACTGGATCTTTGCCAGCTGGAAGGAACGAACAGACTTCTGGAAGCAGGGGGCCAGCAGGTGCGACACCTTCTCTCGTACCTGGAACTAGAGGGAGGGGGAACAGCCCCAAGTCTGCGGGTGCCATGCATGAGATGGAGCCTGGATGAGTTATGGACCAGCTTGCGGGAAGGGTGGCCTAAACCTCCCTGGATCTGCATTTCCCATTCTCTACAAAAAGCTTCCAAGAGAGATGGAGCAGAAGAGTGGTTAGAGCATTCTCGTGAGTCAGATTACACAGGCTCAACGGCTCGCACCAGCTCTGTAGGCCTGGGGGAACTGCCTCACCTCTCTGAGCCTGAGCTTTTCCACCCGTAAAATGGGCTGGTAAGAGTCCCCCTGAGTCGTCCCTGTGAGGATAGCCTGCAACAGATGCCAAGTACTTAGAACAGTCAGTGTTGGCACGTGATAAGCTCTAAGTAAATATTGGCTGTTTTTATTTTTGCTTTAACTTCCTTACCAGGTCATTTTAAGGACCACAAGCATTCATGTAAACAGTGGTCCTTCAGCCCTGGCTGATGTGGCTCAGTGAATTGAGTACCGGTCTGTGAACCAAAGGGTCACCAGTTCGATTTCCAGTCAGGGCACAAGCCTGGGTTTCGGGCCAGGTCCCCAGTTGGGGGTCCATGAGAGGCAACCACACATTAATGTTTCTCTCCCTCTTTTTCTCCCTCCCTTCCCCTTTCTCTAAAAATAAATAAATAAAATCTAAAAAAAAAAAAGGTAGTCCTTCTGTGCTAGTTATTACCTTTGGCCCACCTCCCAAGCCCAAGGCTCCTGCTCCAAGGGCTTGGAGCAGGGGGAGGCCCCCCTTGCAAGTCCCCGGGCTGCCCCTCCTCTCGCCTCCTTGCCCCAGTGGGCCCATCATAAATATTCAATCAGTGCTGATGGTGGTAGAGAGCTCGGGCTCAGGCTGGGACAGGACAGGGTCTTGCTATGAATTCTCTGTAGATGCAAGAAGAGGGCCAAGCAGGAGGGAGGGAAGGGCCAACAGGAAGTTGAGCCTTAACTCAGCTGGCAGCTAGAGGTCAGCAAATGAGCTACAAGACACCCTCTGGGTTCCATTTATAAACTTCAGCTCTGGCTATAGCAGTAGGAAGAGATGGGGAAGAATAGAGGGTGCCACCCCTGCCATGGGGGAGACCCCATTCAAATGACAGAGCAAGGTGCCCCTGCTCCTCCCATTCTAAGGGAATGCTCATGTGACAGAGCGTTCAGTCCCTACCCTGGGGCACCCGCAAGGCTCCCACCTAAGGGAGCCCACCTGCATTCTGAAGCCCCCACATAGTATGATCCAGCCTTCAGCATTTGGGGATACTGGAGCCTAGAGCCAGGGCGCCTGAGCTGAGCCCAGACGGAGGGTGAAGACTTTATCCAATTGTTCTTCAGAACTCACCTTCCCCAAGAAGCCTTCCCGGATTTGTGACACAATTGCCTGATACACTTCCTGCATTCTTTACTCCAGAATGGCTCCTTGAAGAACAAGAGCGGTCCTTGTCCCAACACCAGTGCAGGGCATGTGGCCAAGTAGGTTCTCAACAGTGGTTATTGGATGGGTGGATGGATGGATGGTGGGAGGTGGATGACTGGGTGAACTCTGGATGGATAGTTGGGTGCATGGATAGATGGATGGATTGACAGGTGGATGAAATGGATGAAGGGATAGTGAGTGGAGAGAAAATGAATAAATTACTTGTAGGTGAGTGGCAGGAGAAGCAGAGGCCAGGGCAGAGAGGAGGGGCAAGGATATCGTGGGGATTTGCTTGGTGGAAACAGTGGGAGAGAGGGAGGTTGTACATAGACCTTCAGCCTGAAGCCCAAGAGAAGAGACCACGGCCCCGCGGGGCATTGGGGAAGACAGAATTTTCCCCGGAGGGATAGTGGCAGACAAAGTGGGGAGTGCGGGGAGCAGCTTTTGGCAGGTTGTGGGAGGGAGGGTGGCTGGTGCAAGAGAGAGGTAAGGTCAGGGGATTTTCTCTCTGATCTCCAAAATCACAACAGTTTTGGGAGGACCAAAATTTGTTTGATCCCTGTCACCCTTGGGATCAAACAAATACAGGACCGGGCAGGAGGGTGGAGGCAACAACCCAAGCTGAAAGGAATCTCAAGTCCAGGAGAATGTGGAAACCGTGAACTTGAGGCCTAGTCCTGAATCCACAGAGCCCCAGGCTCCTCGGCCCTTTGAGTGGGAGGGTGGGTCCAGGGGGAAGGATCGCAGAGCAGAATGGCAGTTTAGCCTCCCTTGCGAGGCTCCTGGAGAGCCTGACACTGAATCCACCCCTCTGCCTCTGCCCAATGCAATGTGCCCTGCACCAAAGGGGAAGAGAAGGGGAGGGCCCACAGGGGCCAAGGGATTACTTGAATGCACTCTCCCAGGAGAAGCCAGCTGTGTGTATGCCCCAGCATAGCCAGGAAGTCCTTCCCTGAGTCCAACCTCCATCCCGCTTGGTACAGTTATAAATAAAGAACCAGAGGGAGTCCAACTGGAGACCCTAGAAGACAGTTCTCGAAATTTTGTAGAATTGAAAGGCTTTTCTGAACTCCATGGCCTCAGACCTTGCCGGTTCACTTAGGAGCCAAGGACTGTTCTCTCTCTCTCTCTTTGCCTCTTATTTGCTGTGCCAGATCTGGCCATTATGCAGGTGATTAAATTTAAAGACACTGCCGTAAACTCCAGCCTACAAAAGGCAGCCAGCATCATTAACAGGTAATTGGAAGCTAAGCTTAATGAGGTAAGAGAGAAAAAAATAATATCCGCGGTCCCTTTTAGGATGGTCACTACAGCCCGGCTGCCATCACACTTCCTCAGTGGCACCAGCTACTGAGGTCTGGCAGGAAGCAAGTCTCGTGGCTGGGACATGCCACCAGTGGATGGAGAACAGGGTGACCTGGTTGAACACAAAGGCAGGAAGACCAAGGAGCAGCGAGGGGAGCAGGAGGTTAGTTAGGGTGGGAAGAGTGGGGGACTTTTTGGAGGACAGAAGTCAGCCTTGAGAGTGCAAAGGACAAGCTGCTGCCATGAAATTAGGGGCGTAGGAGGTGCTGGCTGCCTGGGGCCATCCTTGACCCCTCGTGTTCCCCACCCCACCGTGTTGACTCTGGATCCAGTGCACCTGTATTTGCATCAAACCTGAGCGCACCCACCTGTGGTTTCGGGACCCTTGCAGATCTTCCCAACATCTGTGGGTTTTCATAAGACCCTAAAAAATAAAAACACGGCTAACCCCCAAGTGCTGTTTCCCTTTCATTGGGGTTTATAATATATACACGTTTATTTCACGGAAACGAATGCTTCTAAGGGACTGGCTCCTGGCGAGCACTGTCTGATTTATTTCCTCTAGACGCTCCGAGAAGGATGCAGTTGTTCATAACAATAATGCCGCCCAGCTTACAGCACTCTCTGCTTTTCAGGGCATTTTAAAATCCATTATCCTATTTAATAGAATTGTAGACTCGCAGGGAAATTGTGAAGTCGGGGGTGTTTGTCCTTGGCCACCCCTCTGGCCTGCCAGTACCGACCCCACCCCCTCCCTGGACTCCCCGCACCCCCTGTCCAGCTGCGTCAGCCCAGCAGAGCCACCGAAGCCAGACCCCCCATCTGAGATCCAGGCAAGGGATGGCCAGGAATGCAGGGCCCTTTCACTCCTAGGGGAGGGGGAAGCATTCTGAGGGGTTTTTGCCCAAAGCCAGGAGGAGGAGGGCTCCCGTCCTGGGGAAAGCAGGGCAAATGGGGGGAGTTCCAGTGCCGGCTGTGCCACACCAGGGGCAGGGTGAGTGGCAGCTGACCTCTTTAGTTTCTCGAGGCCTGTACAGGTTGTGGCTGTCTTCCCCTACCCAGTGCAAGGCCCCTGCAGGCCCGGCCTGTCCATACTCGGGGTGTGCAGAGGAGGGGCCCTGCTCCCTCCCAGACCTCTGCTGCCCTACTACATGGCCTTAGCATTGCTCCCCCTGGCTCCGCATCGCCATCTGTCCACGGCTGTCGGTCACCCTTCCTCCCCCCCGCGCTCCGAGCTCCTCACTGTCCTTCCTGCCCCTCCGCTCCCCCTGCCGTGCACACTGCCTCGTCTCCCTTTCTGCACTGCCCACCTCCCCAACCCAACCAGGCACCCTCTCTGATGGGTCTGCCCCTAGGGGAGCCCCTGAGGCATTGAGCCACTTCCCTACGAGCACCCCTGTCTTCTGACAGCCCAGTTCCCGAGCCCGTCTGTGAACATTCGTGTCATTTTCTTCATGTTCCCTCTCCGCTGTTTTCATGGTGCCTCCTCCCCATTTCTAATCCCTTCAGAGAGGACCCTTCAGCTGGCACCTGCCCACCCCCCCTGCATCCAGTGCTGGCATGTTAGAATCACAGAGGAGCTAAAAAACACCCCATGCCACAGTCCCACATACAGATTCCCACCGAAGTCTTCTGGAGTGGGTGCTTTTTCTTTTTCTTTCTTTTTTCTTTTCTTGAAGCTCCCTGGTGGTTCTCAGTGTAGCCGGGCTGGAGCCCACTGAGACAGTCCTTTATACAGTGCAGACCTCTGGGCCTTCAGTGGCTGGGGCAAGGGCGGGGAGCAGCTCCTGGAGACTCAGTCAGTTGATGGGCCGCGCCCACGCTCACGCCGGGGCCAGCAGCCACGCACCCCTTGCTCTCCCAGCCCCGTTCCTCCCACCTGTACCGCCCTGCCTTCCTGCTTCTCAGGACAGCCTTCGTCCACCACCCCCCCCCAATCCCCTGGCCCCCTGCTGCACACCCTGCTGAGAGCAAACACTCAGTGTAAAACTGCAGGGGCACACATGAGGCAGGCAGGCCCTATCTGCTGCTTACAAATTGCCATGTCCAGCACCACGCACTGAAGTCCAGGTTATGGCTGCCAAGGGAGGCTGGGCCTGCCCTTCCTCTGCATCCTGGGAGGTGAGCCAGGCCACTGTTTCCTGCTTTGCAGGGGCCCCAGGGGCCTGGCCCATTTTCAACCAAGGCAAAGCCAGGCCCCAAGATGCCTGGTCTTCAACACAGAGCCCCCAGTTCCCAGGATGATAAGTCATGCAAAACAGGAGTGGAGAGGGGCTCTATCGCAGCCAAGCCTTCCTGGTGGCCGTCCTGGATCTCCAGTTCCTAGCACTAGACACATGGAAGCCTTGAAGGCCAGAGGAAGACTGCCTTCTGGCCAGAGGGGTGGAGACGCAGGGAGCACACCAGGGCATGGCAGAGTTGCAGGGGTCAGCAACAGGAGGGAGGGGTACAGGCTTTGCAAAGGTGCCCAGGCTGGGCTGCAGGAGGAGGGCACAGCTGGTGAGGGAAGGACAACCAGGCCAGGAAGGGGCCTGGGGAAGGTTGCAGAGGAAGGAAGGTTGAGCTGATGGCATGGGGATCAGAGAGCCGCAGGAGCTCCTGAGAGGTAGGCACCCTGAGACGGACGTGGCCTGGAGAAGTGGGAGGCTGCCAGGCCAGGAACGGGCTGCGCTGAGCTGTCCTTGTAGGAGGAGCTGAGCACTGGGGGAGGAAGAGGAGGCAGAGGCAGAAATGGAGGTGCTCTGGATGCTTCAGGTACGCTCCTCATTAAGAACCTCATCCCTGCTCCTGAATAACCTGCCCCCAAGTCTGGGCTCAGTAAAGAAAATTGATTACTTTCCATTGCAATTAACATCTGGTCCTGGGTCACGTCGTTAGGATAATTTGTTACAGGAAAAGCAAAGGAACTAGCTATCAGGTAATAAAGTTCTTGTGGACCCAATTAAAGAGTCCAGCTCGTGGGGAGGGTCTGGACAGGGCGGACTCTGCCGGGCAAGAGCCTCGGACCTGGGAGCCTGGGAGGGTTACCGGAAGCTGACGTCTGGGGTGAAAGAGTAGGGAAGCTTGAAGTAGCCCTGGCCCCATCCACACACTCGGGCCCCCAGTCCCTGCCCGGCCTCGGGCAGCAGCTCTGGGCGCTGGCTGCAGCCAGATCTGGCCTCGCTCTGACTCGGGTTTGCAGCCAGGGCCCACTACCTAGGAAGCCGCTTCCCTCTCTGCGCCTCAGTTTCTCCCCGGCCGTGCAGGGACATGGAGGAGTGCAGAAGCAACGGGAGTCGAGCTCTTTGTCCAGGGCTGGAGTTTGGTGGTGGCTGGCTCACAACGGGGCGTTCGCACATCTGGTTCATGCAGGCATCCACATCGCGGCGCAGTCTGCGGTGGGGGAGAAGGGAGAGTTGCTCCACGGGCATGTCCCTCCCTCCCTGCTGAGGGGACCAGCCCTGGAAGCCCAGAGTTTGGATGCTGCCCCGGGACTGGACCCAAGGGCTTCGTCGTGTTAATGCTCCTTTCCTTCATTCCTCACCCGCATTGCCTAGCACTTTTGCAAACCCCCCCGCCAAAGTTACCTTTGCAATCCATTTGTTTGCCAGGCGGGCAGATTTATGGCAGGTATCCGTATAAATATTTATACTCTGCGGCAAGGAGGTTTTGGAGGTCACACACACACACACACACACACACACACACAGTCCTTGTGCCGCCCCCCTCCCCCTGCTCAGGCCACCAGCTGTAGCCAGTGGCTGAGTGATGGCCACCCATGCACACACTCAACCTGAAAACACGCATCCAAGGCTGAACAGGCCCACACCACAGGCACACGGTACACCCACATGCAACCGTCATCTGCCGAGCTGGGCCCTGCGCCACCAGCTCCAAGCAGCCACCACAGCTCACTCCATCTCCACCCTGCAGAGGAGAGGCTGAGGCTCAGAGAGACAGGGCCGGACTCAGGGCTGCGCGGCCAGTAAGAAGCAGAGGCAGGTTTGGGTCAGCGATGGGCAAGGGTGACTTCCACCAGTGAGGGGTCAGCCTCTGCAGGAGGGGAAGCCAGGCAAGAGGAACAAGGTGGCTTTTCTAAGCCTCCTCCATCAGGATTGAATCAGGACAATCATCCCTATACCCCAAGACTTGGGAGTACCTGGTGGGAGAGTGGCTGCCCTGTGGACACCTCGGGACAAGACCCAGGGAGACCCAACTTCCGCTGGCCTGTCACGGTCAGGCCTCAGACCTGAGCAGCCCCTAACAGGCAGGGAGCTCCATGGTGGCCAAAGAGGGTAGAGATTGTGAGGGCAAGGGTCAACCTCCTGCAGGGCGGGGAATGTGGGTACCACCCTCCGCCATGGGAGGAGGGGCTGGAGGCCAAAGTGCGAAGATGTGATGAGGAGACAGACAGCCAGGGCCATGCCTTTGTCACCAGTGTGGGCACACAGGCCCCTGCCAGGCTGGGCCGAGGGTTCGCAGCCCAACCACCTGCTTTCAAGTTAGTTCGCTGAACTAGACACGTAAAAATGCTTCAGATGGTAAGTTTTATGCTATGTGTATTTCACCACAATTTTTAAATTTAAAAATAAAATAAAACCCTGCCATTAGGGAACTTAAAACAAAAATTTAAATCAGGAAAGAAAAGAATCAGTCTGGTGGAGCCTGCGAGGGGCCGGCTGAGGGCGTGGGAGGCGTGAGGCGGGCCTGTGGGGAGCCCCGTGGCCGGGCTGTGCGGGCAGCTCAGCCGCTCCGCGGTGGGAACAGCTGTCTCTCCAGCCTGTAAATTGCTGTAGACTTGGGTAAAATGCACACTCCCAGTTCATTGCTCACTTGCCACGTTCTTGCCTCGAATTTTTCATTTGGTGGGAGCTGATGTATGGCGGCTCCTTGCTCCCCGATATTATTGTTCAATTAAAGCAGGCCTTTCCCCCCATCGGCAGCTATAGATCATCCGCCCGCCTGGGATCCCACGGGCAGCACGCCCGAGGCTGCAGGGCTGGGAGGGACCTGCCCACCTGGGCCGCTCAGGTCCACGGCAGACAAGCAGGAGCACACATGCCTAGGACATCTGCACCCCCTCCGCACCTGCTGGCAGGGTGCCACCTGGCAGGCCTGCTCAGTTCCTCTCCGCTCCCCAACTCCTACCCACTTTGACATTTCCACCTCCTCCCAGAGATGGCTCTGCCCTTGCAGGCTGAACCCGTCTTTTCCCCGGGGCGGGGAGGTGTTGGGCAGCTCTGAGGCTGGGTGGTCTTGGGCACGCGACTGTGCCTCAGTTTCCTCATCTGTGAAGTGGTGACTCAGTGGCACTTTCACAGGATGGTGGTGAAAATCCAGTGAGTGAATACACAGATCTGCTGATCAGCGGGAATGCTATTCATCACCATTACTGTTTCAGGGTTCTGTGTTCCAGCTTAGTTTCTCCAGGAGTCAGAGACTCTGTCCTGTGCACTTAGCTCTTCTGTGTCAGGGGGCAGGGTCTGTGGCCAGTGGGTGGGTGGGTGGCGCACAGAGTTCAGCTTTCCCCTCCACGTGGATCTGCCACCACTTACCAGGCTTGACCCCACCCGGCTGTGGTCTCCCTGGACCGCTTTGGCACCCTTAAAAGGGACCCACCTTTCCCCTGTGTGAGGTGCGGAAGCGACAGTGCCCATGAACAGACCTTTAAAGAGTGAGCAGGTGAAGGGAATGTGAAGGGTGTCAGTTGTTGGATCACGTCTCCTAGGCAGAATCCGTCTGATGGCCGGGGCGCCAGCGTCCCCTGGCGCGTCGCTCACCCCAGCCGTTAACAGGCCACACCTGCCGCTGGCTAAGCAGCGTCCAGCCCACAGAGAGAACACTTCTTTTTCCTGGGCTCTATTAGCTACACTGTTTCTACCATGCTCCCCCCTCCCCCACCCGCACACTGAAAAAGAAAGAAAAACAAACCAACAATAAAACATGCTTGTGAGTGTCTGAGCTCTGCCCCCTGCCCCACCCACCCACCCCCACCCCACGGGCCAGTCCTGCTAACTCTGGCCCCGGAATCTTGTTCTCCCTGGAGCCCCGAGTCAGTCACCTATCTCAGTCCTCGCCACCCTGGAGTAGCTGGCACGCAAGTGCTCAGAGGGAGAATCGGGGCTCCTCGGGGCTCCCCGGGATGCCCCGAGATGCTAGGCCAGACCATTGGCTTCCTTCACTAATGGTCAGTCTGAGTTGGCTGACCCTCAGCAAGTTTTCATGAAGATCTCGTAGACACTGGAGAAAGAAAGGCTTGGATGACAGAATAACCAGGTCCGTAATTGGTCGCAGGCCCGTTCCTAAGGCGTTAGGGCAATTAGGAGAACACCAACCCAGGGAGCCTGCCCCTGGCCTTGGCCCTGCCCTAGTCTGCATTGTTATCAAGACTTGGCTGCAGATGCGTCAGTCAGACTGACCGGATTCTCAGGTGGCTTAAAACTGAGAGGAACGGTGCATCTATTAGGTGACAGAGTAAGGATGCAAAAATATCTCAGCAGATAAAAGCGATGCGTGGACTCTGACAAGATGAAGTTCAAAAGGCAGAAATTTGGGGCCTTTCACTTGGGGTGGACATTCTAGCTGCAGATGCACAGAACAGAGATGTGGCTTGAAGCAGCTGTTGACAGCTCAATTGGAGTCCCTAGTTCAATACAGCGGCCCTGGCACCTAAGTGCACCTTCCACAAATGGAGACGTGTGCTGTCTCTAGAAAGAGGAAGTCCTGACCCACTGGCTCTGTGCTATGGAACCGGTTCTGGGAACCAGAGGGAGGCTGGTCAGCACTAAGTGTCCGCCGCTGTGTGCGATTGAATGCGGAAGACTTTACATGTGTAACACATGACATGGGTTAAGGGAGGGAGGGCCAACTGGGAAATGCTCGTTCAAGGGCGGCCCCAGAGAACAGGCTTGTTTCCCGTGGCTCCGAAGAAGGACGTTAGGGCCACAGAGGGCAAGTACCAGAAGTCAGGTTTCAGGTAAACACTGAGAGCACGCTGACTCTCGCGGCTGTACAAAGGGTGTGCGGGAGCTGTGGTGGCTTTCCGTTACTGTATGTAGATGAACTGGGGTCATTTAGTGGGGAATTCATGGTCAGGGCATGGAGAGGCTGGATGACTTTGAAGTTCCTTTACAAGTGCTTCTGGGTTCCAGGATTCCTACTGGGTGCGGAGCAACACCAGGGGTACCTCCACCAGGCCATGCAGGGGTTCCAATACTGTCCAAGGCCAAGATGGGCGGGGCCGGTGGGAATGCGGCACCCCGCCCTGAGCCATTCATAACATGATCCTGGGAAGAAGGCCCCACTGTGACAAAAGGCAGCCCTCCTCTTCTGTTTTCGCCTTTCTGGGCTCAGCCAAGTGGGGTAGCTGGTTCCCCTTACATTCTCCCCCCGAGGAGGGGTGAAGGGCTCTGTGCTTCCAGAGGAGCCTATTGGACTGAGGGCGGGGCACCGCAGTGGACCCTCAGCTTGTAGGCTTAGAGAGTCGGGGTCTGGGGGTGTCTCTTTTTGCTGGTTTTCTGTCCTTGCCCCTCTGGTTTCAGGCAGTAGGTGCCTCTGCTTTGGGGGAACACTTGATTGAGACAAGCCCAGGCATCAGGTGAGGCTCTGAGGAGAGAGATAACAAACGCTTTGCTTAATCTCACTCACAGAAATCTTCCTGCAGCCTGCACAGCCCAGAGCCCCAGGGCACAGAGGAGACAGGCAAGGGCTTCATGCAAGGGATATTTGCACCCTTGCAATCCCTGAGCAGTGTCTCTCCGAATACGCTGTGGTGGCTGCATCCCCAGAGAGTGTCAGTCCATGGCCTGGTCTGACTGGAGCAGAAGGTGTGAATAGGTTTCGAGGAAGTGGTGAGCCTGCGAGAGCACTGGGACCTGATTGCAGAGGACCACGAACACCAGACTAGAGTATTTAGAGCTAATCCTTTGGCACTGGGGAGCCATAGCATGTCTTTGAGCAATTGAGCAGTAGAATCAGGCAGAGGTGTAGGGCAATAAGGAGTGGAACTAAGGCAGCCACAGGGAGACTAGAGAGCAAGGGGTAAGTAATTCCAGAGCATTAAAGAATTGCCTGGCCCTCGAGTACAGCAAGGGGAGGGAGCGGTCAGGACACTGCATGGAGACTCAGAATACCCAGGGTGAGTACTGAGTTGGCCAAAAAGTCCGTTATGTTTTTTTTCCGTACGATGGCTCCAATAGTGCTCAGTTGTCTTTAACTTCATTTGAAACAATTTTGTTAGATTGTTTGGTGACAGCTGTCATATCAGCATGCACTTGAAAAAAAAAACTTCATTTTTGTGAATTTTCGTGCAGCCATTTTAATATTGAAGGTGGAAGAAAATATACAACATTTTCAATGTATTATGCTTTATTATTTCAAGAAAGGTAAAAACACAACTGAAACACAAAAATCGATTTGTGCGGTGTGTGGAGAAGGTGCTGTGACTGATAGAACATGTCAAAAGTGGTTTGCGAAGTTTCTTGATACTATCGACATCTTGACCAAATAATTCTTTGCTGTAGGACTATCTTATGCACTGGAAGATGTTTAGCAGCAGCCCTGGCCTCTACCCACTAGAAGCTAATAGTGGGAAATAGCCGACATACTCAAAATATCCAAATCAATAAAGTTATTGGTGAAAATGAAAAATGTGTCTTTTATTTTATGGAAAAAACATAACGAACTCTTTGGCCAGCCCAGTACACGCACACTGTGGGGAGGGGAGACCTCCCGTGTGTCGCCCTCCCACGGTCCCCAGGGGTACTTGTAGGCTCTTGGGAAGGCCCTGAGAGCCAGTCCGCCAGGAGTTACTGGCACTGTAGCAAACCGGGGCAAGGAGGCTTCTGGGGTTGGCACGGCCCTTGGGCAATGGCTGGGTGAGGGTTTGGGGCGCACCAAACCCTGGGTCCCAGCCCAGCCCCCCACTGCCTCCTCATTCAGGGCAGTATTCTGGGAGCGAGTTGCGTGTTTACATGTTTCTTTCGGGTGCTGGTGGTCCCATGGTAGAGCCTGCAGACCAGGGGAAGGCTCAGCAGCGGGATGGGACTGGGGTGCAGGAAGCTTGCATCTCTCTGTGGAAGCATCACTAAGCGAACCTCACCCCAGCCAGCTCCTTCCTCTCCTCTCCATTCTGGAATCCACCTTAGTGCTACCCAAACAGGCACACGGCTCCCAGAAGGCAGACGCTGCTGAGGTTTGCAGCACTCACGGGCTCACGTGTGCAGGCTCATGTACGGCAGGAACAGGCATGTCCACCCATTCATGGGTGCCCAGGTGTTCACCCAGGTCCTCAGGCACCTGCTCATGCTTACACCCAGATGGTGCATGCCCACCTGCACAGCACAAGGCCCAGACTCCACAGGTGTGCATGGGCAGATGTGTGTGTGTGTGGCTGCCGCACAAGGACACAGCAGACGCACAGGCCTGAGCTCGTGTGCTTGGGTGGGGGTGGAAGGGCGCAGCTACCTGCTCCCTCCACACCAAGGTGGCCTCAAACCCTGGGGTCAGGCTGGAAAAATGGCTTTGCTGGCTGACAGTGACAGATGCTGGCCACCAACACAGAGAAAGAGGAAGTTTCGTGGCAGAAAATTGGATTTGAAATCAAACCAGGCCCCTGGGAAGAGGGCCGGTCAGAGATGGCAGTGGTCAGGATTGGCAGAGGAGGACAGGCCACCCAAGGCGAGAGACAGCACCCTCCCCTCCCACCCCCAGGGAGCCAGGTCCCCCCACTGTCTTACTGTTGGGAGAAGGATCAAGATACCAGGGCCAGGCAGGCAGCCAGTGCTGAAAGAAGTTTCTGCAGATGTGAGCATGAGGGTATAAGGTCAGGAACAAGAAACCAGCAGGGAGGAGGGGAGGAGCCTGACAGGGAGTTGGGGGCAGGAGAAGGTTCGGTTCCCACCTAATGCATTGATGAATAAATGAGTGATGTCCATATCGTGGGGCACGTCTAGTGCATCCATACCCAGGTCACAGATGGAACCTCTGAGACGCAAATGACCCGCGGGCTGTGTTAAGATGGGGCTGGAGCCTGGCTCTGAGAATCCCCAGCCCGTGTCCCTGGGCTCCCAGCCCACCCCATCCGCTGCCTCCTCATCAAGCCCACCCTCCCCTGACCCTGCTGGAAGCCTGGCGGGGTGGGGTGGGGGGATGTTAACACAGCCAAACAATTAACTGAAATTGCACAGAGGGGAGGGGGGGGAGGCTCTTGGCGACGCCACGGTTGGCTTAGGGAGGGGTGGATGAACTTTCCCACGTCGCTGGCGCCTCGGAGCCGACAGTAAATATCAGAGGTAATGATATTGACTTTAAGGTGTTATGGCTTCAAATGTCACTTGTGCTCTCCTTCTTTTTCTCTCTCTCAAGGAAAAAAAAAAACATTCTCCCCGATTCAATTTCCATTTTTCCTTCCTCTGCTTCCCTGTTCCTAGTGCAGGGAAGATGGGAACAGTCCCGGGCCGTGTACCTGGTGGGCTCCCAACGCCAGAGCTCCTCTGGAAAAAGTCACTGCAGCTCCCCTGTCCCTTTCGAACCAAGGGTCCCATACAGGACAAGGAAGACATCCCCAAAGCATCCTTCCTGTCCCTCCA
This sequence comes from Micronycteris hirsuta, assembly GCA_004026765.1. Classification (NCBI taxonomy): domain Eukaryota; kingdom Metazoa; phylum Chordata; class Mammalia; order Chiroptera; family Phyllostomidae; genus Micronycteris; species Micronycteris hirsuta. Next base: position 90,173 of record PVJI01000037.1, read on the forward strand.
CCCACCCCCACTCCAGCTCAGGAGCCCTCTGCAGCCCCCAGGCTGGAAGCTCAGGGGCTGACAGGGTCTGTCCCCAGCTCTTCTCTGCTGCCTCTCTCCTCCCACGTTTGTCTCCAGTCAGACTCTTCTCCCCTATCATTTCCACCCCCTTTGACTTCCTTCCACACTGCTTCCTTCCTCTCAACCTGCTTCATCCTCTTCAACTCTCGAGTCACACCTCCTCCAGGAAGCCCTCTACTACCTAACCCCATCTCCCTCGCTTCCTCGTGCCAGCACTGGGCCCCTCCACCTTGTAACAGCCCTCCACCAGTGGGCGGCCTCCCAGGCCTCCTCCCCCAGACCGTGTCTCCAAATCCAGCCTAAAGGTTCTGAGAGGCCAGGATCGCAGCACCCCATACTCCTGGATCCTACGGCACTTAGTATTTTCACTGGGTTTTCAATAGATATCTCTTAAATGGGAAACCAGTAAGGAGCCACCCAGAAAAGCTCCACAGGGAATGGGAGATGGTGGGGTGGGAACTGGGCACCAGATTCATCTCAGACAGAGAGGATCTGCCATAGCAGGAAGATCAGGGCGTGGGAGGTGGGCGGGGCAAGCCTTCCGAGACCTGGAGGACACTATTACTTACCCTCTCCAAGCCCAGCCTCCGGTCTTCCACTGGGAATATCCATGCATCCTCCAGCTGGCTGTCTCCACAGGAACTGAGCTTCAAGTCCCACTGAGCCAGGAGAAGACCAGACAAGGGGCCTGGACAGGAGAGTAGGGGAGACAGGGTCGGGTCACGCCTGCTGCAGTCCCCTTCACTCCCACATGAGCTACCCACCTCTGAGCCTCATTCTTGGTTTGCAAAAAGAGATAGAGACCTACCCTGCAACCCTTGTGTGGGGGTTTGAGCTAGCAGGCAGAGGGCAGGAGCAGAGGGCTTGAGACCCATTGGAGCTGACATCTGGGTGTGACTCGGGTACCCTTGTGGATGTTCTTAATATCCACGGTAACAACAGGGACGGGCCGGCTGGTGCTCTGTGCTGTAAGCACTTCTCTGGTCCTCTCCATGGTGTTCCTGTCCAAGCCACATTCTGTCGGGAACCTCCAGACCTGGTTTGGGGAAACCAGAGACCGTCCTTCTTGACAGAGCCAAGAGCTAGAAAACACAGTGATGGATATGCCCCACCCGACACCTCTCCTTCTCAAGCATCTCCAGGGCTGGGGAGCACACGGCCTTTTCAGGATATTCTCTTCCTGGGTCAGGCAGTGTTAAGGGTTAGAAAGTTCTCCTGCAAGCTGAGCCTGTTTCCCTCCGAATTCTGACCAGAATGTCCACGTCGTGCTCCTATAAATTACTGTCAAGAAGGGGCCCTCGGTCCTGATCACCAAATTGATTACCTGGACACAGAAGTAGGATTGAACTATTGTGTATGTCAAGTGTCCTTCAGGCGTGGTGTGCCCAGCTGTTGACTTAGTTTTAAATTCATCCTACCCCTCTTCGGGGCTATGAGGGAATTCTCTCTTCTTCCTGCTCAAGACCCCTCCCGAGCCCTTGGCTCCATCTTACTCACAGGGGCAGGGGATATGCTGCCCCCTTCCGGTGAGGGTTCCTGTCCCAGAGGTGCAGGTGGGAGAGGGGTGGGTCAGGAAGCGGCCAACCACCCTCTGCCCCCCAACTTAAGGGTAATCAAGCCACCTCTTCCCACCCTCCTTAGGCTGCACCCCTGCTCAAGACCCTGCAGTGGCTGCCTGTGGCCTTGAGGGTTGACCTTTGAGGCCCTTGGTATTCTGGCTCTTCCTCTCTCTTAGGTCCCTTTGGCCCAGGCCAATGCCATACTTTAGGGTGATGGTTCTCTGTTCTCTCCCACCCTACCCCCAGATCATGCCTTCAGAAGCCTCCGCCATCACTGCCATTTCCCCAGCACTCCCCTCCTTCAGGACCTGGAAGACTGAGTGGCTGCCCCATCCTCACTGGCCTTCCTCTTCTCCCATCTCCTCCGGCACCTGTCACCTGACTGTCCTCTGCTTTCCGTCACTGCTACAGTCCCCTCCCCCAACCCCCTCACCCCCGTCTGCTGGGGCAGAGGCCCCGCCCCCTATTTCCTCTGGTCTTCCTGGACCCAGGGCCTGAAAGGCACAGAGTCACCTGTACTTCACTTGGGACTACCTCATGAGGGCACTGGAGACTTGTTCTGCTGTGAGTGCTCCATTTGTTCCTCTTCCTTATTCCGAGTTACTTAGCCCCGACCAGAAGTAATACTGCATCAGGGTTTCAGCAACTCCTCCCTGCAGACACGCAGACACCTGGGGCTGGGGTGCAGTGCGTGCTGCTGAGGGCTGCCCAAGGGTGACAGCACCCCAAGAGCAACTCCATGGGGTTTGGAGCCACAGCCCGCAGCTTCTGGACCAGGGCCACAGCCCCATCGCAAAGCTCCATCCCTCAACTGCTGTCTCGGGCGGGACCCTGCTGTCCACCCCAGCTGTGGCCTGAGTATCTGACACTCCAGGGTGGGTCCTGGAGCCCCGGTCGGGGATGGGGCCCATTCCCAGGGTGGCTGCCAGAGAAAAGTGAGAGGACACTCATCATTTCTCTGCCCCAAGAAAAGGACCATAGTTGGGAAACAGCAAAAACCAAGAACAATGTGTTTATAGAAATGCTGGCTATAAGGAAGGGCCAAAGAAGGGAGACAGGAAACCAGAAGGAGAGGCAAGCTGGCTGGGGGAGCCAGGCCCCCAGCGACTGGACTTCCAGGGCTGAGGATAAGGGGAAGCTCTGCAAATCTTCCCAAAGCAACTCCCTTGGGAAAGTGCCTATTCAGAAGAATCAGGACGTAGAATTTCACAGAACAAAGGAACCTGCACTGGGCCGAGAGGCTGCTCCCTCTAACTGCCTTTCACCCTCCTCACCCAGAGGGGTTTCAGAAGCAGTGTGTTCCTAGAGACAGATGACACATGTGGTCCCCACCCTGACAGTCTTCAGGCAGCCAGAGAGGCAGCCTGGGGAGCGAGCACTGAATGGGAGGCAGGGCCCCGAGGGGAAGCCCAGACATGCACAGGGGTGGGAGGGGGCAGAGTGTACCAAGGGGCTGGGCAACCTCCAGGGGGTGTTCCCAGGGACAGCCCCAGGGCCTAACACCTCAGTCAGCAGAAGCCTCCAGAAGGAATTTACTTTGAATGACCACAGATAACTCAGATCACTGGTAACTCACACACCTGGTTGGCACTGAAGCCTTACCGTCCTTTCCAAGATCCGCCCCGTGAAACGTCTGACAGCTGACAGTTTCCGCACCTGCAAGAGCTCCAGGAACACTCACCACTCCTCGTCATGTCCTTCCCAAGTTCTGTGCGCTTGGAACCCAGATATCAACACTGTTACCATTCCCCCCAAAGTCAGAGTTATAACACTGTGAGAGAGCGCCTGAGATCTATGATAGGAAACATGTTTGCACTTATTTTCTTTATGTTGATTTGGGTACCTGGAAAAATGTTTCCTCCTCTCCTATTTCTTGTCTGTGTTCTGGTAGGTGATACATTTCTGTACATGAAAATATTGCCTGGGTGGGAAGTTCTGTTCCTTCTGCGAGGCTACTAATGGCTTTTTTTTTTTTTTGAGTCACAAAAGCATGCTCAGCATCTTGTAACCTCACCTAGCCTTCCATCCCCTCCTGCCATACCCACCCGAGCACATGTCCAGGACCCCCCCCCCACAAAGGCCCAGGGGAGCCTGTGCAGCTCTGCAGGAGGGGCCCTTCAGGCAGCTGCTGAGAGGCGGGGCTCCTCTCTGTGCAGATTCAGAAAAGAGGGATAGTTTCAGAGAGAATCAAGGAGAACGTGGAAGAAGAAACCGAAGGACCTACAGAGGGCCGACTCTGTGCCAGGCTGTCTCCTGGGCATCTTCTCCTGCAATCTCCCCAGGGGCCCATGTGTAAATATCATCTTTATCATCCAGACGGGGAAGCCGCCCGGAGCTGGTAGGTGTAAATGCACAGAGATTTGTCAGAATGAGACAGGAGGAGGGCCCAGCACGGCAGGTGAATGGATAACAAGCAGGTGATAGGCAGGAGATAGAGGGGAAGGGCTACAGGAGAAACGGGACAGGGCGGGGCAATTCAGAGAACTCAGGAAGGGCCTCGAGGAAAGGAGGGGTCCGAAGGGCTAATTCTGACCTATGGGATGCTCGGATAGGTCCAGGGCAAATCCACTCCAGCATGAGGCAGCCCTGTGGTCCACCCTGTGCTCGATGCCCACACCTCAGCCCCGAGTCCCGGACCCCCACCCATCTTCACCATGCCTCTTCCCGTGAGCCCAGAGCCCGTGGCTGCAGGCCCTGGGTGAATGGGATCTGAAGAATCACAATCCCTGATCAGGTGGGACCGTTCTCAGGCTTGGTCTTGACCTTCAGTAGCTGCTGGGGAGCACAGCTAGGCAACCCTGACTTGATTAACATTTAAATGCCGTTTGGTGTGAGGAGGAGGAGCCGCAGCAGAGCTGGAACAAACACGTCTGGGCTGGAGCTAGAGCAGTGTCTGGCAGGAGGAGCCTGCTCAGCAGACTCCCAATTAAAAGTCTTTCTGGTGCCTAGGGTTCAAAGTGGTGATGAAGGCTGAAGGGGTGTGGCCAGAGCTTCTTCCCTCCTCAGGGGCCGCCTGGCCCAGCTCTGCCTTGAGCTCCTTCCTCATTTCACCAAGACTGAGGAGCAGTGCCCGTCAGGTGCACACAGGACATGCAGTTCTTTCTTAGGCAACTAGGCCAGGGGAGTCTGGCTGCAGAGCTTCCCTGACCCTCTGGCTTCCTGCTCCCAAAGTGCATGGCCTGGCCTGGCCTGGCCTTCGTGCCTCAGGACCCCAGGGTTCACGCAGGCCACCTTCTAAAGATCCCCCTTGGCCCCCCTCCGCTTTTCTTCCCCAGCCCCCTTCAACCTCCCCCGACGCTCACCCTGCCCTCCCCACCAGGGCTGCTGCTAGAGCAGCTCTAATGGGCCAGGTAGCTCCCCAGCTGGGCATCACCAAGGGGAGTCTTTGCACTGAGACTTGAGCAAAGGCTTTAAAAGCCACTTAAAATGTCCTTGATGAGAGGGAGTGACCCCTCAGGAGGAAAAAGGCTAGAATCAAGCATGGAGCTGTGGGGAGCCACGGGCAAGCCTTCCTCACCCCCACACCACACTCCCTGGGGCCACGGGTGGGGCCCAGGCGTCTTCCCCACCTCCTCCCAGGCAAGTAGGGGTGTGAGTGCAAGCTAAACAGGCTTCTTTCACAAGTCCCCACGGTTTGATTTGCATATTCAGGAGGAGTGCTGTCTTCGGAAGTCATTAACACAAGAGTCTAAATAACTTCACTCAATCCTGAGTTTCCCCTGAGCTTGCCAGCCTGCAGACAGCCTGGGCCATTTGGGGCAGCTGCAGTGGCATGAGGAGTTTGAGGGGTTATGGTCCTCAGACCACAACTAGAAAGCCCTCTTAGCAATGTCAAATCTGGTTGAACTCTACCCTTTAGGTGGATGCACTTGCTGCGCCAGACCTAGGGCAGGAGTGCGACATGTCCGGAGATCAATGCCCTTGTGGAGACGCAAATGTGCCTGTAGAAGCTGCACCTCGCTGCCCTGTATGAACGGCCTTCTCAAGGCCGAATTGCTCAAGGCTGGTGGTCCAGTAGGAGGCTGATAATAGTAACCAGAATTTAGTGAGCACCCAATGGGCCAAGCCTGCGCTAGGCTTTATTTTATAGCATGTGCCTTTTGGAGCCTCACCGCCCAGCAGTTCCGTCCTGTGGCAACGCCCTGGAGACGGAGCTAGGGTAGGCAGTGTTCTCACAGTCACACAGCTAGCGCTGTGATCGGAGCTGAGATTCACCCTCAGGTCCAACAGGCTGCAAAGCCCAGGCGGGCCCCAGTCCCTCCTCTTGTGCTCCCCCGGAACTTACCCGCAGACCTGCAAATGTCCGTCCAGAACCCAGAGGTCAAGCCAGCCGGGAACCTTCCCTCTCTGGAAGGACGCTGGGGCCACTAAGAGCATGGAGCTGCAACAGGGCTGTCTGCCTCCTGCTCTCTGGGCAGTAATTGCACCTGTCTTGGCCTCAGTTTTCTTGTCTGTCCAGTGGGGATATTATCAGTAGTCCCACCCTGCTTGCCACCCTGCTTGTCACACGAGGTGTTTAGAGCGAGGCCTGGCACCCAGTAAGCGCTCACTCATGGTGTTGACATGAGGCCGCGCCGCTCAGCGGTTTCTCTGCGGTTTCTCCACTGAAAGGCCTCGGTTGTAGACTCTGCTCGGCGCAGGCTGGTTCCTGTGCAGCTGGTGGGTGCCAGAGCTGTGGTGAGGTCCCTGGCCCAGCAGTGATGACATGGCACGAGCCTGCAGTCCCTGCAGGCTCCATCTCGGGGTCAAAGGTGAAGAGCCTGGATGGTGGTGCCTAGAGACGGGGCAGGGCCTTAGGCAGGCACAGCGCTGGGGTCCAGACAACCTTGGGCTGCTCAGGTCCAGGCAGAGCTGGCCACCCACTAACCCTCCCAGGCACTCCTGAGACCCTCCCACATGGGCCACATCTTCAGGGTACCTGGCCTGGCCAGACTTTTGCTTTCTCCAAACAATAAAAATGAATGTTTACTCATTCAGCAGGCTCTTATTGAGCTGCTACTATGGGTCAGGCCACGAGGAACAGGTCAGGCACACTGTGCTCTCCTGGAGCTTATGGTCCATGCAGAAGCTGTGAGCCGACTCGCCACAGCCTGCAAGATCATCAGGCAGCGACGTGAGGGAGGGCCTGCAGCTCACAACCCGCACACCTTCGTGGGGCCGCCAAACCCATGTTCAGCGAGGATCCACAGCCAAGCAGAGAGCGAGCCTGGGCTAACTGAGGAGACCACAATCAAGACAGGATCATTGGGGGCGACAGGGCTCACCCCAGCTCCTCTCTGCTCTTCCATGCTTCTCCTGCCTGTCCCACACACTCCCTCGCCCTCCTCACCCTTGCACTTGCTGTTCCTTCCACCTGGGCCGCCCTTAGACCTCCATCTGCCTGCAGGCTCCAGGCACAGACCTCAGCTCCTCTGCAAACCTTCGCAGACACGCCCAGACCCTCCCTGGATGCTCCCCCTGCACTTGCACACACCTCCATGGTCCTCATGGGCATTTCAGCCCAAAAGACAGCAGACCACGGAAGTACACAATGTGATAGAGAGTGACGAGTGGCTGGAACACAGGCAGGTAGAACGGGTGAGAGAGGGGCTGGGGCAGAGAGGGCCCGGGCCCTGCAGAAGAGCAGTGTGTAGGCCAGTGAGAGGGGAACAGGAGTGGCAGGAAGGCCTGTGGGGAGCCTGCCATGGTCCCTGGAGTGAGCCGTGTGGCAAGGCCAAGCTCAGACAGAGGCCCAGGGGTCCAGAGCAGAGGTGCAGGGCCAGGCACCGAGTGCCTGACACGAACCAGGACCTCTGCTGGGTCGAGGTCAGTGAGACCAAGGTCAGCATGTGGCTTAGCTGGGGACCTGGGCGAGTTGCCAAAGCTCACTGCCTTCCACGTGTTTCTTCTATAATAATATCATGCAGGATTACTGAGAGGATTTGGTGAGAACAGCCATAAAATACGCAGCCGCTGCTGGTGCACAGGGCCTATCCGCGTGTCCGGACACTGGGCTCATCCGCGTGCCTGAGGGCCGGACTCTGTCTCTGGCCCCCCTTTCTCTCCGCACCCTGTCCTTCCTGGCGCCTCCTTCCGTGAGCTTCTCTCGCTCAGAGGCCTCTGGCCCGTTCCCCACGCCAGACCCCGTTCTCTTTCCCTTTGCTGCCTCGCTACCTTTCTGTCACTGTCCTTTCAATGACCACAACGCAGAACAAAAGAATAGTTTACTCTTTGTTATACATATTAAATCAAGTCTTATTTTCCCTGTTTTTCATTTTTAAAGTAGATGAGTACCACACTCTATTTTCCTATTAAATAGCAAAACCTAGATGGAGTAGCTTGAAGGGCCCCCAGGTGGTTTTGTCCACTGGGCAGTGCCCCATGATAGAAAGTGGGAAGGTGGGAGTGTCTCTGAAGCCACCTGACCAGGAAACACGGACATCTCGGCACCCCCATCACAGCTCTTCCAGAGAGGCCCTGGGCCGGGCGCCCTGCTGGCGGAAGGAGCAGCTGCAAGCCGACTGCTGACAAGTAGGACAGGGGGTCAGAGCCTTTATAAGAGGCTCATTGGAGAACCCTCAGAGGGCGGGAAGGGGCCGAGGCAAGGCCTGCGCAGGCCCTGGCCCTGGGCCTCCACTCACCCCATAAAGAACCCACCTCCACAAACTTCTCATGGGCCACAGGGTTAGGAGCCAGGGGAACAGAAGCCAAAACGCACCCCTTTGTTCCTGAGTTCTCCAATTTCAGAACCTCGCCCATAGGGGACCAGGGGTTTGCTGAGCGAACAGGTTCATTTTTACCTGCCCAGAGGGACCAGAGTCTTTAAGTTTCCATGTGTATGTAGTCACTTATGGGCTCACAGAAGCATCCTAATGGAGGTGTCCTGAAGTTCTTCCAGGCACCCCCGATTAGGATGGAAATATCTAGATCCTCTGCATCTACTCTTCAATCTATGGTTCCCCATTTCCCCTGATAGTGAACTCAGAGGCCAGGCAGCATCGGGGTGAGGCTAGACTTGTTCTCCGTTACTCTGCATGACTTCGGGAGGTTGCTCACCTCGCCTCATTTTGACCATCTGTAAAATGGGATGACAGTACTTCCTCTTACATCTGTTGAGAGAGAAAAGGAGCTCCCGGTGCACTTCCTAGAACGTAGTGGGTGCTCAGCGAAGTTCAGTTCCTGCCCTAAGAGTCTAAGTCCTAAGACTGAAACTCCAGACCTTCATCCTGAGGAGCAGTTGCCACTGTTCCACTGGTCCGCCCCGGTTCCCCCACCCGACCGACTTCCTTACCACTATCAATGGCATTGCTGCCATAGAGTCCCCTTGAAAGGCTCCCGGTCCCTCCTGCGTCCTTCCCCCGCCCCGTCACTGCCACCTGCTCTGCAGGAATGCCCGGCTGGCTCTCCTCAGGCTCTACGCCATCACCTCAGACCCAACCCCAAGAGCCAAGCTTGTTGCTCAACTGCTCCCCTGGGGTTCCTCAACCTGCCCGCTTCTCCCACCCCAGGGGGTTTAGCTCCACCTATAAGACTGTGCAAGGTCTGTCCAGGAGGTATCCAGCCATGTATATGAAAAATAGAGACATTTATTGAAGAAGATACAAGAAACTTCGTACACAGGACAATGATACCTTAGTCCCCTTCAAAGTAGGCACCTTGGGACCTCACACAGTTCTCCCAATCTCCTTCAGCTGCCCCGACGTATTTTCCTAAATCTCACTGATGGTCTGAAATGTCTTCCTTTTCAAAGGTGATTTTAGTTTGGGGAAAAGCCAGAAGTCACAGGGCACCAAATCTGGGCTGTAGGGGGGCTGAGTCACCTGGGTGATTTGATATTTTACCAAGAAACTGCACAAGACATGATGCGTGAGCGCGCGCATTGTCGTGATGAAGCTCCCAGTCACCAGTGGCCCATAGCTGCAGCCTTCTGAATCATCCAAACAGCTTCCACAGAGGAATGTTCAAGCTTAATGCAATATTTGATGCAGATTCCTTGCTCCACTCGCTCAGTCATTTTGAATGCGACAGCCACACAGTACACATCTCACTCAGCAGCATCCACTGCCTCCACTGACTGACCAGTACAGTGAAGTCGTCATTGTTCAGCATGTGCACTCCAGTCCCCTCTCCTTGGCTGCCAGGTTACATTGATATAGCACAAACCATTCTCGTTGTATTAACAATGGCTGGACTTTTTCCAGATGGAACTCACGTGATCAACTTGACTCCTGGCCCCCTCAGTCTCTCAAGAAAGAGCCCTCTCTAACACATCCTTGTAACCACAGCCCCTGGCACAGTGCCGTACCAATGGCGCTGGTCGCTCAGCCTCCGTGCCTCGTTTTCTATCTTTCCCTGCATTCCCTGGCGCCTCCCCTCCTCTGAGTCCAGCACCCGCTCTGTTCCTTTCCTACCTGAGCCTCCCACCCACCTCCAAGTGGAAGCTTCCATCATCTGGGCCAGTGATCTCCTGCCTCTGATCCAACTTCCAAAGTCTCACCTGAACTTGGTTGCTGAGAATGGTAACTAAGGGGCACCAGCACTGGGCCCAAGTTGCCAGGTTTCAGACCAGGTGCAATTCTTTTCTGTAGAAAGGGGAAGAGGTGGCGTGGAGGACAGGTAGGGCGGTCCTGTGTAAGTTCTGAGGATGGTCCTAGCACGAGATGAATACCCAGAACTGGTAGCTGCCTGGTGGCTTGCTTGGTGGTCTCGCCCTGGTCTTGCCTGCAGGGCCTGGGCCCCTGCCCTTGCAGCTGCCAGGCCCCTGGTGTTGCACCCGGGGTAAGAGTTCACAGCTTGATGTTTGAAACAGAAGGAACGGGTGCTGCCAGCATCACACCGCACACACCACTTGTTTAAACAGTGGTGTTAGCCGAGCACCTGGAACCTTGTTGCACGTCCAGTCTTCGCTGTCTGGACCTCACCTGCTGGCCGCTCCCAGAGCCTCCTGAAGCCTCACCTGAGCAGTTAATATTACTCCTGAAATGATTTTTTTTCTAGACATCAACTCAACCTCAGGGACAATCAGCCCCTTCGTATCAAAGACAGCCCATTATGGCAAACAACGAGTGGAGGACACCCTGAACCTTTAGAAGCCTGGGCAGGAGGTTTGGGGCGGGCGGAGCCTGCGGGCTCTCTGGGCTGGGGCACAGGCGGGTGGAGAGGGGAGAGGTGCAGTTCTCCGAGAGGAGGCCGCATGTACATAATGTGTATAAATGTATATAATAATCATTAGCAGCGATTCAGCTGTCTGCCGCTGGTTTGCAAGATAAATTGCATTAATCAACACGATGCCTTCAGAACTTTTGGCGAGCCGTTTCTTATGCTAATTGGGCCACTTAAAGTAGACTGTCATTGTACCAGGATCCCCGGCTGTCAAGACAATTACTGGCACATGCAACCCCTCCCTTCCAACCCCGTCTCCACCATCACCTTTTCTTTTTTAAAATATAATATTAATGGGAAGAGCTATGCTAATTACCTGGCCAAAAATAAACCTTGAAAGAAGAAGGGGGGAAATGGGTATGGATATGACCAACGGCAGACTTGGGTCACCTTAAAGACAGTATGCAGATGCCCTCTGGATGGGGGGCTCCCTGGAAGAGGTGGTAAGGCGGCCCCAAAGAACAGGCCTGGGCAGAGCTCCAGGCCAACAGCAGTGCTGGGAGGGCGTCCTGATTCATCTGCCCTCCCTGGTGGCCTCAGGACTCAGGTCAGACACACCGTGAACCCTGGGACTAGGGATCCCGGAATCCTAGGGTCTTGGGTGAGACACACCTGCAAGCTCAGAACAGGGCATTTCACATCTTTAGCGTCCACCTCCTCTCTCCCCACTCCTGTGAGGAGAACAGTGGCGACACCTCCGCCCCCCACCCACCAAGTAGTCCCCCACCCTCCACGCCACTCACACGGTTTTCTGTCTCTGAGCCTTCGCGCCTCTGTCCTTCTGCCCAAATGCCCTTCTCGGCCCGTGCTCCCGGCAACTCTTGTCTGCCCTTTAGGGCGGGCCGCGCCAGCCGCCTTTGAGCAGGTCCCTTGCTGCCTCGCGGCACCGAGGGCCTGACCCAAGCTGAGAGCGCGGCCTCAGCTCCCCGCACTGTTTGTTCACTGTTTGTTCACAGTCTTCTTCCAAGTGCAGCCTGGTGTTTGCCCAGTGACTGGTCCACATGTGTGGAGTGAATGCACACATCTTCCCACCGCCTTTCAGGTTAAAAAAAGAAAAGGTATTTTGTCCCCTTGGGCCCACGGTAACACCTTCTGCTTTAATGTAAGCCCTGGCGTCCTCTGCTGGTTGCCCCTTCCTCCTTAAACCATGGTAGGCAGCTGCCTCTCCACACTGACAGGCCTCCCGGGCCCCTGACCTTGACCTGGAAGCCTCCCAGGTTCTCCACCACCTCCAGTCTGCTCCTGTTGGATCCTACACGGACTCCCCAGAGGAGGGCCGGGGCAGTCCCTGTCCTTGATTTGGCTCAGGGAAAGTGGGCAAGAACAGACGCCCTCCCTGGCACTTTCTGACTTGAGGTCCATGAAGTGAGTTACCCTCTGACCATGGCCGGCATTGCCTTCTGGCTTCTTGTCACCCCACAATGGCATGGCAGTTTTCTCCTGGGGCTCTGTTCACACGCCACAGACACACCTCACGCCTTGTGATTTCTTCGCTTGGTCCACCATGGAGAGGTCAGCATGGGTCAGCAGGGCGCTTGCCTGCCATCCATCGGGGCGGGTTTCTCAGAGCCCCGCCCACTGGAACTCTCTCCCCACAATGTCACTCTGATCCTTCACCTCCCCACCCCAGGGCCCAGGGAGTGACTGCCCTCCGCTTTTCCCAGAGCAGAGGGAATGGCCCTTACCTTCTACAAGGTGTGTGATGGTAAAGCTTCCTCGAAGAAGAGGAAGAAAGGAAGGAGGAGTGAGGAAGGAATGAAGGAGGGGAGACTAGGGATGATGCTGGGTTGTTCTGTTGGCTGAGAGGATACACAACGACCAAGGCAAAGAGAAACGAACTTTGCCCGGACTTTCAAAGTCCTGGGATCTGTCCCTTCAGCTACAAACCCAGGCAAACGACAAAAGGGAGACCCACCTGTGGACCCCAAGGCCTGTGGGATGGGGTGCGTGGGGGAGGATTAGGGAAGGCCATGCCCCCCACTGTGCCCCGAGCCCCTGCTGTGCCATGGGGACCACAGGGTCCAGTGTCAGGAGCAAGTGCGGTGGAGGCACCTACTTAGAGGGAGGGAGGGGCTCTGGGGGAAATGTAGAAGGGAGGGAAGGAAGCCAGGCTGAGCTGGGGGGGACCCCACGCAGGATGGTTTTCAGGAGGCTTGTGTGTGCTATTGTACCTGAGCCTCCCTTCACCCAGGTTTGACGCCGCTTAGCAAACAAGGAAACTGAGGCTGAGGGGTCAGATGCCAAGCGATTCTTGCACTCTTTCTGCAAAGCTGTTCAGAGAAGGAAAGAGGCGAGGGTCCAGAGAGAAGAGCCCAGCAGAAGGCAGAGGAAGTGCAGAGGAGAGGCGCCTGGAGACCCAGGGCAGGCAAGAGGCTGGGGGAGAAGCTGCCGGGCTGAGCTCTGGGACCCCCACCCCAGCCACGGCTCGCTCTCCAGCCTCTCCCCCAGGCACCCCTGAGCCAAGATTGGACCTAAGCCAGAGGATTTGAATCAGCTGGAAGAAGGGAGCCCTCAGGGTGGCCTCCACCTGTGCCCGCCCCTGCAGGCCAGGCCACGGAGGGCCGGCTAAGGAGGGCCAACTCTCCCTGTCTCACTTCTCCAGCCCCCACCCCACAGCGGAGTCGGTGGACCCCAAATCCTCCAGACAAACCAGTCTGTTTCCTTGTACTTCCTGTCGAATCTCCCCTCCCAGCAGTGCCAGCAAGCCCCGAAGGCACCAGGCTGGGCCTGACTCCCTACCGGTGCCCAGGTGAGAGGGCGGTAGGCAGAGCCACAGAGGAGCCTTGAGCTGAGCCTGTGCGCTGCCCTGCTTTTGTGTGGTGGGGTGGGCTGGGGTGGGGTGGGGAGAGGGGCCCACCCAAGCGGAGGGGGCAGGGAGATCCTCTGCAGGAGACTTCCCAGGATAAAAGCAGACCAGTGGTGGGCAGGTTAGGTTCTCCCAAACTCCTTCTTAATAAATGAGTAATTGGCATAGCAGTTCCCGGATTAATGACCACAGCAGTGCGTCTGCATGTTCCACGTGAAGCCACGGATAAACCTTCCGTGCGTGGCTGCTGTTACCAGCACCCTCCATGGGGAGTGACGGGAGACTTTGAGGACCCCCAGTGCACCCCTTAGTGCTCTGGAGCTCCCCTTTTCTTCCCAGCAGTTCTCAGAGCCCACAGGTGTCCCTGCAGCCCCCCATACCTAGGGTCCCCTGGAGTCGCCCCCATAGCCCCTCGCTGCGCCTGCAGCCAGCTTCCTCAGGCTTCACCCCACCCCCATAACCCCACCACCATCAGCAGGTCCTGCAGGCCCCGTCTCCAGGCCACCTCTCACCCCCTTCACCCTCTTCCCTCCTTCCCTCCGCTGTGTCCACCACAGCTCAGGGCAGGCGCTCCCTCCTTCAAACCCATCAACAACTCACTGCGTGGGATCCCGGGGGCCTGCTGATGTCTCCAGCCCAGCCCACACCTGCACCTGCCCTCCACAGCCACCCTGGCCTTCCTGAAGCACCTCACTCCCGCCCCCTCCACCCCACTCCACCTCGTGCCCGCCCCAGGACCTTTGCACAAGCAGCCCCCATCGCCCCAAGGGCTCTTCCCACCTCACCCTCGGGATCCCCTCCTCAGGGATGCCTTCTCCACCACTCTTTCTAAACTGGGCAGTCCCCTCCTGCCCCTCTGTCCCTGCCCCTACAGCTTTTTTCACAGTCAGTCATCATTCACACATGGTTTGCTGATACACACGGTGTCCACCTCCTGTCCTGGACTGGGTGGTCCATCAGCTCAGAGCGCCCAGCAGGTGCTCACTAAACCTCAGTCACATGATGACTAGAGCAAGTCAGTTCCAGGATGCCGGTTACGGCGTCGGTGAGATTCTGTCACACGTTTCCCACTCTGAGTTCGTCTCCTGCCTCCTCCCTGCAGCCCCAGAGACCCGTCCTTCCTGGGTCTCCCCACTGGGGTCTTCCTTCTGCCTCATCATGTTCTGAGTATGTCGCCTTCCATGGGGAGTGCTTTCAGAAGGGGACCAGGAGAAGGACGCTGTGACTCGTCCAGTGGTGCCATGCTCCACTAGTGTGATACTGGGCACTGCTGGGCCAGTTGGAGGACGTGGGCACTGTTGTGTCCCCCACCACACATAGGAGGTGACTGGGACGTCCCTGCTCCACGCCCCAGGCATGGCCTCCACCGTGGGCCAGGAGGACAGGCACAGCATGCCTCTCCCCAGGAAGGCACCATTTGGAGCAATCAGTTTTTTAATTACTAGTAATTAAATGTGTGTAACCTGCCCAGCTGCCACTCCAGGAACTGGGACAGAACTCCTGGGGGCCCTGGGGGTCAGGCACACAGTGGGAGAGGCAGAGCCCACCCTGGCGCAGAGGGGAGTGAGCGCGAGTCCCCAAGAGCCAGAGGGGCAGGGGGGCTGCTGCAGAAACCTCCTCTGCCTGGTGGGCTGCCTGCACGTCTGTCTCAGGGGTCCCCAGGGGGCCATGTCCCTTCTTCCTTCAACCCGGAGCAGCAAGATGCCTGCGTGAGCCCCGCCCGAAAAGGCAGGTGCTTGCAGGGGTTCCTGCCCTGCTCATTTTTCCTTCCCGCTTCCCAGGAGCGCAGCCACTCCCAAAGGAGTCCTCCGAGGTATTCCCCAGGCCACCACTCCCCAGAGCAAAACACGCCAGCCCGTTCCACACCAAAACACTTAGTTAATTCAAACATCTGTGGGCCCTCTACTAGGTGCTGGCTGCTGCAGCCGCCTCAGGGAGCCCACGATCCCCACTTCCCCACCCTCACACCAGGTTACAGTCAGGCTGGGGGTGACCAGCTGCCAGGTCACACCTGCTCTCAGGTGTGACCCTCTCCTCTGCCCCTGGCATCCGTGCCTCTCGCTCTCTCTGTGCTGTCTCTCCATCTCTCTCCTGATCCCCCATTTTATCTTCCATTTAGGGTCTTTGCAGAATGACTAAAATCAGAGAAAGGCAGCCTCCTTGCTTTCTTGCAGTTCTCCTATGGGGAATGGGCCGTGGGGCATCCCCCGCTGAAATGCAGGTCTGGTCCAGCCTAATGATGCTTTAATTACTCCAGTCCTTATAGGAGCGCCACAGTCCTGGGACATCAGCCCCTCTGGAGCCACCAGTGGGCTCACACCGCTTGCCCTCTCTCCACCCCCTTGTTTCAATTCTCCCCAGTCCCCCACCATGTCCTACATCCTGCACACATGTGCTTCTGTAGACTCTGGGCAAAGAGGAAGAGGGTCCCAGAGGGTGACAGAGGACTGGGGCCGTGGGAACTGATGGAACAGGAGGGTCACACTCCCCTCTCAGAGAGTCTCCAAAGTGGGGGGAGAACTCCTGCCTGCATCCCTGGGGGTGAAGCCCAGGGGGTCACAAGGCTACTCGCAGGCTGGGCCGCCAGGGTGAACCCCTACCCCCAAAGCTGCATGTCCCTCGTCAGTCAAGCGGGATGGTGACAGCTCCTGTCTTCAGGCTCAGGAGCAGCTGCATGCCTGTTTGTCAACATGTGACACGGGGTTAGTGCGTGCAGAGCAGACACAGTGGAGAAAACGGAAAGCCGTGCAAATGTGCACAGTGACTGTGGCTGCTATGAACGCCCACAGGAGAGAGTTCTCATGCTTCCTCCAGACCCTCTCCTTGTCTCCACAAGGGCAAGTTCTTTCCGAGTCTAACTGTAGTACATTCTGCTGCAGCCAAGGAATAATAGTGCCTCTTTTCCACACCTAACTAGGAAGCAGATGGCCCATCTTTGGGTTTTAAAAACAGACCCTCGGGAGCCACCGTGCTCAGCATTACCTCATTTTCCCTCTGCCCCTCAGCACCCCCAGGGCTCAGCCACAGCCTGCTGGGCCTCCAGGAAGTCACTTGTCCTCTGTCCTGGGGGCTGTCTGCAGGGTGTAGTCCAACAGCCTGCCCTTGGCACTGGCTCCCTGGGATGCTGTGGGACAGGCAGATGGGGAAATGTGCTCCTCGATGACCTGGCAGTTACTCTGGGTGGCCGGTCCTGGCCTGGGTACTACCTTGCCCTTGTGGGATTCAGCCTCTCCGGGGAGATTCGGGAATGAACCATCTCAAGCAGGCAGCTGCAGTCCTGAGCAGTGAGTGGTCAGAGAAAGAACAAAATGGGAAGCGAGGGAAAAGGGGTTGATACTGGGGAGATCTTATGGGCTTTCTAGAGAAGTGGGGGCTCTTAGAAGTCTTAGAAGAATGGGTAAGAGTCGGGCTAGAGGGAGACCTTTCCTGTCAGGGGAACAGCATGGGTAAAGGAACGGGGAGAGAAGCCGCCATGAGGGGCAGCCTGGCAGGAGTGAAAAGTGAGGGTCTGGGGAGTGGGGAGGCTGGATGGCGTCTGCTTCAGCACACATGCACCCACCAGCTTGTCGGCACACATATTCCAGGAGCGCCAGGGTTTGCAGTTTGCAGGGCAGGGAGTGTGGACAGTGCCCAGGTGGTGTCACTCACACACACGTTCCCCACCCCAGTGTGCTGGGGCAGGCTGAACACAAAGCCTGCCTAGTGGGACAAGCCACAGCTTTTAGACTGCACCTGGGCGCCATCTGGTGGTTGTTTGGAGCACTGCGCCTCTGAGGTTTCAGGCTTCTAGGAGCCTTTGCAATGTCACACTCGCAAGTGACATCCCTGGTCCTCGCACGTACACAGAATCGTTGCTGGCCGGTCATGACACTACCACCCCAACCCAAATGCATACAGGCCCTCACAAGAAAACTGCAGCAGACACACATGGACCCAGATCTGGTCATTCCCATTCACACCTCTTTACCTCCTCTCACCAAATAAAATGTGTGGGTAGAAAACACTCTTGGAAGCCCAGCACAAACACCGCACAGTGAGCATCTCCTGTGTCTCCCCACTCGGTCTTGCTCTGTTTCCACACGCCTCTCATTCTCTCTCATGGTCATACTGCACAGTTTCAAACTGACGTGGTTTTAGGACCTTCTCCTTCAAGGCGAGAACTGGGATGGTTCTACAGGCAGCCCCCGCTGGTGTGTGTGTGCTCACACACACACACACACACACACACACACACACACACACACACACACCAGGGACCACACTGAGGACAGTGCACTGGGGGCCCATCACATAATCCATCACATGTTGCAACCCAAGGGGCTTCCTCGCACTGAGAGGGACGGTGAAATTAAACACACTCCCTTCCGCTGATTTGTCTGGCGAGGCTCACAGCACATCTTACGTGCACTAGCTGCACACTAGCTATCGCTGCCCTCCCTCATCTCCCAGATGAAGGCGCTGAGATTCAGAGAGGTTAACTCACCCAGGGACACAACCAGGAGCTGGCTGCAGGGCCCCTGGCCACCCTTCCCTGTGCTCTTGCCTCTGCTCCCTGGGGACAGCAGGGGCTGCCTGCAGAACAGAGGCCCACAGATGACATTTCCAGTCCTGGGAGGGGGGTAGAGTGTGGCTGCAGAGAATAGAGCAGCGTGGACATCCACTTCTCTGTACTGCTCTTCACTGCCTCCCAGAGGCCTCCCCAGCTCTGGAGGTCAGGGAGGGGCCCTTCCCCACCAAGACTGCCCCACCAGGAAACGGAACGTGGGGTCGGTTATTCCGTGAGAGGTGAAGGCTGCCCCTGGAGCCAACCAGGGGCCAGCCCTCGCGCTCCTCAAGCCGAAGCTGCTCAGAGAAGGTTGCTGTCTTTGAGAGCCCCAGGGACGGCTGGCAGGAAGCAGGAGGACGTGGGAGGAGACAGAGAGGCTGCCATGTGCCTCTGTGTCTGTGTCTCTGTTTGCATGTGCACAACTGTTATTTTTCCCCAGTCTCAATTCCTATATGGATGCAAAGTGGCCACAGCCTTTCCAGGGCAGAATAACCAGGGATGTCTCTAGAAAGCTAGGTAGAGGGGGCTGGAGCAGGAAAGAGGCTGGAGGTGGCACCTAGGATGAGCTCCAAATGTCCCTCCAACCTTCAATACTGGAACACACACACACACAGAGCCCCACAGACAATGCAGACTGCAGACACCCATTTACGGTAGACCACAAACAAGGAGTGTGTGAATCCTAGCAGAGAGGCCCAGATCAGTCAGAGAGGGGTGGGATTAATCAGGGCAGACTTCCTGGAGGAGGAGGGTTTTGAGTCTAGTGCCTCAGAAATTCATTAACGAGACTAGTGCCTGCTACAGGGCAAGCATTGTTAGCAGCTTCCTGTGAATATCTCATTTAATACTCATAGTATCAACCCTTACTTGTAAGAATTATCATTTTCCTTTTTATGGGATGAGGAAACTGAGACTCAGCACAGTCCAGTCAGCTATTGAAGGTCACACAGCCGGTAAGTGGCAGAGCTGTGATGGAAACTTAAGACTTCCTGGCTCCCAGGAGCACTTGCTTTCATCACCCTACAATCCTAGTATCAGAAAGAATCTAAGTGGCCGTTGGCCTGACTGAGCATGCGGGAAGATGGCAGCCCCAGGCTCTGCCGGAGCACCTCACAGAACAGGTGGCAGTCCCCACGCCGCAAGGCGGCCTGGGCCTCTGTTAAAGCAGCAGACCCTCCTGCCCTGTCCTGACCCCAGAGCTGGGTGCGAACCCTTACAGCCACCAAGCAGCGCCTTCCAGCCCTTTGGAGACAGGGCCCCCACCCCTGCTCCTGCCCTCCTGTAAGGTGGCTTCCAGACATGCCCCCTGAAAGGTGGGTCCAAATGCGTTTCTTACCCTCTGTCTGATCACCCT
The DNA here is from genome assembly GCA_004026765.1 of Micronycteris hirsuta. NCBI lineage: Eukaryota > Metazoa > Chordata > Mammalia > Chiroptera > Phyllostomidae > Micronycteris > Micronycteris hirsuta. The sequence goes on from PVJI01000037.1 coordinate 109,639, forward strand.
GCACACACGGAATCCCTGTGTGGGCTGTGGCCCAGACTTCCCCTCCCGTCGGTAGCAGTTGGAGTCCGGAGCCAGATACACACGAGTGGGCGCTCACTTCCCCTTCCATCCTCTAGGGTCTCCAGGGCCCGTGATCTTCCAGAGAGAGGCCGGGCGCGGGGAAATGTCCTGGCCCAGCCAGGACCCCCTGCAAGACACACAGCTACCGTGATTCACACCAGGGATCCACGTCCTGCAGGTGACAGTCAGATCTCTGAACTCTAGCTTCCTAGTCTGCCTCATCCCACCGAGACCCCATCCAGGAGTCCCCGCCCACTGGGAGGGGACGCTGCCATCCCTACTTCAATCAATTGTCCTAAGGAAGAGAAATTGGGCATTTCCAATGTGAACACAAGGGTGCAAAGGGGTGGAAGCTGCAAGTGGTTCAGCCTGCAGCTTGATATCAGTGAAAGTGTGTCTAATGCAGACATCTGACTCATGAGTAGAGTGAGCACCCCATCATGGGAGGCATTCAATCTGTGATTTGCTATCACTGTCATCTCCATCAGCATGAACACATTCTTCAAGAACATGGCATGTTTATCATGCCCGTCTGAGAAAACTCGACAGGCCTGCTCAGAGACCTGAGTCTGGTGGTCCCTGGTGTAAGAGATGAGAAGCCCCCTAGGGTCCAACCTCAGGCCTGTGGCACTGGGGGACAGGACAGGCCACTCAGCTCAGGAATACTTGCTGAATGAGTGAATAAGTGAATGAATGAATGGTCAGTCTCAAGACCTGCCACATCCTCTGCCCACGCCGAGACTAGCTCCTCACTCGGAGGAGCCACAGGCTCCCCACCCGGGACCCCCCACCCAGGACTCCCCACCCTATGGGGCGCAGCTCAAAGCCTCATGAGAAGCACTCTGACGTTGCACCGGGGACCCAGTATCTTTGTCACCAGCTGGCAGAGGCAGATGCCCAAGAGCTCAGAGAGCCGTAAACCAGCTCCACCCCCTAGTCGAACGCAGCATTTCTGGGGTCAGAACAATTCCCCGAGCCTGGGGTTGGTAAGAACACATGTGCTGACACCCACCACGCAACCCCAGTGGCCAGCCTGAGGGCTAAGGTGGGATGTACTGTGTGGGGGGAACAATGGGACACATAGGTCCCTGGTATTGCCAGAGCTGGGGACAGGCAACACCTCTCCCTCAGCCTCCCCGCTGCTCCCTCCTGCCCTGTGCTCGTTCCCCGGCAGGAGCATAACCGTGTGGCCACACAAAATGCCCCCCAGGAAGAAGCCCTCCAAGCCTCTGCACGCACATGACTCCACGCATGCGCCCACACGCCCGGTGCAAGGACCAGCTCGGCCGAGGTGAGCGTCCGTCCCCGGCCGGGCAGAAGTCCTCGCTTTCCAGTAACAGGATTCATCTGGGGGACAGGCACTCCCCTCCCCACACTGAGGGAGTGGCTTGGCAGCAGGGTAAAATTTATCATCATTATCCTAATATCATCTCCAGGCTTGACAGTGGCAGCAGCTAAAGAAAATACCAAGGCTTAACTTGGGGCACGTGGGAGAACGAGGCAGAAGATAGGAAATATGATTTATGATGGAAATCAATGCAATCATCATACTCTGTGCTTGTAAAATTGGGCTGTGCCTTCAGTGCCCACAGGCCCACTTCAGCCCTGCCTGTCAGAGGGTTTGGGGGACCCTGGGAGCTGGAGCCGGGGTGGGTGAAGGGACCCAAATGATTAGGACACTGCCCATCTCCTTTCCTAGGCTTCTGTGGGGGGTCAGGGTGCAGAGCATTATCTGAAGAAGAAGACGAAAGGAAGCAAATTAACCTATATCGAGCCGGGTCTTGGACACTTTTGCCCACAGGACTTGTTCTGTTGGCCACACTACCTGTGAAGGTAGAGAATTCTTTCCTGCATTTTCAAGTCCATTAAACTGTAGCACAGAGAGGTTAAGTGACTAAGTTAAGGTCACACAGCTAGTCACGGCAGAGCCAGCTGTGCTGTTCCCATGGTACCACACGGTTTACTGCAGGTGTAGATAGGCTGTAGGGGGCTGCCCGGGTCATGTGATGTGAGGGGCCCCCAATAAGGATCCACCTTACCCAAAACATCCCCACTGCCTGTCCCAGCATCCAGAATTCTACCATTAGTCATTTCTCTTTGAGTTAAGTCATATCTCGTTTAGTTTGTGAAATGTGGTGGCGGTGATGATGACAATAACAATGGTGGTAACAGTGGGGGGTGACGGTGGTGGTGACAATGGCGGTGGTCACAATGGTGATGGTTTTTCAGACATGTTTGTCACTAACACAGGGCAGGAAGTCAAAGCAAAATACAGACAGGCATTGCCGGGCAGACTGGAGATAAACTTATTTCTACAGCCCAAATTTCTCTAGATGAACGAGGCAAGAATTCTGCACTGTGGCCTGAGAGACCCAGAAACAGGTGGAGCGTCTCTCTTCCTTGTAGATTTGGACCCGAGCACGGTTTTCTCACTGAGTGGACAATCCCTTCACCCATGACAAGCCATTTGTACTCGAGATGGGGAAATGGTGAGGGAAAAATGACTTCCAAAGACCTGCCACCTGAGTTCATGCCCATAACTGAGGGAGCCTCCTTACAGGGGCGTTTTCTCCCCAGCTCCTCTTAGAGCGAGGCGGGGTTTCCATCGAAAGGAGGTGTGACGGCTTGAGTGAGGGGGTGAGTGGATGCACTTGGTGAAGTCACCGGCAGGGAAAGAACTTAGACCCCCGGTAAAGACGGCCCAGCAGGAGAGCCCGGTCTCTGGGCTGATGGAGAGGCTGATGGAGAGGGCCTTGAACAGAGTTCAGCCCCAGGGGAAGCTCTGAGGCCTGGACACCTCGGCAAGGAGCCTTAATTCAGCCTTGAAGGCAGGGAGAATCCCAAGGAGGGGACATGGGGCTCCCGTCTCTCCACCACATCCTCCTGGCTCCCAGCCTCTGAAGACACTGGTCCCAGGGGGACAGTGGAGCCCGGGACCAGCGCTACATCTGCAGTCAGCTTCCGTCCAGCAGCCCAGGGCCCCCGCAGGTACCCTTAATCAGCACCTCTGAGCCGCTAGGGAGGACATGGAGACAGAGGCGGTGGTGCTTGGGGCGGAAAGGGAGGCAGGGAGGAGGAGGACATCGGATGCCTGGGGCCAGAGACCGCCCCAGAGGAAGGGCCAGGAGCAGGGACACAGCGGGGGCGAGGGAGAGGCATGAGGTGGGAGAAATGTAGCCAGACTCCGTGGAAGCTTCGGGGTCACTGCGCGGTCTGGCCGGTCGGCTGGGGGCGGGGGTGACAGCTCTGGCATTTTGAAGGGCACCTGGGGGCCAGCGCCTGCCCTGATGAGACCTGAGGAGCTGGATAGACTTTCCAAACCTAATTAGTGTTTAATGGTCTGGAGAGACGCCACATCCGCCGTCACCGGCGGTACCACGACGTCCGCTTCAGATTCCTAATTAACGTTTAAGGAGATGATCGGCCGGTGGCCGCCTCAAAGGCCACATCCGTCCCCCTTTGCGTGTCGCGCCAGGGCCCTGGGGCGGCCCGGGAGAGAATCGAGGGTGACTCCAGCCACCCCCCTTAAAGCAGCTTTTCCGCAACGCTCTGGTGCTCTGGTCCCCACCGAGGCCTTACTCCAGGCCCCGCATGTGGCGGGGCGGCAGTGCTGTGAACCGCGCAGGGCAGAGGGAAGGAAAGAGGGAGAAACGCAGCCACCTGCCCAAGGTTCGGGGGCGCAATCTGCCCTGAGCCCTCCAATGAACACGGCCTCCAGGGGTTGGGGGGGTGCAGTGGATGCAGCCAGAGGGGTGGCGGTGGCCACCAGACTGAGGGCGACCTCCTCTTCAGCATGCGGTCACAGAGAGTACTGGCAGGTGTAAGCTTGGCCACTGGGCAGTGGCCGTGATGTTCCTAGTAAGGTAACCCACAGAGAGAGCCAGGCTTGGGGCTGGCGGTCATGCACACCTGTGCAGGGAAGGTGATGAAGAGGGTCCAGCATGTGGCAGGGAGAGGGTGGAGGTGGAGGTGTGAACTTGGGGATTGCTTTCAGGGAGTGCAATTGAAGAGAAGGAGCTGGATGAAGTCCCTGCAGGGAGAGCGGGAGAGGTCAGCAGCCCCTTGGAGAGCCTGGTGTTCGGGGCACGGGGCGGGCGGACAGCAAAGGGCAGGTGACTCGGAAGAAAAGCAGACGGGGGGGCAAGGCGGGGGCCCAGCGTGGAGAGCCATCCCATGCACTGCAGCACTTCAGCCCACACACACCACGCCCTGCATGCAACACGCACACATCACCTCACACCTAAGCCCGACACACGTGTGGGCAGTGTGACTCAGAGACCCTGGCGTGTTCCGGGAGGAGGGCCATGATCGATGCTTATTAATGAAGCTGCCCAGGAGATGGCTAATTGATGGCGGTGCGCGGCTGTTGTCTGGAATTTAACCTGATTCATCATTTAGCCCATTGGAGGCTGGAGAGCTGTGTTAATTAATGCCAGGAAAACAGACTTGGACGAGCTGGCGGTACAGCCTCATATTAAAAAATGGAGAGCAAGGGGCAGAGAGAGGGAGAGGTAGAAGGGGGGGAAGAGAGAGAGAGAGAGAGAGAGAGAGAGAGAGATTAAATCTAAAGCCCAGAGACAAAACAAATTCCAAAAAGCAAATGTCGATGCCATTTCTAGGATGACTCAGGTTTGCGCTTGGCTGGCATCATCCGGCTACGGTGTGAGGATTAAGAGCAATTTCCTCTAGATTTGTCATTTACTTGGTATGGGCTTTGTTTTCTTCTTTAATGTACCTGGGGACTCTCCCCAGGCCTGGGACTGAGCCCCAGTGAGAGGGGAAGAAGGGCCCTTGGCTGTGGGAGGGCGGGGCAGGGGGAGGCAGGCCCCTCCTGATCACAGCAACAGGGTCCATTGTCCCAGGGCAGCCTGGTGGGGCTCCGGGGGAGGGTTCAGAGAATATGACCCGGGGACCAGCTGAAGGGACACAAGGAGAAGCAGCGGGGACAGTGGGCTGTGGGTAACAAAGGCCAGGGGCTCTGTCCAACCTCAGGGCCGGGCTGCCCACCCGTTCAGCTTGTTGAAAGGCTCTGAGTCTAAATCAGAAAGGCTGTGGTCCCACTGTGGGCTGTGCAAAGTCAGACCCACTGGAGAGAGCGCCCCCACCCCTGATGCCTATAGTCAGGACCCAGTCAGGTGTGTGTTCTCTGGGGAAGGGCCATAAACCTGTCATGGAGGGAGGGTTGTGGGCATGCTTTCACAGCAGAGACTGATTCTTAAGTCTGCATAGCTGAGGGCAGCTTTGGAAGGTGGGCTTGACTTGCCCTGTGGGGCTCTGGCAGATGAGGGACGATGAGGGGAGGGGTGTTCAGGGTAGAACCACTGGAGCTGACCAGTGTGGATACAGGACACCCCGTGTAGGAAGGAGCCCCCACCCCCACCCTGAAATATGTGAGCAACTCCTGAAGAGCCACCCTCCAGAGCTAAGGAAGGGGCTTCCACGGGAGTGGCTGGCTGGCCCCTGACAAGCCCAGGGCTGTGTGGCTGAGCTTTGGGGAATCGGTTACTCTGCTGCACCAAGCGCGGCAGACTCTGCACGGCCGGGGCCCCGGAAGCGTAGGCTTGAACATGTCAGCGAGGCTCATCTGCAGACTGGGTGTGGAGCTCCCGGAGGGAAGGGCCAGCCGTTCGGGTTTGCTGTGCCATTCTTGTACCAGAGAACAGGGCCTGGCCCAGGAGGTGTTCACTAAGCATTGGATGGCTGAATGAATGAATGAATGAATGAATGAACTTTGTGCCCCATCAAAGCAATAGGCTTCTCCAGTGCTGGTGGGCCAGGTAGAGAGGGCAGAGCTGGGGCCGTTGGAGGAGAGGCTTTGGGGAGACGGGGTAGCCACAAGTCCCTGAGCTCAGGGCCGACCCCAGCCTCCGCCTCCAGGTCTCCGCTCTTCCCCAGACGCTGTCCAGTCCTTTCAGTTCAGCAGAGTCCAAAAGAGAGTCCCAGGGATAGGGGTGGGAAGGAAAAAATCAGATGTTAGGTATTTTCTCAAAAACGATGGAAAGGCTAAGAGAGGAGGAGAGGAGCAGGGGAGAGGAAGTGGGGGCGGCGGAGGAGAGCGTGGCCGTCGCTCGTTGATTGAACGCTCACTGACCGGGGCTGGGCACTGTGTGAAGGGCATTACGTGAGCTGTCACATTCGATTCCCTGCATACCCAGGAAGGGGTGACTCTAAGGGGTCAAGGAACTGCCCCAACTCATCCAAGCAAGTGTATGGCGGTGCCAGGACTGAAATCCAGGCCTCCCAACTAAATCTGGGCTTGTTTCACCCAGAATGATCTATCCACTGCTGTTTTTAAAAATATATATATCACACACCGCCTACCCTGAAGAGGGTCGGCAACTCAGGCTGGCCGTGCCGGCTAAAAAGCTTGGTTTCCACGGAAGCGGATCGTAATTAGGACCACAAGGGTCCTCCCACCCTGGCCAGGGCAGCCCTGATGTGTTGGTGGGAGCGGATGGGACAGACCTGGGCCAACAAGACAAAGAGACAGGCTGCCCTTGGCCGTGTGGACACAAGGGAGCCCTGCCTGAGAGGCAGAGGTGCGTAAGCCAAACTGCACTGCCTCCGCGACTTCCAACGGTGTCGTCCCATCGACCTCACCTGCTGCAGCCCTGGGAAGCATCTACCCACGCAGATGGCCCCCAACCCCAACCCCATTACAATGGGGAGGAAGGCAGGAAGGGAGGGACAAGGGATATGAAAAAGCCAAACGGGAGTCCCTCCCTCTGGAAGCCAGCAGAAGAGACCTTTGACTGGCACCCCTGGGGGGGGGTGCCTCCTTTGTTTGTGCCAACCCACCCTCGCCCTGTGGGTGAGGGGGAACCTATTCTGTAAACTTAGACTGCAGAAAGCAAGGACAGGGTGGAGACTGGAGAGGAATAAGAGAAAGAAAGGCAGGGAGAAGGGGAGGGGCAGCCCCAGACAGCCCCACCAATAGGCTCCGTCCGAGCCTTCGCTGTTGCTGGACACTGCAGAGCAGAGCAGCCTGTTGCATAGCAACTGCCAGGGGCCTGTGGGTGGGGGTAGCCCACAGAGGCTGGCGGGCTGCCAGGACGAGTCTCCGTGACCCACCTGCCTCCTCACGACACACACAGAGCTCGACGCCCCATGTGCCTCGGGTGACAGTCAGCTCAGGCTGCATGCACCCCAAGAGGGTGTCCTCTCAGCCTCCGCCATTTGGTACGGTGGGATTTGCCCACCCTGTCCTCCAGACCCCCTTCCAAGTGGAGGGCACACACGGCCAGGCTTGGGCTGGGCCCAGAGTCAGTCTAGAATCAAGAATGAAAGCCAAACGGGACGTTTTGCTTCAACCCACTGAGCACATCCCACGCACAAGCCTTGGACTTCTGTCTTCCCACAGATGTGGAGGGGACCAGGAACCAAGATAATGCTAGATGTCCCTGATTTAAACGCTCACCTCGCATTTCTCAGGCGCCTCTGACCCAGTGTCACTGTGCGTGTCTCTAAACCCTTGCGCTTTCCGGATGTGCCCCGTGGAATGTTGTCCCTGCCAAGAACTGACTGGGGACAAGCCCTGATGGGGGCACACAGAACAAGATCCTGAGGTCACACTGCGTGCCTCCAGCTGACCTGCCCGCTCACTCACACTCTCAGACTTTCCTCATACTCTTCGGCACCCTGCTGGCCCTTCTCTCAATTCGCCCAGGCCTCCTGCCCCTGAAGGCGCCCTCCCCCCCCCCACCCACCCCCATCACCCTGCCATATCCTACTCACCCAAGAGTTTGCTCACCTGGCTAATTTGGCTTCTGAGAGACCGAAGGGACATAAAGCTACATCATGTGGTCAGTGCAAAGTCTGGAGCTTGGGAAGGACTTGATAAATGTCACTTGCCACAGTCCCATACTTTCCTGTCCCTCATGGAGTCACACGGCCCCAGCCCGTGCAGGTCCACACCCTCGTGTCCTGACTCAGAGCCAGCCAGCCCAGGCCAGGGCCACAGCGATGTCATTAAGGCCGCCTGGTGCCTGTGCTGCTTCTCGGCCCCCTTCCTGTCCTCCCCTGGGGGCCACTGTGACAGCAGTGGGCCCAAGTGAGTACAGGGGCGATGAGGACTCGCAGAGTGACTGGTGTGACTAGGAGGACCCAGTCACAGAAGGCTTGCTGGAGGGAGACACAAGGCCTAGAGCTCTGCTCTTCAGACAGATGTGAGAGGAGGTGAAGATGAAGGTGAGACGGGGAAGGGAGAGGGCCTTGCGGCCAGCACCGGGAAGGGGGCAGAGATGCCGTGGCGACTCGGAAGCGATCTCAAGTACTTTGCCGAGGGACGGAGGGAGCGCCTTGGCTGGCAGCCAGCCCCAGCCAGGGGCCAGGGGGCCGTCGGAGCGAGGAGAGGGGTGAAGAGCGGACAGGCCCTGCATGCTGGCACCTGTCTGACCCGAGAGCATCAGATGGCTTCTGCAAAGAGGGCAGTGGGAGCAGAACCAGGTTTATTTAAAAATCTTATCTGGAGGGTTTGCGTTTCAATGGGCTGTGGGCTTGCATATTTTAACGGGAACCTTGGGTTCTTCTGTCTGGTCTGTGCTCACAGGCTGTCTCCTCTCTTAAGCGATGATCATCGCTGCTTCAATAAACCCTTCCTAATCCAAAGGTACAACAACACCACTTTGCTGGAGGAGGGAGGATTAAAGGGCTTCTCTCTTTTGGCCGGAAACAGGGCTGACTGCCCGACTGCTTCTAGCCTCTGGGCACTCAGCCACAGGCAAGTGGCTGAGGCAGGAGGGGAACAATGCGGGGAGGGGCACAATGGAGGGTTCAGTCATCCATTTGGTCAGTGGGCATTTATTGAACACCTACTGTGTGCTGGGCATCACATCAGGTCTGGGTGTACCCCAGGAACAAAATGGGCTGGGCTGTTCTTCATAAAAAGGAGGCAAACATTGAACAAATAAATCCACAAATGTGGGACCATAATGGACCCTATCATCCTGAGTTGTGGCAACGCAATGAAGCAAAGAATGGGGAAGTTGATGGGATGCCTAATGTAACTGGCAAGGCCTGGGGGAAGCGGAGAGCTGAGGCAGCTTGAGAGGTTGCCGGGCAGAAAAGGGAGCCAAAGCCGCTGCACCCATAGGCAGCCTTGGGATCTGCCCCTCACACCCCGGGAGGGGTGCCACCAGCTGTCCTGGCCAGGGCGGACCATGGTCAGGGCGTCCAGTGAAGGCAGGTGTCGCTCTGCAATTACCACTGGGTGTGCCCGTGAGTCAGAACTTTATGATGGCAACAGGCTGGCCTCCTTGAATTTCTAACCCTTCTCTATGGAATGAACCATATGTGGTTTATTGCGGAGGTAATTAAAACATCAATATATTTACAACAAGCTACAAATACTGTGCCCTGTTTCTGCCGTTCCCCTGCAGTCCCTTCTCACCAGGGCCTGGGGCGAGGGTTCATCCACTCCTCCCACGGTTACAGAGAGCCTACTATGCACAGCACAGAGACTCCGGCAGGGCATGGAAGTCAGAATCTGCTCTCCTGCAGCATTGAACAAATAATTTCTCTTAATTAATCTGTTAACTACAATTTGCTACGTGCAAAGTCCAGGCAGAGGGCAGAGCTGCTGGAGACCACCCCTCCTGGAGTCTCAGTGGTGAGTTCTCTTGTGAGTGCAGGTTGGATGGCTGTGTCCTCACCACCAGCCTTTTCCACCGCAGGCTGGAAACTCTCAGTCTATTTTCCCAAAGTTGTCCAAAGTACATCTTTAAAAGATAAGTCTTGAGTAACGATCTTTCTGTAGTAGGAGCGTGTACACAGTCCTGAGCACTGCGGAAAACACCTGATGCCTGAGGTTGGTGGGTGGGGAGAAACGTCCGGGGTGATGGGGGCCCCGGAAGACATCATATTCGGGGCAGTTTCACGGCCTTGCAACCTGTGCGTCACACAGGGCCCATGCTCAGAGGCGTCACATGCTTGGGGTCCAGTGCTCTGTAGTCGCCATCTTGAAATTTGTAGAATTTTGCCTTTGAACTTGTGCTTTATAAGTGAAGTTGTAGGACAAAGGCGCACATGCAGGGTGCACATGCCTCTGCTCACGCACAGTCCCGCCTCTCAGTGCCCGCCCGATGTGTATACCCTGGGTCGCGCCGGCAATCGCTCTGCCCTCCAGGCCAGCCCGCAGGGGCACAGGGGCAGCTCCAGGAGGGCCAGGTCTGCTCAGCCGTGGTACGGCCGGCAGCACTGTGCTGTGTCTGGCTGGCTAACAGAGGTCATGTCTTAGTGGGGTCATCCTCTTGCCCCGGCACCTAGAGAGCTCCTGCACAGCATTTACACACCCTTGGGAGCTTCCTGTCCACCATGGGGCTGCCATGGGCAGAGGTGAAGTCGGACTGCATCCTCAGCTGAGATGCAGCATCAGTCTGTGGGCAGCGGCAGGGGGAACCCAGCAGTCCTCAGGCCCATCCTGCCCCCGCCCCCGATGGTGCAGGATGGGGCTCTGGGTACCTGTGAAAGGTCTCCATGCCAGAGGGGATCCTCTCTTCCTCCTTAACCTTCCTGGGTCCGGCCAGCCTTTGTCTCCTCCGGCCAGCTCAAGGCACCCTCCAGGTACATGCCACGAAAAACAAATTGTGCAATTTTGATGACTCTGCATAGGACTTAAATGTTCTGATATTTGCATTTAAAACCGGCATCACACAAAATAAAGATGAATGGTCGAATCCATGCTAATAATTTGAAATTTATATTTTTCTTTACTTTAAACGACATCAAACAGCAAATAAAAATACCATGACACGTCAAGAGAGAGATTGTGAAAGAAAGGAAAAGCTTTATATCTTAGTGATTTAACGGTGCTTTTTTCCTTGCTTTTTCAACAAAGAGCCTTGCAAATTATGTCTCTCTTCCCAGAGCAGCGACGCTGCTGGGACTGGGGCTCAGACACCCCCGTGAGCCTCAGCACACGGGGTCTGCTGCTTCACGTTTCCATGACCATCCTGTGTGCTGGGGTGGGGAGCAGACAACACAAAACTGGAGTTCTTCGGGTCGGGGGTGACGCACACCAGCAGCGGGGACGGATGAGGACTAGAGCCAGGCTCCTCACAGGCACACGCAGGCGTGGGCGGGCGGACACGAAGATGAGAGCTGCCTCCACTGAAGGCTGCAGGTTTGGACTGGAGAAAAATCCTCATCGCCACACAACTTCGTGACTCGGGAATATGTGAGTCCTTCTGGTGAGGAGGGAGCTAGGTATCACTAGGCACTCACACGTCCCAAAAGGAGCCGGAAAGGACCCTTGGCTTTGAGGTTTGGACACCATCCTGGAATTACATCTGGGGGCTCAGCTGCTGGCTGGAGAGCACTCTGGCTGTCCCCCTCCCTGGTCCAGCATTCCCCCTCCCTGGTCCAGATCTCCCCAGGGCATTTCTGGGACACAGAGGGACACCAATGTGAAGGCTGATGCTTGTTGAGAGCCTACTATGCACCAGGCACTGCACAGTTTCCTCCCTTATCTCCTTCAATCCCCAGCCTACATGGAATTTTTAAACGTGTCTGTGATGTCACACAAGTACTCTATAAGCATGCACACGTGTTTACATGCCCACACACACATGAGAGAGAGAGATACAGAGAGAGAGAGAGCTGCAGGGCTGAGAGATAACCAGGGGAGTCTCATTGAGGAAGAGCTGGGTTTGGATGGCCAGTGAGGAGTGACAGGGAACTTTCCAGGTCCTTTTACTTCTGAGACAGCTGGGTTGGCGACATGGGGCCCGGTGTGAAGCCGAGGGCTCAGGTGCCTGGGAAGACAGGTGCAGGAGGGCCCCGAGTGGCCCTGTGGGTGGGGAGGGCTGCCCCAAGTGAAGCGATCGAGTTCGTGAGCGGGCATCCAGAAGCTCTTCCCAGAGCTGGCTTAGGCAGGTGTCAGGCAGAGGGACCAAGCAGGGCTCAGCCCTCCCCGATCCCTGCCCAGCCCTCAGGAAGGTGGTAGCAGCAGAAGAGGAGCCAGGTGAAGACAGTCCCTTCCTGATGTGATGACAGAACACATCTGGGCTCTCAGGGGCCAGTGAGCCCCCTCTGCAGGCTGGCCCTGCTCTGGTGGGGTGCCTGTTCCGGCCTCAGGGAGCCACACAGACAGAAGCGGGCAGAGCAGAGACACAGACAGGGAAAGGGCTCTCACAGAGGAGCAAGCCCAGGAGCACAGCCCAGGTGCTACCAAGAGGAACGGGGAAAGGAGTAACAGGGGTACCGGTGAATCGGGACCATCTCCCGGGATGGGGGCGGCACGCTCCTGCACCTTGGCTCACAGTGACCTGCAGACACCTGTGGGAGGCAGACTCAGCTGGCTGGGAATAGAAGGATGGGAGGGGGTGTGGGAGGGAGGGGGGAATCCAATCTAAGAGCCAGGCTGGCCTGTCAGTCTGTCTGCCCACTGGCCACAGGCCTCGCCTTCCTCGGGGAGCCACGCTGCATGGCCAGGTGAAGCCACTGGACCAGCTCAATCATCGTATTTATTCTAATTGTATCGTAATCGTCCCCAAGGAGCCTGGTTCAAATGAGCTTGACATTATTAAAATTTTAATGCCCAGTTTTCATAGCTGAATGAATATTTAAAGGGTATGTCCCAGCTTAAGTTATGATGATGAAGAAATTAATGGAATGTCTTGTTTAATGCATGGATATGTGTTGATGCAAAAAGTGGCAGGGATGGGCGGGGGCGGGGCGGCAGAACCCGAGCAGAAGGGGCCTGGGAGGGCAGGTGTCACCCGCCTTCTGCTGTGGTTGGGAGCAGGAGGGGCCCCAAGTCCTGGGCCAGGACCACTTGCTCCACCTCCCCAGAAGCAGAAACACAGTGGACAAGAGTTAGTCATCTGTCCCCTGAGGCCTGACCCACAGAAGGTCATCCTGAGTCACCAAACCCCATTCAGGCACCTGGAGGCGGTGACCCAGACTGAAAGCCACAGGGGAACATGGGGACGCTGATGACACCTCAGAAAAAAAGCAGCTGCGTCTGTGCCATAGCCCAGCCCCCGCCAGCCCCCGCCAGCCCCTAGCCCCAGGGCAACCCAGGGGGCCACAGTGGCCAAGGGGACACTGGACAGAGGAGCAAGAAGTGAGGGAAGGGAAAGTCACCGTGGTGTGGGCTCAAAGCACAGTGTTCACCTGAAAGGGGCCTGGGGCCTGGGGCCTGGGTGGAGCAGGGGTCCCCATCCTCTGGGCCGTGGACCAGTACCGGTCCGGGCCTGTTGGGAACTGGGCCGCACAGCAGGCGGTGAGCTGGAATGTAATGTGACTGAATCATCCCGAAACCGTCCCCGCACCCTGGTCTGTGGGAAAATCATCTTCCACAAAACCAGACCCTGGTGCCAAAAAAGGTGGGGACCACTGGCCTAGCAGTCCTGAGGCCAAGGCCACGGTCCTAAGGTGCAAGGTTAGAAGAAGGACAAGGAGATGGCAGGACCCCTCCCACTGTCTCCCTATTAGCCTCTCTCTCCATGTTGATGTCCCTTCCTCCCTGGCCGTCTCTGCAGACAGACTTGGCCTCCTCTCCCCAGGACAGGCTCCCCCTGGGCACCCCTCCTCCGGGAGACGCCAGGCCTCCGTGAGGCTGAAACAGAGCAGGGGCCCCTGACCGAGGGAGGAAGATCTCCCTTTAGTCCCAAAGCGTCTGTCCAGGGCCTGCTCCGGCTGAGAAATCTTCCCAGCTGAGCCCGACGCTTTATTTCTGCTGAGAATTAAGAAAGTACGGACCGTTGTTTTATCTCCCCATCGACCTGGCACCTCTCTGATTGCCCCGAAAAGGCTGTCTGGACGCCGACCATCCCTAGATCACAGTGGGACATGAAAAATGATGCAGGTATCACAGGCCCATGGGAAACGATTCAGCTCGGCTCCAGCAGTCTGTTTGGATCACCCTGGGTGCTCGGCCCATGGCTGAGGGCAGGTGGGAGGCTGGATGGGACCCAGGAAGCCCATAGTCAGAAGTGGGGAGAAGCAGCCAGGCCTGTGCGAGCCCCAAGCTGTGGCGGAGGTCTGGGATCATCGTGCCGGGCTGGCCACGCCAGGGGGTGCCCCCAGGGCTGGGAGGCTGGGGACAATTGGTCCTAAGTTTGGAAGCCTGGTGCAGAGCATTCACGAACACCTAGGCTCCAGGGACAGTGGGACAGTGGCTGGCTGCCCCCAGGATGGAAAGTTCCATGCGCAGGCAGATTCCACTTGCCTTGCATAATGTACCATGAAAAATGGGCTCCATCATATCAGAAACGGCTTTCCCCCAGCCCTCGTTGACCCACAGAACTCACCAACTGCTCTCGGACCCACATTGAGAAGACTGGCTGTGGGCCACAGGGGAGGAGTCCCCCCAGCAGCCCCCGCCCTTCCTCCTGACACTGCCCCGAAGCATGGGAGTCAGCCTGGGCGCACTCAGGCCCTGGGGATGGGGTCTCCTGCATGGCCTCCCTCCTTCCCTCATCTGCACAGTGCCAGAGCCCTGCTGGGTCTGGTTCATACACCTCTACCTGCCCCTCCTTCCCTGCTGGGGAAGCCTGAATCCCCCATCTGGCCCCCTGCTCTCCCCTCTTCTGCTTTTACCTCCCCTGGACCATCCCCAAGCCCATCACGTCTGGTTCCCAGCATCTCCTGGACGTATAGTCAGGTGTCAACACTTCTGGCTCATTTTGCTATCACCATTTACCACCTGTGTGACCTCGGGCTAGTTTCTTAACCTCTCTGGTGTTCTATTTCCTTGCTTAAAGTTAAGGACAATCTAGTTGCATGCTCTTAGGGAAAGTGATAATAATCCAACAATATAATGTGGGTAGCAGCTGTTCGTGTCCCTCCCGTAGGTGCAGCAGTGTCGTGTAGCCATGAGGGGCCTGAGTTCCTTTTCTTGTCACTCAGTTCCCAGGCTTGACTGTACCTTCTGTATGGAAAAGAGAATCTTTCAGGAACATTTTGTTTGGAGTATCAGAAGGGCTTCAAGGTCAAGAGGAGGAGGCTGGGGGGAGGGGTGTGGAAGAGAAGCTTGCAAATCAAGGGAGTGGACTTGGGAGAGGGAGGTGCTGGGGTGTAGGGAATGGAGGGAGACCGGAGGTGGTAGAGCCCAGAGGTGATGGGCCTGGCTGAAGAGGTGGTATTCGATCTGATGGCCTAAGGAACCTGGCCCCAAACTCCCCTTGCCAGACAGACATTGTCCCCACTGACTTCCTCCCAGAGTAACCGGGGTCAAATGAGATAAACTGTGGGCAGACCGAGCCACCGTTGCATTGTTAGCACTGTGCCTACCCTTCCCAGCTCAGTCCCCGACCTGCCACCTCTCCTAGCTCTGGCTTGTCATTGGCACCAGAGAGATAACACTCCCTACCTCGGGGAAGTGGACTCATTACCTACGCAAGAGAGCTGCGGAAATATGCCCAAGGGAAGATGATGGCCAGACCTGGATCCAGGTCAGCTTTTCCGCAGGAAAAGATAGCAGGTTTGGGGGACACAAGGAGAAAGGGGTGATCTAGGAGGGAGGGACAGTCTAGGAAAGGCTGGGGTGCTGAGGCCCCAAAAGCACTGGACAGGAGACCAGGAGCACCCCGGAACCTCCTGGAGCCCTTCTCCCAAGCCCGATGCCGGCTCAGCCTTCTGGGGCCATCACTCAGAAACTGGAATGGAGGCAGTTTATAGGGGAGCCGGGGCACCCTAAGCGAAATCGGGGACTTTATCACGTCCCTCTTCCTTCTCTCTGTGATTGGAGGTCTCCCTAATGTGACAGTTTCCTCTGCTGGCCAGGCTCACATACAGAGCACCTCTCTTCCCCGCAGCTCCATGAGGCGTGCCAAGTGGGGACCATGGGCAGACAGTGGGACCCTGACCCCTCTCGGTGGATGGGCCCCCAGTGTCCTGTGTTGTCCCCCTGGCCACCTGGCTCCTTTTCCTCTGTTCTGAGCCCTGCCTTCTGCCTCTGTCCTTCCTGGCAGTGAGTCTGCCCTTCCTTGTTGTCACCTTGCTGACTCACCAGCACCCGCACTCCCCCACCCAGTTGTCGTGACGCAGCCAAAACTCACTTCAAATCAGAGACCAGAAGGCCTGAGGAAGCTTGTGACTGGCTGGCCCAGCCTCTGGACACGAGAAGAATTGGTAACAAAAAGTCACTCAGTGCAGGACAGAATCCCCAAAATAGCCCTGGCAACCCGGGTTTCCGGGTTCACCCTGTCATGGGTGGCCCTGCCTCTACTTCCCCATCTATAAAATGGGGGTGTTAGTACCTGCCCCGCCTACCTTGCAGGACTTTGTTGAGACAGATGTGCAAATGTGATAAGGGATAAGGGGTGTGCATGGCAGGCAAAAGCTCTGGCAGACACGTAGAATACAATTCCATTTGTGTGATTCCTACTGTTTTTATTGCTTGAAATATCTTGGGACTTCAGGGCTAGAGAGCCCACCCTGGGGCCTCCAGCCTCAGGAAGGATGAAAGACGGGCTGCGAGGCTGGGATGCTTGGAGTTCAGAGACCTCTAGTGGCCTGAACAGGGCATCAAGATAGATTCCAGAGACGATCCCAGAAAGACACAGGTGGCCTGAAGCCGTGGGGACTCAGGCTGTGCCCTGGTGTCCACCCAGACACTGCATGAGTCCAGGAACTGTGCCAACTCCTCACACCACCCCCCCAAGGGGGCAGCCCCAGCTGCAGGCAGGAGCCCCCACCCTGAGCTCTGCATAAACCAGGAGCCCAGTGGCCCAGAAGCGCAGGCACCCAGGACTCAGAGCCCACATCTCTGAAACGGCGTGGGGTCGGGTAACACTCGCTGCCATGCCCTGGCCTGGGCAGGGGACCGTCTTCAGCGAGAGACCAAGCAGCTCATTTTGACAAAGCCAGCTGTGAACTGGGGTCGGCCAGAGGTGCACTGTGGGGCCACCTCGGATTCTGAAATCACAGGCCAATAAGAGCTGCTCAAAGCTGGGACAGGGACGCCACACAGTCTCCAATGCAGAGAAACCCTCCTGCAAAAATAGTGCCCCAGGGACCGCGTCGGTGAAGGGAAATGGACGCGGTTTAGAGAAGACATTCAGGTTTGCAGCTGTGTGGGTGTCCGCTTGCGTGCATCAGTCAGTGTGGCCTGTGTGCCTACGTACCTGTGCACCTTTGGGTGCGAGTGCGTCTGCCTCCCGCCCCCATGCCTGCTCTAACACTGCCCCCCTGTGCTCTGTTGCAGATGAACCGGCCGATCCAGGTGAAGCCTGCGGACAGCGAGAGCCGAGGAGGTAGTAGCTGCCTGCGCCAGCCCCCTTCACGTGAGGGCCCACTTGTCTCTGCCCCCTCCTCCCCCTCCCTGCCTCCCTCTCCCCAATGCAGCAATGCAGCAATGCAGCAATGCAGCGACTCCTGCAGCCTCCTCCTGTCCTCCCCACCTCAGAATTGGGATGGGCTTTTGGAGCTCTGGGTGACTGGTTGCAGGGAGACAGGGAAGGGAGGGGAGGGTGAATAGGGTCTGCTGAATGGTGCGGTTCAGTCCTTTCGGTGAGTGAGTAACCACTAGCATGGCCTGGGGCACTCTTCTGCTGCCTTTAGGACACCAAAAAGGTGGTCCTCCCACTTCTGTGTCCCCAAGGAGAGCCCCACTGTAACTGGACTTGACCCATGAAAGGGTGCTGGGTCGGGAGGTAGGCAATGGCGGTGGGAAATGGGAGGGTTCAGGCCAGAGTGAGCAAGTCTGAGACGGGCTCCCATGGGCGTGTCAGGCTGCTGAGGTCAAGGTCCTAGAGCTCGATTCAGGGGCAGATGCCTGAAAGGGGGCAGAGCAGGAGCATACAGCCTCACACTAAACACCGGGCCCCCATTCTCCACAAGGAGACTGTCCCCTCCACCAGGGAGGGCCCACCAGGCCTCGAGTCCCACCCACCAGGGCCCAGCTGGTATCTTGTTCTTGCTCCCAAAGGGGCCATGTCCCAGGGCACAGACGCGCCTCCCTCGGGCCCATTGAGAGCTGCCCGTCCTGCTGGTGCAGATGGATCAGTTCAGGGGTCAAGATGGTTTGGGCATGAAGGGCCTGACCAGCAGAGCCCACCTGGCTCACACTGCTGCTCCTGCCCCTTTCCTGGGTGTCAAGTTGTTTTGGTTTTGCCCATACATGGAGCTGCTCAAACACCCAAGGCCAGGCACCCCAGCCCCGCCAGTGGGAGAAGCGCCGTCCGGCCAGGGCCTCACATAGGGCTTCTGCTCGGAGGCACAGGGCAGAGCTAGGGGCTTCTTCTGCAGACCGTCTCTGGGAGGCGGGCCCAGTAGGGCCTCGGCCCCTGTCACCCCATCATGCAATGACTCACCTGCAACACCTGTTCATGTAGTGGGATCGGGATGCAGCCAAGAGCCCCATTCCTGGCAGGTAGTGTAAGTGCCACCTGCTGTCCCAGAGGGGCCCCCTCAGGCAGGGGCCACCAAAGGCCGGGGAGGAAGTGGCCTTGAAGGAGGGGAGAGTCCACACCTGGAGGAGAAGTCAGCCCCAGGAGAGGCCCCACTGGGTGTGCAAAGCAGACAGCTCAAAATCCAGCCAGTTTTCTCCAGAAGCGGAGCAGGGTGGCGGGAACCCCGCTGCCCAGCGAGGCCACGCTGAGCTCTAACTCAAACCCGTTCTCCCTTCCCTTGCCTGCGAGGCAATAGCTCTCTGACTCCAAGTTGCTAACCTCATCTCCTTTCTCCCATATATCTCCTGCCACTGACACTTGCCCCAAACCCGATTAATCAGCTCTTTTATTCTTCCTGCGGTAGAAAGGGGGAAAGCAGAGCCAAACCTAAACATCTATCTATTAATTGCATATTCAATATTAAACAGTGCAATGATCCTGAGTCAGCACTATCACCAAGCTAGTTTTTAAAAAAGCGAAAGTCAGTTTAAAATAATTTAATATCCGTTAAATACTTCATCTGGGTGGAGGGGATGGGAAAGAGGTGAGCTTTAAGAGAGAGGAAAGGAATGGGAACAGGAGAAGGGTCTGGAAGGCAGGGATGGGAGGAGGAGGAGGGATGCTGTGGGGACCTCAAAGGGAAAAGGGGCAGGAGGAGGGAGAAGGTGAGAGGCCAGGAGGAACGGGGGTTGGGGGGACAATGGGAGGGCACTGGGGGCACAGCTGGGAAGAGGAAGGAGGGGGTGGGAAAAGGAAGTGGCCCGGAGGGAGAGGGGGTTTGCCCCACCGTGGCTCCCCTCGTCCCAGCTCCAGAACCTGTTACAGAGGTTGCAGTGCCCCAAAGGCCCTGAGGACCTGGGACACACGTGTCCTTAGGATTGTCCGCCGGCCACACTCTCCGTGCCCGCACCTAAGTGCACAGGAGCAGCACAAAGAGATGTGTGTTCTGCTCAGGATTTGGGGTGCAGGTTGGGACCTTGGGCTGGGGGCAGGAGGAAGAGGACTCCCAGCCTCACCCACCACAGAGGGAGGCCACGGCCCATTGATGTCACATCGGGATTCCAGCTTCTTGTTCCAAATCTCATGCTTCTAGAAGCATCCCATGGCCACAGCAGCCCGCAGACACACGGGAGGAGTCCAGGACAGATGGGCGGGGGCTGTGTTGGCAGGAGCTCTGCGGTGGGGGGCGGGGCAGCGTTTTGACTCTCGGGGGCGGTGTCTCAGGAACGCAGACCAGTGCTGACAGGCTGCCATCCTATCCGGAATGGTATGGGGGGCTCGGTTCTTTTTTCTTTGGGGTTCTAGGTTCCAACCTTACGGCCAGAGAGGTTGGCGTGGAGATGAGGGATCTATAATGTGCTGACTGTAAGAGAGAGGGGCAGGCTGGGTGCTTGGCTGGGGCTCCCCAGAAAGAGTGCCAGACAGCGGTTCTTGTCCTGGTCCAGGCTTCTAGTCCTGTCTTTGCCTGGTATCCCCTCTGAGCGTCCACTCCTCGTCCAGTGATAGGCGGGGTCACTATCCAGCAAAGCTGCTCTTTACAGAGCTCCCACTGAGGGCGAAGGTTTTAAGCAAATATATTCAGCCCATAGAACAACTTTGGGAAGTGGAAGTTATTGGCCCCACTTCGAGGTGCAAACCAAGGCACAGAGGAGGCTACCTAACTTGTTCTAACTCACACAGCTAGAGGATAGCAGAGCCAGAATTCAAGCCCTTGCCTGTCAGTCACCCTTACCCGGGTACTGCATTTCTCTGACCCCTGGGATAGTCACTCTGGCTGAGGGGTCAGTGGGAAGATACCACAGGCATTTGTCATGCTTCTAGGCCTATTTTAAAGGCAACTAAGAGTAGAGGAGCAGGGTTCCAAATGAGGGAGGCAAGACCAGGCTGGACAATGAGATCAGAGAAGAGAGACCTCATTTTGGCCTGGAGCAGGCAGGGAGGACTTCCTAGGGGAGGTGTGAATTGGACCAAAAGGTGTAGGCTTGGCTGGAGACAGTGAGGGCTAGTAAAAATAGGGCATTCTACACAAGGCCAGGGGTTGGGCATGCCTCCATCAGAAACAGGAGCCACTGATCCTGATGGGGGGTGGGGGGACAAGACACAGAAACGGTATCCCAGCTGTAATGTCCTCAGGCAGGAAGAGAGGAGACGGCCCCTGTGGCCACCACAAAGAGCCAAGACTGCAGCTAGGCAGGGAAAGAAAACCGAAAGAGAGACTCCGTCTGCAAGGACCCAGTTAACTTCACAGAGCTTGTGGGAGCAAGTTGTATTTAAACTCAGATTCACCCCCAAATAAGCAATCCAGTTCATTAATCAGGGGAGTGAGGCGGGCTGGGGGCCGAAAGGGTGGAAGGCGGAGGACTGAGGGTGTGCCGCCCCAGCCATCTCAGAAGTAAGGACACTCTCTAGGGCATGCACTGTGGTGTCCTTTGCCTCCGAAGGCAGAGGTACCAGCCCCAAGAACTGGTTCATGGTCAGCATTTGAATTGGCTCTCCATGGCAGCAGGGGTCCTTCGGCCTCTCGGTTTTACCCTGGGTGGGTGCCTACAGGTGCTGTCCTGCAGGCTTGATCCCCCTTGCCATCCTTCCTGGTCTCTGGACAAGGCACGGATCAAGTGAGTCTCCCACAGCCAGGTTGTGTGAGCTCCTTTCAGGGAGTCAGACTCTAAGCATTTGGGGTCCCCCTGGGCTGAACTGGAAAAGGCTGGGGCTGGGGAGTATGGCCACCTGCCTCAAAGGGTCCAAAAAGGTCAGCAGACAGTTAGGGGACCTTGAGGAGAGAAGAACTGGCAGAGGTTGGGGCCGGGGCAGCAGACGCGGGGCTGACCCCACCTTGCCCCACCCCACCACTGCCAGACCAAGGAGGAGTGTGCCGGCCCCCCTGACCGCTAGAGAGCCAAGCCCCTCCTCTCCCAGGAACCAGCTATGAGCTAGGAGGGTGGCCTCGTCTCTGCTGTGTTTGCAAGTTTGTGATCACACACCTTTCATGCCACCGTCAGCCTCACTGCCACGCCAACGCCCACACTGACACAGGCACCCACAGACACACCCAACTGCGCACATGCTCCTGGTGAGGTGGAAAATGAATGTGCTCCCTGGGAACACAGTGGCTGGGGGTGGGGCACAGACTGGGGCCACTAGGGTTTACCTCATCACCATGAAATGGTAGGAAAATAAAAATTAAAAAAAAAAACAAACAGAAATATGGCTGACTTAGGAGTTGAAGTTAGAAGCCAAGATGGCTTAGGAAGGAGTCTGGGGGAAAAGGGAATTCGGGATTGCCGAGGGGCCGGCCCACCGGAAGGGGGCAGGTATGACGCTGGAGAGAAACAGTCTCCCAGGGTCTGCACCACGGCCCTCAGCCTCCTCGGGACCCAGACCTGGAAACCGCACAGGCACAGACACACTCCAGCCCACACGGGCCTTTGGCTGGGATGTGTAAGGCCTGAGCCGGGGGAGTGGTCATGGCCTCTCAGTGACGGGGGTCCTTCAAAGTCCCTCCCCCGTCCATCCAGGTGAATTTTCCTGAGGAGACTTCTGTCAGGCAGAGGGAGGAGAGGCAAAGGGGACGGCTGAGACTGCACCTAACAGGAGCTGCTGGATGCAGGCCCGTGATGGTGGAAGGGCCTCGGCTGGACGCAGGCTGGAGGGCTGAGCCCCCGTTGTTCCCACACTGGCTGCCAGGCCGGGGGAGGCCCAGGAGAGGTCAAGGGGAGCGACCCTGAGCTCTAGCCATGAAGGGGGCCCTGGAGCAGTAGCCGCAGTAAGCTACTCTCTGGGGACAGCCAGGGAAGTTTCTGGAGGGCAGAGGAACTTCTTTTATGTCTCCCAAAGTCCTTTAATTACCTAGGGCTTCCATTCCCTGCTGCCTTCCATTTGCAGACTTGGGACTCCTCCCCACCAGCCCCTGTTCTTGCCCTCCTGTCTGTCTCTGGTGGGACCTGGGCAGGGCCAGGAAGACAGGGGAGGGCTGGAGGCAGGTGTGAGTCACTCTTTTCCACACGGTCCCGAGGCAAGTGCAGGCCCAGTCACTTAGCCAAGCAGCGTCCCTGCAGCCTTTTGCTGCCCCATTCATTTAATGGCGTCATCAGGGCACCTGCCCCCCTCACGGTGGCCAGCACTAGTGTGGCAGCAGAGTCCCGCTGGGCTCGCTAATGAAGCTGGACACGGTGCTTGTGACCGTGGCTCCGAGGCCCTCCCGAGGCCACGCTCCTCACCATAAAACCGCGGCGGAGTCCGTCCTCCCGGCCCCTCACCATCTGTAGTCCCATTGGTTCCTGCGGCTTTGTAAATCCTATTAAGTTCCTCGTTTCTCCTCCGAGCGTTATTTTATTTCCAGGCACAGACAAGGCGCTGTCTGGGAGGCCTTCCAGGGGCTGCTGGGGACCAGCTGATGGGTTGGAGCCCCGTGGGGCAGCTCCCTGCTCCTGCCGCGGCCTGGGGACCCAGGAGCCCTGTGGTCGCACTATTCACCTCCAGATGCTGGGTCTCCCACTGCTGGACTTTTCCAGCTTTTTAGTCCCATACTCTAGGGAGGCAATTTAGTGAGCGAGCATTTGGATAAAATGGATGTGCAGGCCAATCCCACTTTATGAAAATTCAATATACAGAAGTTTCCATTTTCCTCTCTTAAAAGGCAACAAATGACTCACTTCACAAAAGCTTCTGGGTGAACAGGAAGCCCTCAGGGCCTAGCTAGGAAGCCTTAGGGTGGGGGTGGGGGGCGGGGGGGCACTAAACAGAAAGCTGAAGACCACGGGCATTGAAGATTCATCTGAAATTACACTGGACAGCAGGAGTGAAGGTTCACTTTGACTGAGAGGCAGTGCAGGGAGGAGGGTGGGGAAGGCGTGAGGAAAGGCGTGAAGGGCAAGTGTGCACTCCCTGCAGGACGCCCTGGCGAGGTTCCCCTGGCCCAGGGGGTGTGGGTGGGCAGGGGCTCAGGCCCAAAGAACAGACTCGTTTGTCCCACCAGTCAAGTTCCACTGCAGGAGTCCAACCACACCTCGCCCTAGTCTCTCCCCTGAGAGACCCCAGAATGAGCAACGCTAACCCCATCCCAGCGCAGAGGGTGCGACCCTGGGCTGAGAAGGGGTCCGGTGACTGAGGCCCCAAAGCGGCTGCCTAAAGGGGAAGGAGACTTCGTCTCAGAGCAGAAAATACCCACCATCACCCGCCCCTCCTTCTGTGTCCCCACAGAAGACCCTGGAAGCTGGCAGTGTGCATGCTCCACTGTGGGCACCTGTGTGAACATGTATGTTTTAGGGGTGCATTTCCACTTCACCTCCCATCAGACCTTGCAGACCCCCAGCATCCTCAGCTCACACAGCGATGTCCCCGTCCTCCCTTCCCACAGCTGTGGCTGGGCCCAGGGGCCTCAGGCAAGAGGTCATGGCCAAACTTTGGCTGCGGCATAGCTAACTGCTGTCTTGGCCAGGACAGGACTTGGCACCCCAGCAGCCTGGAACGGCCCCAGGCGCCATCATGCCCACCCTCCCTCATGAATCTGCCTCTCACCCAGCCCCTCCCTTTTTTAAAAACTATCAAGAAGGAAAGCAACTCCACAGCCTCTCTCCACATCCTTCTTCAGAGCTTGAGAACCCTGTTTATCAACCTGTCCTTGCCTGTTCCCACTGGAATTTCTCAAGCTGCAGATTGTAATGTTTTCCCTGGAACACCAGCCCCAAAGCCCATGTCGGGGCAGATCTTTCGTGCACGTGAATCCCTGCTTTGTTTGGGACCGATCTTTAAGAAGAGCCATTACCTAGCATTCAGCTTGGGGAGCTCATGTCAGACAAAAGGCAGCACAGCCCAGAGGATGCTGGTGCTCAGAGAGCAGCCTGGGGCGGGGCTGCTGGAGGCCGGGCTAGACCCCAGGCAGGCGATCTAGCTGAGGGAGGGCCTGAAGGGTCAGACCACTTGTCACCAGGCCAAGTAGCTCAGCCAGGGCTTGACTCCTTTGATGGGCAGGAAGTCCTACCACACTCTGAGCACCATCCCTCCTGCTTTTGTTTAGACATTTGCATCCGTTAGGTTCCCTAGATCCTGGTGCCAGGCTCCCCTGTCCTGCGGGCTTTATTCACCGCAATCCATGTTCTTTCTGACTTAAAACTGAAAAGCATCTTTGTCTCTTTTCTTTCCCAGTCTCTGTTTAAAAAAAAATTTTTTTTAATCCATGAAGCTCCTGTAGGTTACACAACTGAACTCAAACAGCAGCTGCGTGAAGACAGGTCTTTGTGGCAGGGGAAGGAGGTGGCTGGTGGGAAGGGACCCTAGGGAGCCCCGGTGGAGGCGCTCGTGGGGCAGACACATTATAAATAGCTCATAACTCCTGCCATAGGTGCGAAATTATAATTAACTGCAAACCTGCTGAGTTTAAATGGACTTTCCGTTCTCAGCTGGGGGAAGGGGGTGTTGATTGATCTGCATTTTGTTTTTGAGGTTTTTAGAATCCATTCGGCAAGTTAAGTTGAGATCCTCCGCTCCTTGCCAAATTCCCTCCGGCCCCGGCTAATTTAGCAAAGGATTGTTTCAGGGGAAATGGGATATTAATCATTGCAAATGGGCTCCTGGATGATATTTAAGAGCTGCCCCCTGTGTGCCCAGGCTGAAGGAGCTGACGACAGGAATAGGAATGACAGAGAGAGGGGACCGCGGCCCCCTGGCCCCCACCTCGTCGCCGCCCCGTGGCGTCCCGCGGCCCCACTTCCTTGGGACACGGGCGAGATGAGTGTGAGCACGCTTGGCGCTGTGCTGAGTGAGGCCTGACGAGGGCGCCATGTCTCCAGTGTCCCCCTGGTCCCCGCTCGCCTCACTCCGAACAGCCTGATGACAACCCAGGAGTTGTGAGGTCATGCTGGGGGCATCGGGGGAGGCCGGGAGATACAGCGCAAATCTGGGAGATCAGAGCAGGTAACACCTGCTCGGCCTTCAGAGGGGAAAGGATTTGAGCGGGGAAGGGTCACACTTCCCTGGTGGGAAAGCAACCTGAGCCAAGGCAAGTTTGGAGGATCCCGAGAGGCCAGGACAAAGGGTCTACTTTGGGGTGAGGGTCAGATATGGAAGCACTAATTTCCAAAAGGTGCTTTAAATTGATGCATTTAAGCAAAGGGAGGCCCTCTAAGGCCTTGGGGCAGGGAGTGACGTAAGAGTGGCAATTTGGAAACAGTGTCTAGGGATGCTCATCGAGGTGGGGGAGGGAGCCAGAGCAGGCCAGCAGGGATAGTACTGGGTCACCCTCAGGTGCTCCGACCACAAGCATCCTGCCCTTTCCACAGTGAGGCTTGCCACCTCCTGCTGCAGAGGGGATGATGGCACCCCTTTGGAGCTGCAGAGGTGGAACACCGTCAGTGAACGATGGAACCCTCCCTGCTGACAGCTGCTGCAGTTTTTATTCTTCAAGTGCAGTCCGTGGAAAAATAAAAGAGGTGACAGGGGTGAGGACCTCTGACAAGGTGTGACCAACAAAGTGCAAATGAAAATCATACTGCCAGAGCTGTATTGAACATGTGAATTAGGTGGGACAAGGAAGGCTTCCTGGAGGAGGTGATTATTGGAATGACAGGTATACCAAGAGGGAGCATCTGGGCTAAGTGTCACAGGCAAAGACATGAAAACAGAGACAAGAAAGGCAAATGTGTGGCATCTTAAACGCTTTTTAAATAATGTAGAGGAATTGACGTGGCTGGCGAGGAGGGTTCACTCTCTGGAAGACTCAGATTAGGTGCATTTGGGTCTCTTTGCTCCTCAAATCCCAGGGCATACACACTCCGCACACACAAGGTCTGAGTCTGGGGTATCTTGTCTCTTTTCACCCTTCAGTCCAGGTTCCCCAGGCCTGCCCCAGAGTCTGGTTCTGTGTGCTGCTGCCCAGCCTTCCTACTACCCTGCCTGCCGCTAGGGAGCCCCGCTGCTCGCCCCTCCCAGCCCAGCACAGTGCACAAGGGATCCAGGCGATGCTGCAGCAGCGACTGCTAAACCAAGCTAGGGCTCTGGAAGGAAGAGGGATAGAGACTGTAGGCCCTCCATCCTTCCATGAAGTCACCCAGAGCCTCCAGTAAGACAGCCTCGAGCCGCGGGACAGCCCTGTGGTGTTGACCGAGCAGCAACCCCACTGGATGGAGAGGGAAGCAAGAGGAGAGGAGACTTGCCCGAGGCCGTGCAGCCAGTAGTCGGCCTGTGCAGACCTCCAGACAGCCTCGCTGTCTCCACACGGGTCTGTGCTGGGGCGCCGGTGCGCAGAGGAAGTTCTCCCAGTGTCGCCACCCCCATCAGACCTCAGGATGGGCTCTCAGCTCCTCGCGGCCCTCACCCGTGCCCTTTGAGAATGGGGAGGAGGGTGGATGGGGGACTCGGGATGCGTCTATCTGTGGTCCGCCCGAGTGTGTAGGGTCAGCGGGGAGGCAGGTGGAAAAAGTCCGTGTCTGCCCAGCAGAGGAGAGCCAGGCTGGTGCTCAGGGCCTTGTCTGTGTGAGCCTGGGAAGGAGGAAGGCTTTGCAAAGGCTAGAGATTAGCAGGGACCAGCCAGCATGGGTTGTTGTTGTTCTTTTGGGAGTTGTTTTTTTTGAGGGAGGGGGGTGTATCAGGCACAGCCCCATGGCCCCAACATCCCAACACTGGGCACCGAGCCCAGGTGTCTTAGGAGACTTAGGCTGAGACATAGCTGACCAATTGGAGGGACTCAGAACTGCAGAGAAGCTGATCATGAGAGAGAGATGCATGGGGTTCTGGGAGGACGTCTTGAAACCTGTGCTGACCTTCCGGCCTAGAGAAGCTCCCGTTCTGGTGGGGAGATCAGGTTACGGCCTCGTGGGCACCCCCTGAGCAGTGGAGACAGCGAGCGGCAGCTGGCGATGGGGTGAGCTGCGCAGGCCAGAGCAGACAGGGAAGGCTTTCCAGAGGAGGCTGCAAGTCGGATTCAGCCCGAGAAGCTGGTGAGACAAGGAAAGCAGAGCCCACGGCACAGAGCCTCTCCGGGGAAGATGAGGAGACCAGCTGGCCCAAGGTCAGGCTTCCAAAGAGTGCCCGGCTAAAGAGTTGGTGGTTTTCTGGAAGATGATGGGGAGTCCTGGGGACTATGGAGGAGGTCGGTGTGTGATGGAAGCTGGACCTGCAAGGGCTGGCCACCCACAGGGAGGACGGGACAGGGTGTCATGGAGAGCAAGGAAAGACCTATGCAGCCTCCAGCTGTGAGAGGATGGGCGGGGGCCATGGGATTAAATCATAAACTCAAGAACCCTATTGTCGCCACGGAGTGCAAAGCCCCGAACCATCCCTGCTCTGGCCGATACTTGCCGCTTTCAGACCTCCAAGGACACATCCACTTTCAGACACAGCGCACCCTCGGACGGTCCTCTCTGACCACTCCCAGCTGCCCAGCTCTGTGTGGTCAGAGCCCTTGTTAGGGTCCACCCTGCTGGCATGCCTTCTCTAGCGGCTCCTCACTGGTCTTCCCAGCTCAGAAGCCCCTTCCGGCTCTCTGTCTGGGCCATGAACATAGGCGGTGGCTAGCAGTTTCTCATCTCTTCCAGAGACTGCGCCCTTCTTGGGGGCAGGCATAGCCAGACCCTGTGGGCCCCGAGCCCTCCCTCAGTGCTGGCACCACGAGGCCAGCCTCCCACTTCTCTCTCCAGGTGGGAACCTTCTCCACCGCCTGGCTCTCCTCCGGCCTGCAAGCACCCCCCTCTTTTGTCTCCCCAACCCCTCCAAAGTCAGGCACACAGGCAGGGGGCGGCGGTGGGCAGCGGGGAGGGTGCCACTGACATTGGCATTCTCCTTGCAGCGCATCTTAATAATTTAATGGCTATTAGCAGGGCCGCAGTGGTGGTGGGGGAGGGGCACAGGGGGAAGATTTATAGAGAGAATTCGCCCCAGGTTGGGGTTTTGTCTTCCTCTGTTTTCCTGGCATTTATCATGCATGTTTTAATTTGGATCGGAGAGTTGCTACCATCTGGCCATTATCGCAAAGAAATATTCATTTTCACTGAGTGACACGGGCTCCATTCATCATGGAGAGCGCTGGTCGCCCCGCCAGCGTGGGGCTAAGCTTCCTCCTTCGTTTGGAGGGAACCTTGAGCTAGGAGCAGGTCCTGTTGGCCAGGAGCGGAGGCATGGGGCCCAGCAACTGCTACTGACCTCCCAGCCAGGTGGGCAGGGCGTACTTGGGGGAGGGTCGGGTGGGAGCCGGGAGAGTAAGCTCTCTTCTGCTATCATAGCCCACCCACACCTCCCCCCACCTTTCCGGGGGGCAGGGGTTATTGGTGGCCCCCCACAGTGTCACCTCCAGGGCAGTCCGTAGGCCAAGCCAGAGAGATGACAAAGGTGACCCCTCTGCCTGGCCCCTGGGCCTCCCACATCTGGTAAATGCCCTGGTCCTGTCTCGCCGAGGGTGGAGTTTGCTTAGACAGTCTTTCCCTAACAGAATATCACTCTGGCGGTGTCATTTCAGGCCAGGGCTGCATGGGGGACAGGAGGGCCACCTCTTTCTCCACTCATCATGATATGGTGGCACCATCAGGACTGGGCCTGTGGGAAGAGACGTGCCTGCCTCCAGTTGGAACATTTCCAGAGCGTCACCCTTGTCTCCACCCACAGCTGACCATGACATGCTGTCAGGGGCCACTGAAGGCCTTTAGTGGGCAGTGGGCATGGGGCCCAAGCATGAGCCTGGGGAACCAAGGTGGTACTACAGAACATCCCTGGGTGCAGCTGAGCCCCCTTTAAGCCCACTCAATAAGCAAGCATCCAGATCTACAAAATACAGAAAAGAGGAGAAAATCTCTTTTTATATTTAAAATTGTGACAGAGCACCGGGACCTGGCTGAGCCCTGCCGTGTCTGGTCCGCCGCCCCACTGCGCGTGCGCGCGCGCGCACACACACACACACACACACACACACACACACACACACACCCCAGTGGGGATTCAGACTCACAGCATGAAGATATCAGCTGAGAGTGTCACGTCGTCACGTCACCCCTGGCATTAGACACTCCCAGGAGGGGAGTAAATTAGAGCCAGAAACGGCGTCATGAGGGAGATGTCTGATATGCCAAAATGGCAACATCAGTCAGGAGGGCTTTTGTCCACAGAGGTTCCACGTCCCCAGGTCTCGGCCCAAGTCCAGGAGCCACCTGACTTCCCTGGTTTCTGTCCTGGAAACGGTGGCCAGGCTCTGAAATCTGACCTCCACTGGGACCCAACCCAGATTTGGCCAAGACCCAGGAGGCTGTGCTGAGGGATAACAGAGTCCAAGGGGAGGCCCATGGGAATATTGTGGACCCTTCCCCAGGAGAGAAGAAAGTCACAGGCATCCTAAGAGCCACGGAGCACTCCACTCCCAGAACTTATGGGCACACTGCCACGATTCCTGGCTACAGGGGGGTATAGTCTGTCTGGGGCTGGGGAGAAAGCAATGTATCTGTTGAGAAACAAGAAGGCCTTGAATCAAAGCACTGAGTTAGCCATGGCTGAGGGCCACAGGTGTAGTACAGGAAACCGATCAACCTTAAAGGGCCCTTGCGAGGGCCAGGTCCTTCCAGGGGTCCTTCTGTTTCTGCCCCTAGTCCATGACTGTGACTTCGTTGCTCCATTGTATAGATGAGGCAACTGAGGCTCAGAGGTTAACTAGCTGGGATCACCAGCTCGTGGGGGTGGGTGCATCTGGGGAGAAACCCAGGCCCTTCTGATTCCCAGCACCAGGCTGTGGATCTGGAAAAACCACAGGGGACTTTGAGTAAGAGGTGGCATCTCAATTCCATACGGTGGGAGCAGGGAAACTCTAGGCAGCAGGACCTGCCTGCCTATCCTCACACTCTGGTTCTCTGTCTAGCACTTGAACTAAATTAGCTGTCCTCGGCCCCACCCCTCTTTCCTCCACCCTCCTCCTGCGGAGGTGGTGAGGTTCCCACTTCCCTGTGGAATGCGGGGCCTGCTAAGTGTCAAAGGGCCCTTCCTTGCCCGCCAGGAACGTGGCGCCGCCCCCTCCTCCTTTGGAATTCGTTCCGTGACACCAGCAGCTCTGAAACATCTGCTCCTCCGTCCGGGACCCTCAATTTGAATAAATTACCCCGACGTAGCGGCAGCCTGTTATTAATGGCTAGAGTTTTATGAAATGCTTTAGTTAATAACACTGTGGCCTGGCGCTGCGCTTCTCCCAGATATTTTTATATTTCGCCTCTTTCCTTTCTCCTGCCTCCCTCCACCCTGCAGCCACCTCCGGCGCTCTGATCTCTCCCCTGCCATTCCCTCCCCTTGGCCCTCTGGCTCCACCCAGAACCTGGGGAGCACCTGCGCCCCGCAACGTTTGTCCCAGCAGCGCAATCAAACCGCTTCCATCCCTCTAAGCGATTCACCTGCGCCCATTGCAGCTCCATCCGCCTCAAGGTCTAGGGGAAGAGGGGATCCCAGCGGATAGATTGCTCCTCCCCCAAAGGAAACCCAAAGGAACTGGGCTGCTGAAGACTGGGCGAGGCGCAGAAAACATGGTCTCCAAGCCCTGGTTCTGCACCCCTCATCAGATCGCAGGGGCTCTGTTGCTTTGGGGGACCCTACAGAAGCCTGGGTAACTGAACCCACCTCTCCACAGTTGGGCTGACAGTGACCCCAGCTGGGAGAGCCCGACGCCGCAGCTTCTTTCTTTACTCGCGGCCCCTGGCTCCTCATTCTTTTGTTGGTTTGCACCCGGGCACCCCACCCCTCCTGCATGAAGCCCTCCCAGGTTACTTTTAGCGCCTTCATCTGACTCATTCTACATCTAGACACACCCCTTCTCCACTGTCTTCTGGCCTCTGTCGTTTCTCCCCACAGCCTGCCAGCCTGCCTTTTCATGGAACTCCCTGGGGCCGGGCCAGCCCTTCTAGAATATCCCAGGATTGATTAACAGTGGGTTCTCATATAATGGCTTACTTCAAGAAAGCTTGTGTGTCTATGTGGGTGAGGCTTTCTGCAAAGCACGGGTGCACTTCCTGAAAGGGAGAAAAGTGGGCCAAGGGGTGGGTGGGTTTGTTCACTGGGATATCAGAAATCATTGGGGTATAAATACGTAGCCAGTGTAGTCATGTCCTCAATCTGTTCCCAAAAATGTAGACCACAGTCATGGCCAAGAAATGCGGCAAGGCAGGGTCCTTGAAAGTTCAGCCCACAGCTGAGCAAGCTGAGGGCCCAGGCTTGGCAGGGTGGGCTGTGGGCCAGGGGAGCCTTCTACAGAGCCCCCCAGGGAGCTGGCTCTCTGGGATGGGTTGGGGTGCCTGCTGCCAGGAAGCCCCAGAGGGTGTGTCTGGAAGCAGGAGAAGGTGTGCCTGTGGGAGGGGTGGGCGCTGGGAAGGTAGGATGCCCTATGGGCAGGAGGCCAGATGCCAGACTCTGCTCCACGGGAGGGTCCTCGTGAACCCCCAAAGCCCAGACACAGGGCTCTAGGAGGGGTCTTAGAGAACCCTCTGTGCCGGGGCCGAATTTAATTGTGTAGTTCCCTGTTCCTGGGGACCCAATGGTGACCCTGACACTGGCTCTCAAGGGAGAATGTGCCGCATCCCCTCCACTCCCCCCACCCCTGCCCCAGTGCACCCGCTCCTGAGGCTCCAGCAGACCACGGTGCTCACCACCTCCCATTAGGTCTGACATCACTGTGGGACTCTGCCTTTGCTGAGAGCCCCACCATTATAACATAATTACTGCTGAAAATGACCTTTTAAATATATTTTAAATTCAAAATGTCTTTAAACCCTTCACTGAGCACCATTTTTCAATTTCAACGACTGTTTTCCTTTGGGGGGGTGGGGTTTGCAATGAGAAGTGGGGAGGGAGAGTGGATTTCAAATGTTAATCCCTCCCTGTGACAGAGAAGGTGGAGCAGGCCCAGGTGGTGCCTGGCAGGAGCCTAGGGAGGCTGGAGGGGAGAGGACAAAGGACAGAGCAGCACCTGCCTTTCTTCATAGCCTCAATGACTGGGAGCCTCAGGCTCTGCTGGCACCTGCCCATGCCTCTGTCCCCAGCCCCTAACCTTCAATGCCTTCACCCCAGGGTGACCAATAAGAGGAAGTACTAAGGACATTGTGCCAGTTTGGGCCAGTTCCTCATAGCCCTTCTCCACCAGCTTTGCTTCCCTGTCGGGTCTCCTTCCGGACCCCCAGTGCCACACAATGTCCAGTTCCTGACCTGCTCAGCACCCTCTAGGGCCCCCAGTTCCTGCAGGACAAGCCACGTGTCCACTCTGCTCTCCCACACCTCCCTTTCAGGGCCCCTTGGCCCTGACCTGGCTGCTGTGCCCTGTCCCTCAGACAGCCTGTACCTTTTGCCACTTCTGACCACTACATGACAGCGACCATCCCAGAGGAGAATAGATGAGGTAGAAGAGGGTGGTTTGCTCTTGGCCACAGCTGCCCCCAGCCCTGCCGTCCCAAAGGTCTAACCTGGGGCCACTCTGCACTCCTCTGCTGTTGCTGCGGCCACCCTGCAACCTCTAGGAAACTGCTGTACCTCCCATCTGGAATGGTTTGTCCGTCTCTGTCATGTCCTTCCCTCCCACTCACCACCACCAGGGGATCTGGGCTGGGGAGACCTGTGCTACCCAGTGCTACCACATCACTTTCCTGATGTGGTCCTTGACTGTGTCCTCGCCTGTCCTTTGTTCAGCTCGCCTCCCCATTAGAAAGGGTTCCCAGAGGTTTGAGCTTGTCCCTGGCTGCTGACCTGGGTGATCATAGGGTGGCTGCTTGCTTCAATGACAAGACAACAGAGGTAGCGTGAGGCCCTCTGGCCCCTTACACAAGGAGGTACTTTGGGGCTCCAGTCTTGTTGATACTGACAGAAACTGCACCTCCCTGTGCACTGGGGACTTAGCCGCCCCCAGCAGCAGGAGGCGTAGAAGCAGGGCTGGGGAAGGGGTACTGATATGGTAGGGCGTTAGGTGGGTAACTCCATCCAGGAAGGAGTGGCCAGTGGGTATCAGATAGTTCTTCCAGTGTCTTCTTGGGACTCTTCTTACAATGGCCAAATTCCCATAACACCCAACTTGTTCACTGTGAAAGTCAACATACATTCCACAGTCAAACCGATACAGGTACTGTTCAACCCTTTGGATTGCCTGAGTTTTTAGATTGTCCATAGTTGAATGACCCCTGCCCTGAGCCATGGAAACCAGGATCCTGTGCTGCCTGACCTTGATTGATGTTTGGGGTATGGCAGCTCCTTGGCTTCCCACAAAAGAGCTCAGGGCATGAGGGAGGGGAGACGGGATAACGGCTCCCAGAGCTCCGAAGAGGGGCCACAGGGATGGTGCAATGAGGTGGCATCTATGACCTATGTGAGCTCACATTCCGTCTCGGAGCCCTTGCTGCTGCCTGGCAGGGTCTTGAGGAAGGCTGGTGGCAGCAGGTGGATGAGACCACAGTGAAATGATGAGACTTCTGCAGAGAATGAAGCGCTAGAGGGACACAGCAAGGAGCAGTGTGGGGTGGGGACACCAGCCACCATTCTGGCCAAGGCATTCCTCAAACCAACTTGACACTCTATAGCCAAGCTCAGGAATCCACAATGTTTTCCTATTTCCTTTGACTGCCTTTCGAGAGTCCCCTCAGTCTGGCCCCAGCTGCCCATTCCCTCTATCATGAGTACAGGGCAGGCATGGGGTTACTTAGGAACAGCCAGTATGAAGAGTTCTAATGCAATCTACCTTGTGTCCACAATAGAGGAGGTGATGGTTCTACTTGTACTGATAATATCACATGTCCAATTTACAAATGAGGGACTTGAGGTTCAAAAGGACTAAATTACTTGCCCACAGTCACACAAAAATTAAATGGTAATACCTAGATTGGAACCCAGATGTGACTCTGAGACCTTGAGTCTTAGCCCCTCCTTTCTTCATTCCTTCTCTAAATCCTGCCTAGCCATCAAGCCCAGCTTAAAGCCTTCCTCCTCCAGAAAGCCTCCCTGGACTGCATCAACCCTCCCTGTCCTCTCCCAGCCTCCGCACAATCCTTTGTGTGTGTTTGAGTGAGTGTGTGTCTGTGCTCCTCGATAAGGTCATAAGTTCCCTGAGGGTCAGAGAGTGGACCCAGCCTACACACCTTCCTGCAGGTCCTCCCCAGAAACAGGCCCTAGTAGAGGGAGCAGGGCAGGCCCACATTCCTATCCCAACAGCCTGACTCCTCCTCTGGCTGTCATGGCCTGGAGCGGGCAAGAGGCCTGGATAGTGGTGGGAAGAACAGGAAGAAGGTGGAAGGGGGAGGGCACGCCACTCCAGAGACATACATGCCACACGATGTAAAGTAACAGAGTGTGCACCATTTCCCATACTGTCATAAAAATCGTATTTATAATATCAATTAAATGCTCGTGACTTAAATCATTTATAATAGAGATACAGCCACTCAATGAACCATTAGCAGAGTCAGCGACTTCTCACTCTGAGCAGGCCTGACAGCGAGTGATGGATGGCAGGAGGGGTGGCACAGAGCAGGAGCATGTCCTTCCCCGGAACCCATCTCCCAGCCAGGAGGTGCAACTCAGGCAAGGCTGAGCTGGGAGAAACCACGTGGTCATTTGGCCCAACCCTCTGCCCTGTATGAGGCGGCCCCAGTGCACTGAAATGGAGGGAGAATGCCTGTCCTCAGGGCTCTTTCCAATGCTAGCCCTGGGGGCTGTGGGAGACAGCCATTTTTGCCCTCTGGGAATGCTATGCTGGATGCTATGCTGGGGTGCAAGGTGAAATGCAGCAAGCAAACAATGCACATCTGCAAGTGCAAGGAAACAATGCCTGTCTCTGCCTTCTTGTGGAATCAAGTCTGATGGAGGACAGAGAGGAAGAATCAGGCAGACCTCTGGACTCCCTGTGGCCCTACCCTGTGGAGCTTTCACCCTGCTGAGGAGTCAGATGCCTGGGCCAGGGTGTAGAGGTCTGAGCAGACTCAGTGGGTGTCAGTGACTGAGTTGTACGGCTTTGAGGCAGGGGCCACTCCCGCCCGCCCCCACTTTCTCATAAACCTGACTGACACCTACTCCTCATAGGAGATCCACTAGCCCTGTTCTCCCAACTCTCATCGGCCCAGCCCTGCTGAGGTAGGGCTCCTGGTAGAATCTGGGACAGACTGAGTTGTGTGGCTCTAGGACAGGGGCCATTTTTCTTTCACACACCCAACCAATGCAGAACCCTCCATTTACATGGCCAAATCTTGGTCTGTTTGGGTTTAATAAACTCTGCTGGCGTCACCCTGATGACTCTACCAAAAGGTGTGTGAGGATCCAGTGAATGGCAACTAGACTTGGTGTACCCTGGGACATTTGCTGAGGGGCCTCAGACCCAGGACTGGCACCAAGTTTGAACCTGTATCAATCTGGTAAACACTACATGGTGACTCACTGAAAACCTACCTCATACAACTGGAGTACCACCAGAGGCTCTTTCAGTGACTAAACCTAACAAACAGCAAACAGGCAGAGACAGGCAGAGGCAGATCTTGGGATGCTTTGGAAATTTGCTGACCTGCCCCCAGGCACAGTGCTGGTAAAAGCAGTCCTTCGTGTGCAGCTTGGTCCTTCCCACACACAGCCAGGCCCAGCAGAGGCAGCCACAAACTATGGATTGCTTTGCAGCTCCAAACAGATTGCCCAGGGCCAGTCACAGACAGCATCTGATATTGGTCTGCACCAGAGTCCCTCCCAAGAGGACCTAGAACCAACACACCAAGTAGCCATCTTCAGACAACATCAGAGCAGGATCCAATGAGCTTCACAAGCAGCATAGACAAAGGGAGATCTTGCAAGGAACCAGACCCTGCTGAAGTGAATTCCACTTTGCATGGTATGTGTGCACAGCAGCTCATAAACTGAGGTAGGGGTCGATCCTCACAGTCGACCAGCCTGAGGGTCAACCCCATATACAAAAAAAAAAAAAAAAAAAAAAAAAAAAAAAAAAAAAAAAAAAAAAAAAAAAAAAAAAAAAAAAAAAAAAAAATATATATATATATATATATATATATATATATATATATATATATATGTAAATATATAAATCAAGACTCAACTATAACAGGAGGGTCCAAATAACCCACATGAGAAACATTCCTCAAGTACCCAGCTCAGTTGATCAAGGAAACTGTGCCACTGGCTCTCACAGCACACCACTACATAAGGGCATCCTACCAAGGCTGGAAGTCATAGAAGATCTACCTAATGCATAGAAACTAGTGCAAAGAGGCAGCCAAAGTGGGTGACAAAGAAATATGCCCCAAATCAAAGCACAGGAGAAATCTCCAGAAAAAGAGTTAAATGAAGTAGAAGCAAGCAATTTACCAGATATAGATTTCAGAACAATGATTACAAGGATGCTCAAGGAACTTAGTGAACACCACAACAGGGAGATAGCAAGCATAAAGAAGGACATAGAAACCATTAAAAGAACTGGTAAGAAATGAAGAATACAATACCTGAAATGAAGACTACACTAGAAGGAATCGACAGTAGGTTAGATGAAGCAGAAGATAAAATCAGAGATTTGGAAGACAAGGTAGCAGAAAACACCCAATCAGAGTAGCAAAAAGATAAAATAATTTTTAAAAATTAGGATATTTTAAGGGACTTTTTGGATGACATGAAGCATAACAATATTCTCAGCATAAGGTTACCAGAAGGAGAACAGAGAGAGCAAGGGGTCAAGAACTTATTTGAAGAAATAATGACTGAAAAATTCCCTAACCTGGTGAAGGAAAAAAAGACACTCAAGTCCAGGAAGTCCAGGGAGCCCCACACAAGATGAATCCAAAGAGGCCCATACCAAAACACATCATAACCAAAATGGCAAAAGTTAAAAACAAAGGGAGAGTCTTAAAAACAGCAAGAGGAAGATGGTTAGTTAACCACAAGGAAGCTCTCATAAGACTGTCAGCTGATTTCTCAACAGAAACAGTTCAGGCCAGAAGCAACTGGCATAACATATTCAAAGTGATGAAAAGCAAGGACCTACATACAACCAAGACTACTTTATCCAGCATGGCTATCATTTAAAATTGAAGGAGAAATAAAGAGCTCCTCAGACAAGAAAAGCTAAAGGGGTTTGTTACCACCAAATCAGTATTACAGGAAATGTTAAAGGGTCTTCTTGAAGAAGAAGAAGAAGAAGAAGAGGAGGAAGAAGAAGGAGAAGGAGAAGAAGGAGGAGGAGGAGAAGGAAGATGAGGATAGGGGAGGGGAATATAGTTAAAAGAATAAAATGGCAATAAATATGTACTTACCAATAAACACTTTAAATGTAAATGGCTTAATTGCTCTAATCGAAGACATAGGGTAGCTGAATGGATAAGAAAGTAAGACCCATATATATGTTGTCTATAAGACACCAACCTCAGAATGAAAGAGGCACAAAGAGTAAAAGTAAAGGGATGGAAATAGATATTTAATGCAAATAGAAATGAAAAATAGCTGGGGTCACTATATTTATTTCTGACAAAATAGATTTTAAAACAAAGTACTAAGAGACAAAGAAGCATATCCAAGGAGCAATCCAAGAAGAGGATATAACCCTTGTAAGCATTTATGCATCCAACGTAGGAGCACCTAAATATATAAAGCAAATCTTGATGGACATAAAAGGAGAGACTGACAATAATAGTCATAGTAGAGGATTTTAACACCTCATTGACATCAATGGATAGATCTTCTAGACAGAAAGTCAAAGAGGAAACAGTGGCCTTAAATGACACATTAGATCAGATGGATTTAATTGATATCTTCAGAGTATTTCATCCTAAAGAAGCAGAATATACATTCTTTTCAAGTGCACATGGAACATTTTCTGGGATAAACCACATGTTAGGCCATAAAACAAGTCTCAATAAATTTAAGAATTTTAGAATCATATCAAGCATCTTCTCTGACCACAATGACATGGAACGAGAAATCAATCACAAGAAGAACACTGAAAAACACACAAAGGCATAGAGGCTAAATAACATGTTACTAAACAATGAATGGATTGACAATGAGATCAAGGAAGAAATCAAACAAACGAAACAAATGAAAATGATGACATAACAGCCCCAAATCTATGGGACACAGCAAAGCAGCCCTAAGAAGGAAATTCACAGAATTACAGTCCTATTTCAAGAAACAAGAAAAATCTCAAATAAGCAATCTAACTTCACCCTTAAAGGAACTAGAAAAAGAACAACAAATAAAACTCAAAGTGAGTAGAAGGAAGGAAATAAAGATCAGAAATAAAGTAGATTCTAAAGAAATAATAGAAGAGATCAATGAAACTAATAGCTTGTTCTTTGAAAAGATAAACAAGATTGACAAACTTTTAACCACATTCATCAAGAAAAAAGAGGACCCAAACAAATAAAATCAGAAATGAAAAAGAAGTAACAACTGATACCAAAGAAATACAAAGGATCGTAAGAAAATATTATGAACAACTATATGCCAACAAATTGGACAGTGTGGACAAATGGATACATTCCTAGAAACATACAATCTTCCAAAATTGAATCAGGAAGAATCACAAAATTTGAATAGACTGCTTACAAGTAACAAAATTGAAATAGTAATCAAAAAACTCCCAGCAAACAAATGTCCTAGATGAGATAGTTTTACAGATGAATTTTACCACATATTCAAAGAAGATCTAACACCTATCCTCAAACTATTCCAAAAAGTTCAAGATCAGAGGAGACTCCCAAGCTCATTTTATGAGACCAGCATTATCCTAATTCCAAAACCAGATAGACACTACTACAAAGAAAGAAAATTACAGGCCAATATCTCTGATGAACATAGATGCTAAAATCTTCAACAAAATATTAGCAAACCAGATCCAACAATACATTAAAAAGACTATATACCATGATAAAATGGGATTTATCCCAGGGATGCAAGGTTGGTACAGTATCTGCAAATTAATAAATGTGATACACTACATAAACAATATAAAGGATAAAAACCATATGATTGTAACAAAGGATGAAGAAAAAGCATTTAATAAAATCCAGCACCCAGTTGTGATAAAAACTCTCAATAAAGTGGGAATAGAGGGTACATACCTCAATGTAATAAAGGCCATAAAAGACAAACCCACAGCCAACATTATACTCAAGGGGCAAAAACTAAAAGCATTTTCCTTAACATTGGGAGCAACACAGGGATGTCTGCTTTCACCACTCTTATTCAACACAGTCCTGGAAATCCTAGCCACAGCAATGAGACAAGTAGAAAAAATAAAAGGCATCCAAATTGGAATGGAAGAAGTAATACTGGCATTATTTGCAGATGACATGATACTCTATATAAAAAACTAAAGACTTAAGTAGCACTGATGAATGAATTCAGTAAAGTATCAGGATAAAAAATAAATATCCAGGAATTAGTTGCATTTTTATACACCAATAATAAACTATCAGAATTGAAACCAAGAAAACAGTCCCAATTTACAATTGCATCAGAAAAATATAAAATACCTAGCAATAAATTTATACAAGGATATAAAAGATTTACTGAGAAAATTGTAAGACAGTGAAGAAAGAAATTGAAGAAAATACAAATAAGTGGAAGTGTACACCATGTCTATGGATAGAAGAATTAACATCATTAAAATGTCCATACTACCCAACACAATCTATATAGATTCAACACAATTCCTATCAAGATAACAATGGCATATTTCACAGAACTAGAACAAATATACCAAAATTTTATATGGAACCACAAGAGACAGTGAATAGCAACAACAATCTTAAGAAAGAAGAATAAAGTTGGAGGAATCATACTACCTGATATCTAACTATACTGCAAGGCCATAGTAATCAAAACAGCATGGCATTGGCATAAAAACTTAATAGATCAATGGAACAGAATAGAGATCCCAGAAATAAACTCACATCTTTATGGTCAATTAATATCTGACAAAGGAGGCAAAAACATACAATGAAATAAAGATAGTCTATTCAATAAATGGTGTTGGGACAATTGGACCAATACCTGCAAAAAAAAAAAAAAGTGAAATTAGACCACCTTCTGACATCATAGAAAAGAATAAACTCAAAATGGATTAAAGACTTAAATGTTAGACTTGAAACTATAAAGATCCTAGAAGAAAACACAGGCAGTAAAATCTCGGACATTGCTCATAGCAATATTTTTTCTGATATATTGCCTTGTGCAACAAAAGGGAAAAAATAAACAAATGGGACTACATAAAACTAATATGTTTTTACACAGCAAAGGCAACCACCAACAAAATGAAAAGACAACCCACTGAATGGGAGAACATGTTCGCCCATGATATATCTGACAAAGGGTTAATGTCAAAAATTTATAAAGGACTTAACAAACTATCCTGTTAAGAAATGGGGCAAGGATCTGAACAGACTCTTCTCCAAAGAGGACATACAGATATATGGGCAATAGACATATGTAAAGATGCTCCACATCACTGATCACCAGAGAAATGCAAATTAAAACCACAGTGAGCGATCACCTCACACGTGTCGGAATGGCCACCAACAATAAATCAACAAACATGTTGGCGAGGCTGTGGAGAAAGGGGAAGCCTCGTGCACTGCTGGTGGGAATGCAGGCTGGTGCAGCCACTGTTGAGAGCAGTATGAGTCTCCTCAAAAATTAAAATTGACCCAGCAATTCCTCTTCTGGGAATTTATCTGAAGAAACCCGAAACACTAATTCGAAAGAATACATGCACCCCTATGTTCATTGTAGCACGATTCACAGCAGCCCGGATTTAAAGCAGTCCAGGTGCCCATCAGTGGATGCGTGGACACAAACGCCACGTATGTTTGCACAATGGACTACCACTGAATAGTAAAAGAAGGAAATTTCACCTTTAGTGACACCATGGATCGACCTGGAGAATATTATGCTAAGTGAAATAAGCAGAGTAAGACAAATACCATATGATTTCATTTATATGTGGAATCGAATGAACAAAATAAACTAACAAGCCAAGTAGAAACAGACTCACAGACACAGTGAACAGACTGACAGCTGTCAGAGTAGAGGGAGGTTGGGGGTGCTGAGTGAAAATGGTGAAGGGATTGAGCAAAGAAAAAAAAACAAACTCATAGGCACAGACAACATTATGGTAATTACCAGAGGGAAAGGGGGATGGATATTAAAAAAAAAAAAAAAAAGGAACCAGGCAGAGACGAGAACGTGTGGACACACGGGCCTGTGGGAGCCCCTGCAGTGGCCCCTTGCTCTAGCGGGGCGGTTTTCCTCCACCCCCCACCCACTCTGAGCCTCCTCTCTCTCCATGTCCCTTCCTCTCCATGTCTCCACCCCTAGACCCCTCAGTTCACTCTCCTTACGGTGGCCCCACCAGAGCTTGTCTGTCCACTGCATAACTCTCTGGAGCCTTCTGGTCCTCTCACTCAGGTAGAAGTCCAAGGTCCTTACCAACCCTGGTCCTGCTGCTTCCATGACGCCCCGTCCTACCTCTCCATCCTTTGCTGTAGCCCCTTGCCTCATGGTTATTGTTCAAACACCCCTGCTCCCACCTTTGCACTAGCTCTTGCCTCTGCCAGCGCCTCCCCCCACGTGCCACTGCTCATCACATCCCAGCTTATGCATCCCTTTCACCCAGCCCTGTCCTGACTTGCCAACTAAGGCAGTCCCAGCTGTACTATCAGCCACCTCGTTTTCTTTTATTCCTGGCACACACCACTACCTGATCGTTTCTTATTTGTCATCCACCTCTCGCACTTAAAAGAAGAGCTCCATGCAGATGTGATTCTGTATTTATTCCTCTCCGTGTCTCCATACCTTGCACAGTGTCTGGCCCAGAGCAGAGGCTTGGGGAATGAATGGCTGAATGAGCAGAACAGCGACCCACAGGAGCCGTGCTGTGAAGGAGCTAGGGTGTGAGCAGTGTGAATGTCTACAACACCAGGGTTATATATACCAGGCCCAGGGCCAGCTCCCTGTGGTCAGGGGTGAAGGGGGAAGGTCCCACCTTTGAAGAATCTCCAGAAGCACAGAGGGAGCCCTGTGCTCAGGTCTTCCTTGTGGACTGGTAAGCTGGGAGAGGTTTCTTGGTGGAGAGGGAGCTTGCAATGGATCCAAACTGGAGGCTCCAGGTGGTGGAGGAGAGCGGGCTGCCCGCTCTGGGCCCTGGGACAGCCAGACCAAGCCCCAGCATCCTGGGAGGATGGGCCACAGAGGGGGCGGTGTTTAGGAGAGGGGGGAAGGAGACTGCACAGGGTTGGAAATGCAACTCACTCACCCTGGCCAGCTTCCAGAAAACTCTGTGCAATCAACCAGAGAAACACATTTGAGAAAACAGAATTGCAGACTAACTTTGAAGCCTTGGTTACCATGGGAACATATCTGTAAATACTTAACTGCAAACATTAAGTGACACAGGGGATCGAGTGAGGGAGCGGGAGGCAGCAGTCTCACTGCGGGAGCTGGCCACATCTGCTGGTGTCTTTCATCCTCAGCCAGAGCCCACCAGCCGCCCCCCTTCCTCCCAGAGTGTCTGACCTGGGTCCTCTTCCCTTTACCTCTCACTCGTTCCTCCTTGTCCCCATGAGCTGTGAGTAGGAG
Source organism: Micronycteris hirsuta (assembly GCA_004026765.1). Lineage (NCBI taxonomy): Eukaryota > Metazoa > Chordata > Mammalia > Chiroptera > Phyllostomidae > Micronycteris > Micronycteris hirsuta. Next base: position 152,586 of record PVJI01000037.1, read on the forward strand.
GGTTCCAACGGATCCCCCAAACTCTCTGTCCCAGTTCTGCCTCATCCCTGGCCCCACACTGGGACCCTGGGACCCTTAATTCTGCAAGCTTCCCAGCCTGGAGGTGACCGAGCCCCTGGCCATCCTCCCCCACCCCCCACCCCTATCCATGCCACTGCTATGGGATGGGTTCAGTAAAGCAACATGTAAATCAAGAAAGTCTTTGCAACAAGCATGTTTAAGAGACCCAGATATTTTGCCTTAAGGAACTTACTGCCTAGATTGCTGACTCAGGACCTTCCTCTCCACTGCACCTGCTCTGATCTGCCTGGTCAGAGCTGCCCCCCTCCAGTCTCCTCCCGCAGGGCTCTCCCGTGGCTCCGAGACTGCTTGGGGGCCCAGAGGGAGCTCACCTCTCCGTCTGCCCTGAACTGACCTGCCTGCTCTGGTCCTGCCTAGAGGCTTTTTACCCTTTCTGGGTCACAGACCCTGTTGGGAAACTGAAGGAAGCTTTTCGCTTCATCCATTCAATTGTGCCACAGAAGGTGAATGAGCCAGGCCCTGAGCTGAGTGTTAGGTGGTCCCTGCCCTCCAGGACTTACAAGTTAGGGGAGGGGGCAGAGAGGAAGCAAGAACCCAATCAAAAGCTCCAGCATGTCAGCTGGTGTTCAAGGTCAGGACAGGGCCCTGGGGGCGCTGCTGTGAGAGGAGTGAAGGGATGGAAGGGGTGGGCGAAGAGAGGATGGGGACAGATCCTGTGTGAGATCTTGTAGAGCATTTTAAAGACTCTGGACTTTATTCAGAGTAAACCAGGGAACCACTGGAAGGCTTTGAGCAAAGAAGGGTCAGGCTCTGCTTGCTCTGGCTGCTGCGTGGAAACAGACTGTAGGGGATGAGGTGGGAACTAGGGGCAGTGAGGAGATCACCACAGTAACAAAGGAGAGACAGACGTGGCTTGGACCATGGTGAGGAAAACAATGGTCCTTGAAAAAGAGAGCATTTGCATGTGCTTGGGTCATTTTATGTGCACTCTCAACTGTGCAGCCATGTTCCCCCAAGGTCCTGTGGCCCTGGACTTGGTGTCTCACCCTAACTTCAGAGGACACCTCTACTCCTTGGCCCCTCTGAGGAGCTGAGGGGAGCAGCTCCCTCGATCCCAGTGCAGGCCAGGCACCCTTCCCTGCTCCCCCAGGAGGAGGACAGTTAGCAATAAAGCCACTGATGCGGGTGGCAGTGCCTGTGTCCTTGGCCGCAGGCTCTGCTGAGTGCCTGGAGAAGGCAGCCAGGGCGAGGATGGGCCAGGGGGCCCTTGGGCACCCCAAGCAACTTTCGTGAATCTCACAGACATTATGGTGATGGAGAGAAGCAGGCGTAAATGAGTATGTTATATCTATGAGGTTCTAGAGCAGGCTAAACGAACTGTACTAAACAAAGTCAGAGCCCTCGCTGCCTTTGAAGGGGTTGGAATGCTTCCCGGAAAGGGTCATGAGAGAACCTTCTGGGAAGGTGGCAATGTTTGATATCTTGATAGGGGCCTGGGGTACATGGGTATGTGTATTAAATTATACACATGTACACATTTCACTATTGGTAAACATTATTTTTTAAAAATTTATACCTCAGGCCCGGCTGGTGTAGCTCAGTGGATTGAGCACGGGCTGGGAACCAGAGGGTCCCGGTTCGATTCCCAGTCGGGGCACATGCCTGGGTTGCGGGCCCGGTCCCCGGTGAGGGCCATGTGGGAGGCAACCATACATTGCTCTTTCTCCCTCCCTTCTCCTCTCTCTGAAAATAAATAAATAAAATCTTTAAAAAAAAAAAAAATTTAGACCTCAGAAGGATGGTGTGCCCCAAACTAGAAGGGGTCAGCTCCCTGTCTCAGTGGGAAAACTAGATCCCCCACCCTCGTCAAATGCTCTGAGGCCCCTGCAGGCAGAAGGAACACGTCAGATAAAGCGATGCATATTGAATTGTTAGAGGTTCACCACAGGGATGAAATTTGCATTTTCAAAAAGATGAGGCCCTAGCGGTGGGATTCAAGACCCCTGGTAGGCGGAGGGCAGGGGCCTCCCAGTGCCCTCGCCCATGCGTCACACCTCACAGATGATCGGCTCTGTGAGTACAGGAGACTGAGAGAGAGAATGGTCTGTCATTATCCCTCCCCTTCCAGCTGCTTCTCCATTGTTTCGCCCCTTTTCCTCCCACTCCAGCCTCCACCGGCTGGTCTTGGATTCCCCTGCTCCCCTCTTATCTCCCCCTGGCTGTTGATATTACCCTAATTGATTTCTGGTCACAGGTCAGAGCTCTTGAAGAGTTTCGCTTCAATTTCAATCTGTGTGTTTCTCACCCTGCTCAGAAGAGGCCTGTGGGTCTATGAGAAAAGCCTGGAGGGGGACCCTGCACCCTCACTGAGCCCTTGGCTGGGGGTGGAGGGGCTCTTTCACTCTCAATGGACTTCCCAGCCCCAGAACCCCACCTCTGCTCAGTCGGACTGAAGAAAGACTCCCTTGAGACAATGATGCTGGACCATGGGTAGGGCCTGGGTCAGGGGCTTCCCTTGAGTGCGGCATTGGTGTGGGCTGGAGCGGTCAGGCAGGGCCTCTAGGGAGGGGCATGGCTGGGCCTCCACCCCTTCCCACACTTCCTGGGTTACTGCTGGTCTGACTGTCCACCTGAGCCACTGCCACCAGGTAGCCCCTGGGTTTTGCCAGTGAGAGAGTCACAGGCCACTTGAAGAGAAATTAGAAATCCCCAAACATCCATCTTAATAAGTTTTATTACAGCCTGCCAGTTTAGACTAATGAGTAATTCGTTGTATAAAATACCAGCAGTGTATTTTTTTATTTTGTTAATTAATTTTCTCAAACAAAGGTGAAATTTATAAAACTGTCCAGAAATTGTGCACACTGTAAAGTTGCCTTGCAGCAGGAGATGAAATTATTACTAATAGAGGATCAAATTATTACTGTATTGACTTAGTTACTTTATGACTTTGTAATGGATTTCCTCATTATTTTCTCAGGATTGTAGCATTCGTGATTATATTAAAGTCTGTTAATCTATGCAAATATCATTAGGCACCACTAATCACCAAGCAACTTTCCACCATTCCAGGGACTGTGCTAAGTACTTGGCCTGTGTGGGTCACTTTTGGGCAGCAGAAAGGGAAGAAAGGCAGGCGGTTCTCCCAGAAGCCAGCCCCACCCAAGGCAGAAGTGGTCACTTCTGTCCGTAGGGTGCCTTGAAGGTCTCAGGGAGGTCTCATTGCTCCCATCCCCCACCGCTGTCGGGGGGGGGGCCAGGAAAAGAGGTTGTCACCACTTACCTCATGCCGCTGGTTCAAGGACCTTGTTAAAATGTGCCTCGCCTGGGAAGCAAACCTCATTGGCTCAGTGTCCACGGCTAGTGCTCTAGGACCCAGTCGGCGTTCAAGGCGAGCAGAGGGCCTTGCCATGTTGGTCCGAGGGAGTGGTCAGTTTTTACAAAGGTTAGAAAGAGGACTGGAACTAATGATGCCTGCTGTCTGAATGGAGCTGGCCAAAATAGGGTGCTCTCAGAGACACCTGTGGACCGTGGAAGCCTGGGAGGGCCGGCTCCCACGTGCTGGGGTGGGAGAGGTGGGTGAGTAGAGGCAGCTGCCCTGTTAGCTGCCCATAATTCAAAGCAATTCCAAATCCCATGGTCTCACCCACCTGTCCTCAGGTCAGCCCGTAGCTGCAGCCCAATTGTCCATTGCCCAGCAGCGGTGGTGACGCCAGGTGGAGCCCCTTGCCCCTATCATAGAGCAGATCACAGCTCCCCACCGTGAAGGCCGAGGCGGGATCCCATTTTATCTTTGCTGAAGGTAGACCCTGACCACACGAAGGTGGATCCAGGCTCCCTTCTAAACTTGAGTGTTCTCAGATGAAACCTCCTTCTTAATACATGGGTTACTGTGATTATTCATGCAAACAGCACTTACTGCGCATGCATTATAGCAGGGACTTCGCTAGGTGCCCCCAGTAGTGGGAAACCAGCAAGCTCCTTTCCTGGCCTCGACAGAGATGCCGACTCACGGTTTTTAACTGGGTACTGTTGTGGGACTCGACCACTCTTGCTCTCCTGGCCGTGTCCAAGGACAAGCATGAGGGTTTTGCTCAGAGAAGGGCAGACACCAGGCCCAGGTCGAAGTTTTGGGGGACTCAGAATTAGAAGGAGTTTCCTGACTGCAGGTCAGGGTGCTCCCTGCTGCCCCTCCCAGGATCCTCCCTCGGGTGGGTGACACTGGTCTTGCAGGTGAGATGGTGCCAGGCCTAGGATTGGCCAGGGCGGGTCCTGCTCGTCCAGCTCCCGCTGCCCACCTGGAGTCAGCATGTTCAGGCTTCTCAAGGTTAAGAGCCATTTTTAACATCAAAAATTCATCAGTACCACCCCTCCCATAGATGTTTTACTTCGAGTGTCCATTGTTTGAGAGAATGCAAAATGGCAATAAGTTACCTGGAATACAGCGGTGCTTTTACATGAATTGCTACTTTTTAAATCACAACATGCATTTGAAAAATAGTCACATCTACCTAGGAGTGAAGTGTTTCTGATGCAGTCAGCAGACGAAGCTTGAGGTGCCCAGCTCCCCAGGGTCAAGATGGCACCCTGGCTACCTGCCTGCTGTGCCCTGAGGGAAGAGCGGTGAGCTCCCCGCAGGGGGAAGGCTGCCGTAGCCCGCACTGCCCACTGCCTATCGCACAGGGCCCCGTATGTCCTGTTACCATCACAACACGCCCCCCCCAACCCAGCCCTCTGTGGCCTCCCAGCTCTGCACCAGCAGAGCCCCTCCCCCAGACACCCCCACTCCAAGCCCCTCCGCTTCCCCCTCAGCGTCTAATCCTTCCCCAGCCCTGTGGCTCCCTTCCCAGCCTCAGGCACTGCAGGCCCAAAAGCTTATCTCCTCCCTTTGATCACAGAAGACATTTTCTGGCAAAATCAGCCCTGTTGAGGTGACAGGAGCCACGGAGTTTCAAAGGCCGCCTGAAAGAGGGCACTGCTGTGTCCAAAGGCCTAGAACCCAGAGGATGGAACTCAAGGCCCCAGGGCAGGACACATGAGTCATATGCTACTTTGTACATCAGCGCAGGTGTGACACAGCCAGTGAGATACCAGCATTAATCCCACCGTACTGCTTACTGCCGGGTGAGCTCGAGCCTGTTACTCAGCCTCTCCAAGCCTCAGTTAGCTGATCTGTCAAATGGGGATACAGTCGTGTTATATTGAAGCATGTTAGTGAGAAGTGGGCAGAGTGTGTGGAAGTGCTCCGCTGGCACAGAACTGACGGGCAGGACATCCAAATGGGCAGCCAGCACCACCCGCTGCCGAACGTCTGGCTGCCCCAGAGCAAAGAGGACTGGCTGGAGTGCAACAGCCAGCCAGTGGGGTCTCCGTCCCCTCCTCCTTTACTCCCCAGCATGCCTGCCCCAGTCAGAGTGGGCCCGCGCGTGTTCTCTCCACCCACCCCTGTCCAGGTGGTGGGAGCTGCACCTTGCTATTCAGCGAGACTCTGTAACTTCTTGCACACAGGCACATGTGTTGAGTTAAATTCTTTGCATTTCTCTCCTCTGTCTCCCACCCCAGGTTTCTTTCCTTATCCACATCCCTCCCTGCCCGAGCCTTCCCAGAAAAGGAGGCAGGGCAACGAATTCTTAGAGCCTGTGGCCTCTGCTCTCATGAGGCCACCCCGGGCACACACTTCACGCTCTCCCCCTCCAACAGACCCCACCTGCTCTGCTCCTCCACTGCTGGGCCACTCCGGCCACAGTTCGGCAGCGCTGTTACTTAGGCATCAGGCCTGCTCTCTGTATCTCCCAACCCTATACCTTGCACATAGTTTGTTGACCAAGTGCATGACTGATCAGTGAATAATAGAAGGGGCACCCCGAGTTGCCAGGAAGGTTTCTGAAACATGGGATTTGCCTCTTGCTGCCACTCTGTAAACTGAACTTCATGGTAACCAAATACTGCCAACCCCTTTGAGTGACAAGAGCAGGCTCTCCGGTTGGTCGTTAGCAATGCCAGACACACACCAACAGCTAATATGCTGCCACCCTGCGAAACAGTTTGTTCTCTCGGGGAAACCGACACTCCCCTCACAATCTCATCAGTCATTAGAAATAATAACATCTTGCAAATCGTGAAGCCCCTTCCGGTTCCCAGAGCTGCATGCTCTCTTGAGCTCACAAGAGCCTTGTGACCATCTGGTCTGGTGAGCAAAGCAGGGCGCACCTTCTAAATGGTGGAGGAGAACTCAGAAGCCAGGCCACCTGGGTTCAAGTCCTGGCCCTGCTGCGATTAGCTCTGGGACCACCAGCAAGTTGGCAAACCTCTCTGTGCCTCAGTTTCTTCATCTGTAAACTGGGAGTGACAGCAGGGCCCACCTCATGAAATCCACAGCGCTCTGAGCAGTGCTTGTCCTGTGGTGAGTGCTCAGGATGAGTCAGCTCGTGGACCCCAACAGAGGGAGTGAACGGATGACCCTGTGTGCCATATGTGCTGACTCCTGCTGTCTAACTGCAGCGGCCAGCCCAGCCTGTCCCACTCCCAGAACCAGCCTGCTCTGTGGGGTTGGAGCGCATGGCCTGGCCATCGAAGGGCATGCGCCTACGAGGGAGACCAGCAGGCTTCCTCCCGGGAAGGGAGGTCCTCCAGAGGTAGAGTCCAGGCTCAGAAGGCATTGCGACCTTCCTGCAGGCTCAGGGAAACATCACAGAGAAGCTTCGCGAGTCCACACAAACCAGCCCCACTGTATCTCCTACGTTAACCACAGACCCACCAGATGTGTGGAGGTGCAGGGACCTGTGTTGAAAGAGAAGTGGGTGTAAGATAGGTGTTGAGCAGAGCAGGGTTCCTTGTTCTTCTGAGAGCCAATGCCCCAACAGGTGTGGGAGGCCATGACTAGTTTTCTGACCTTTTGCATTTAGACTTCAGGTATCTGAAGTCCTCAGAGACTTCTTGGCCATCCATCCATCCACACTAACTTATCACTATTTATGTACCATTGATCATAAATCTATCTGCTTTCTGCAATCATTTTTCTCTCATCTGTGTATCTATCATCCAACATTTAATCTGGATATCTAGCATCTATTAATCATGTCCGCCATCCATCTATCTCTGTGTCTGTCTGTAGTCCCTTATCAGTCATGAGTTAATACAGTGTATACTTAAGCATGGGCTGTCTGAGTTCCCTGCGGAAGGGGTGGGGGCAGCCGCAACTCCAGGAGGCCTAGGGTGGCTGGAACAAAGATGGATAGGAAGGAAACTGGAGGCCGATGAAAGAGGAGCCTGGGATCCTTCTCTCAGAGCAGGGCTAGCCCGATGGTTGGAAGGGAGGGGGTACAAGAGAGAAAAGGAAGAGGAGGAGGCCTGCAATATCATTCGAAAGGGTGAGACTTGTGCTGACCTAGATGATTCCTTCCCAGGTACCTCTCCAAATTAGGACAATGTCCTTGCTGTGAGGGATGTAGGCCTGTCCAGGCTCAGTGTCAGGGCAGAGAAGGTGGGTGAAGAATCCTGCAATCTGAAGGGCTGAGCTTCTGTGGGCAGGCTGAGGGCCAGAGAGATGGTGCCCGAGGAGAGAGGGCAGGGGCAGCCTGGAGAGGACCCATCGAGGCTGTTCTCAGCCCCAGCTGTGTGTTGGTATCACCCAAATAGCTTTCAAAAAAATCAAAAAACAGAAACCGAAATACTGGTGGCTGGGCTGCCGACCAGTCAGCATCCCAGGGGCCAGCCCTTAGCGTCTACATTTTTAGAAGTCTGAGGGTGATTTTCATAGCAGCCAGGACCCAGGACCACCCTCTTACAATACCCAAGACATCTGCTGTTGTTCTCAGATCGAGTCCCCAGAAAGAAAGAGCAATCTTTTGTGTTCTAGGGCGGGACTTGGGCTCTGGGCAGGGCTGGGCTCTCCAGGGGGTCCTTGAGGCCACTTCCTTCTGCGCCGACTCCTGGCCCGGCTTGGCGGCTAATGAGACTTCTTCCAGGGAGTTTATGAAGTGTCACTCCCACCTTGGGTCATACTGGAGGAAGCTGGGCCAGGTGACCTTTGAGGACCTCACCCCAGAGTCCCCAGAAATCCTCATCAACACACAGCAGTGCCTGGGATGGGGGACGCAGCCTCTGGGTTCACCTGTGACCCCTGCCATGTTAGACTAGCGATGTTGGCCCCGCGGGGCTTGGGCTGCCCCAGGAAGATGGGCAGCAGGCTGTTAGAAGCTGGTGTGCCACTCCACCCTGGTCTCCCAAGAAGAAAAGTCTACCACTGCCCCCCAGTGTCAAAAATGGGCCACGGGTCAGTGGGGCAGAAGGTCTGCCTGTCTCCCCAGCACTGCATTCTGTCTCTGACCTGTGACCACCCACTCTCTCCATGAGGCTGTGGGAAGCTGGGCCACAGCTGGGAGGATCTTCAGCCAACATAAGGGTCAGCTATGGCTAGGGCTAGAGTTTGGTCTGTGGCTGGGTCCCCTGCTGTTGGCAGATCCTTACGACCACAGCTCTGCAGCTCCACAGCTCTGCAGCTCCACCGCTCAGCTCAGAAGCCCCCAATCCGCAGTTAATAGAGACAAGCTGCTCTAACTGGGTCTCTTATTTCTTCCCCGATACCTGTGGCCGCCTTGACTAGATTCTCTGCTCTGTCAATGAGACGTTCTTAACGGCATTCTGTGGTCTTTCCTCCTCTTGCTCCCCGCCCCCGCCCCCCGCTGTAGACCACCCCACAAAGTAAAGCTCTGCTTTGTCTGTCTCCTTGAGAGCCGAGGACAAACTGGCCATAATTTATGCTCCTGCATAATATAAAGGAAAAAAAGCTCCATTATGCTATAAATTATCCTGTGATGGGTGAAAGACTGAAGTGTGCAGAAACCCCACTAGACAACAGGGTTCGGCTGCTGAGAAGTCCCCACAGAACTCTGCGCGCCACGCACCTGGTAAGGACAATGCAGCAGATCACACGCATAATCAGCTACCTGGAGAGTCAGCAGAGCACCACTGCCCCTGCAAAAGGTGACTTCTACTGGAGCCACAGCCATACCCCAGGCTCCAGCTGGGAGGCCTGGTGCAGACTCACCAGCGTGAGGGTCAAGGGTCGGAGGGCCAAAGAGGGAGGCAGACAGGGGTGTGGGTGTGGCCTCTCCAGACACCTCACTCTTACCAAGCCTCCAGGGCTCAGCTCTTGCCCAGCTCAGGGTCCACATGCCTATGGAGTGCATGAGATGAGGGTACAGGGGCCATGCATGGCCCCCAAGGTGGTGGCAGTGCCAGTCCTGTCTCCCCTAACATGTTACAGGCTCCTGGGGCCTCAGAGCCACCCGATGCCCTGGGCAGTCAGCAGCAGGCTGCAAGTGTAGGCACCGCTCTTAAAGGGGATTCTGCCAGCCGGCCCGACTTCCTGTGCAGTGAGAGAGTATGTTGCAGCCTAGACCCTGGGGAGGGGAAGGCCTGGAGACTCACCAAGAAAGAGCTTTGTTGGTCCCCCCGGGGGACTTCAAGACAGCCAGGCTTTGGGCAGAGGGGTTAGCGAGACTGGAGGGGGCCTGTGAGTTGTGCACCTGGGCCCCCTGGGCAGGCAGGACTCCACAGGGCCCACAGATACCCTGGCCACTCCCCCTGCCGAGCTCTGAACCAAACCCTGGCCCTTGCAGAACAACGGTGTTACCAGGCCTTTGCCAGTAGTCTGTGCTGAGCTGCAGGGGTGGAGGGTGGAGAGCGTGCGGGGTCTCCAGGTAGCTCCATCCTCCACCAGGAAGAAGGGTGACCTGAGAGCTCAGCTCGGTTCACCACCCAGCGGCCAATCCTGGCTTCTCCAACGACAAGGTGTGTGTTCTTGGGAAAGGCACTTAACTTCTCTGTGCCTCCGTTCCTTCATTTATATAGTGAAAAGAATAAAGTAACCACTATCCCTGTAAAGTGCGTACCTCGGTGCCGAGGTCCCAGTGAGTGTTCCATAAATGAGAATCATGATGGTTTTTACCATCGTTGCTATTATCAGCCCCTCCTGGAGTAAGCAAGTCAGAGCCCAGGGTGGGAATCGGTCTGACCGGTGCTGTCTGGGGCAGCGGAGGCTCTATGATGTGGGAGCTGTGTCCCACAAGCTGTCATTATGAAGGGGCTGGGTGACACTGAGACAGCGTGGGCTGGTGCTATGAATTAGGGAGCTAGGCTGAACCAAGGGAAGGCAGGATGGGCAGTGAGAATGGGCACAGGGGAGGAGTCTGGACCCAGAGCCTGAGTCCCAGGCCACACTTCCAGGGGTCAAAAGTGAGGGTCCAGGCCTTCGACCTTGAGGGACGCGTTTAGAACGTGGTGAGTAGGAGAACAAGAAAGAGGAAAGAGGTGTGTGTGTGTGTCCTTCACACCACTTGCCCTTTCACACTCCCTGCTCTTGCACACGCTGCTCCCTGACCTGGAACGCCTGCCCTTTGCCTTCCCCACCTGGCAAACCCTGCCCCTCTTTCCTCAGGGCCCAGCTCAAGCCTTTAGACCCCTTCCCACTTCATCCCCACCCCTCATGCCCACAGAGCTCGTCACTCCAGGCTCTCTGCCCACACTGTGACTGATGGCTCCTCATTCCAGGGGACACTCATTTTCTAGTTTCTGAGGATTTCTGCAGTTCAGCACCGTACAGATGTCTAAGACATGATCTCTGAGACAAGAGGAGAAAGAGCAAGTGAAAATGCCCTGGGGCAGGGGTGTGCATTGAGTCTTCCTGAGATGGCAGGGAGACCTGCGTGTTTGGAGAAGAGAGATGGAGGGATTGGTGGAGGAATGGAGTGCAGGGTGCCTGTGTGGCCCCTTGCAGGTCATTAGAAGACTTGGGCTTGTTCTCACTGAGATGGGAGCCACTGTGGAGTTGTAGCAGGAGACAGATAAGACCTGCCTTGGATTTAACTGACCCTTCTGGCTTCTGGGTGGAAAGCAGAGAGCAGGAGCCTGGGTGGTGTCAGGAGACAGAGGAGGTGACTCTCATGACCTGGGCCCAATCCTGAAGCATTTGGAAGGCAGAGCTGGCTGCAAGAATGCAAGTGAGGGGAAAAACACATCTAGTCCTACCAGGGGACTAAATGTGTCCTCCAGTCTCCTGCCTCCTCCCACACCCAACTTCAAACAGAGATTGTCTGCAGGGAGCTCTGCAGATCAATGCCTGGCTCCACCTCCCCTGGGGTCCAGAGCAGCTGAGGGTCCTCATTTGCATTCCTGGTGGAGAGGGAGCCCCATCTCAACCCCCAAATGCCTCCCCATCCCCAGCAGCCTTTGATCTGGTTTGATGTCTCCTTCAGCCTTCTTCCCAGGCAGGAAGGCTTTTGTCCCTGCTGTGCCCCAGGCTCTGGCTCTGGCTCTGAGACAGTGCGTTTTGTGGGGACAAAGTGGGGGCATCACTCCTGTACTTACTGGTTTGCTTCACACAGAGAACCCTCCTGGGTCTTGCTTATGACCCATGACCCCTGCAAAGGGAGTGCTCTCAGAAGGGGAACTGGCTGAACCACAGAGCTGTGGAGGGACCTGAATCCAGGCCCTTTACCCTGGTGTGGATGAAAACGCCGGAGACTGCCCAAACCAACCGGAGAGCAAGCCAGCGTCTGGTTTTCAGACACGAGGGACGGGGCCTGTGGACCCCTGGCCCTGTCCACTGCTCCCCTGCTTGAAAGGCAGGTCTGTGGCTGTGTGCTGCCCACCTGGGGAGTGAGGCAGGGCGTGGGGGAGGCGGAGGAGGGCTCTGGACTAGGGGTGGGAGGGTCAGCAATGGAAAATGGCACAGATTTAAATTCAGATGATCAGTTTGATCCCTATTGGGCCCTTAGGAGCCGTGGGTGCCTGATGGGTTGGATCGGGAGAATGTGTGGGAAATGACACTTGTGGAGCTCCATGACTTCAGGGGAAATGTCCTTGTTTTGGATCAATCCAGGTAGATGTTCTAAAGGGGGGTGGGGAGCATCTCAGTGGTCCCTGAAACTCTGCCATTTGGTCAGAGAGGGGCACAAAGGAAGCCTGGCTTCTCAGGCTGGCCTGGGAAGGGCATGACTTTGTTCAGCTCAGGGTCCCTGGGTGTCCTCTCCACCCCCAGGGGCCAGGGGCGGGGGTCAGGGCAGGCACCCGCATCCACCAGCTGGTACCCCTACGGGTGAGCAGTAGGAATATCTGTAACCAGCACAGTAAGTGTGAAAACCGCATACACCTCAACACCTTTAATCCCTCAACAGCCCTAAGAGGGGTGTGTGACTAATCTCCCCTTTTACAGATTTGACAAACAGCCTCAGTTACTGTTTCTAAGATGCCACCCACTTCCCCCCACCCCAACCCCAGCCCCTCCTGCCCAGTGGGTGTGCCTCTCATCCGCTTTGGTTGAAGGTTCTTTCTGAGCCACGGTGAAGTTTCAGGGAAGGAACAGGTTCTCCCCGGCCAGGCTCATTGTCCATGGGCCCTGGGATACCAGGGTCAGCTCCAGAGAGAGCAGATGGTCCCTGGATCCAGGAGGTGCCCTGGGAAGTCCCCTAAGAGATGCTCAAGGGATCTGCGAGTCCAGCCCTCTGAGCCCCAGGCTCTGCCAGCAGCTGAGGGGCAGAGGTGCATGGGGCACCTGAGGCTCCGGGCTCAGGTCCCGTTCTGCCCACCCCAGGGGCCAATAGCTCAAAAGCAGGAGAGAAGCCACAGCCCTCAAAGCCATTTATTCCCCATCCTGGTCCCTGGCCTCCAGGTTCTCCCTCGCTCAGTTCCCCCCACACATCCTCCCTCAGCAGCTGGAGGGGAGAGAACAGTAAAAGTCTATTGCAGCAATAAAAGGCATTAACCATCTGAGCACTCGTCCACAGTGCCCCCGCAGCCGTCTATCCTTAAGCAGGAAATATTGTTTAATGCCGATGGTAATGAGCGAATCAAATTTTGGAAATTAAACCGGAATTTGAGCATTAGCGCCAGGGCGCTGGCATTTGGCAAGTCGCGCAGTGCTGCTGCTGCGCCCCGCCTGCTCCTCTCAGGGCCCCCCACGCTGTGCGGCACTCAGGATGGTACCCGCCCCTGGCGCTGGTGGGTCGGAGATGGGGGGACCCAAGGCACCGCCCTGAAGTTTCCCCCATAGGGCCCGTCCTAAACCTGCTGGGGATGCCCTGCTTCTCTGTTTTCTGGGCTCTTATTTTTCTTTTATTGTTTTAAATCCTCACCCAAGGATGTGTTTATTGATTTTAGAGAGAGAGAAACTTTGATGTGAGAGAGAAATATTGATTGGTTGCCTCCCATGCGCGCCTCAACTGGGGATCACGGATCGAATCCACAGCCTATGTATATGCCCCGACCAGGGATCCAGGCTACAGCCTTTTGGAGGAAGGGGCGAGGCTCTGAACAGCTGAAACAGCTGAGCCACCGCCAACGGGGCCAGGGTTCCCTTTGCAGAGTGCAAATCCTTGCAGCCGGACTGCCATTCTGCCCTGCCAGCCTGAGTGTGGGAGCGCAGGAATCTTTCCCCTTAGAGGGCGTGGATCCCACTGCCTGTCCTGAGCGCCTCTGGCTCCCTGGGTGGTGGCACCCAGTGCTATTTATAGACTGGGAAACTGAAGCTCAGAGCTCAGCTGAGGTTCTGGGAAAACAAAAGAGTGGAGACCAGAGGAACAAGATGTGTGTATGTCGGTGGGAGAGGGAGCCGGCAAAAGGCTGGAAGAGGGAGCTGGAGAAGCAAATGCGAACTTCTGCAAGACCCCCCTCTTGCAAACTCTGCCACGGGCAGGAGCTGCTTGGGAGCCGGTGAAAAGAGCAGCAGAAGGGGCCCTTCTGCCTTTGGAACTGTGCTCTAATTCTGCTGTGGGCCTGGAGCCCCCAACACCTGTCCCCTGGATACCATAACTCCAGCCTAACTCCTCTGGGAAACCTTCAGAGCATGCCCACAGCCCCTCCCTCTCTGGCCCCTTCTGGCCTGTGATCCAGAGCTTTTGCATGTGGCAACCGGGCATGGCTATGTTCCTTCATGGGAAGGGTGGGGGGCTCTGTGGCCGAGGCTCTGGGGCCAAAGAGTAACTCCTCCCCACAAAAATGGAAACCCAGAAAGGCCCCTAAGAAACATCTCAGACTCTGCTCAGCTAAGTCCCAGGCACACAGTAAGTGCTCAAAAAATGCTGAAGGTGTGACCCGAGGGTACATACACCCAGGAGCGGTGGCAGTGCTCTGGTCCAGTCCCTCCGCAGGTAGCTGTAAACACCTTAACCTGACATAACTGGGATTTTTCTCTACCTATTATTTTATTGTCTTCCTCCATCCACAGCTCCTTAGTGAGGGGGGTGGGGCGGGGGACTATAGGCTATGCCCCCTCCCCAGCAGTGGCGGTGGGACATCTGGGCAGAGAGCTCAGTTGCCCTGTCTGGCTTCAGGCATGGCTGGGACTAGCGCGTGCCTTCTGTTGCCCAGCCCTCTGGGGCGTCACACTTCTGCTCCCCAGAAGCCCAGGTGCCCCTCAGCCCCACAGACACAGGCACTCACATTTTAAAGGAGCGGGAAGGCAGAAGCAAGGGGTGATAGGATCAGGGAGTCGAGAGGCCCTAGCAAACCGGGCTTAGCCTGGGCCCCGGAGGTGCATCCTGGAGCTCCCTTTCTGCCCCAACTTCCTTATTTAAAAAGGTGGGGCCCTTGGTGTTTTCTGGGGTCCTGCCCAACTCTGCCATTCCGTGGCCTTGTTCCCCCTGGGGAGGGCGCACCAGCTCTGGGAGCCGCCGTGTGGCAGCGCTGCTGGCCTTCGTCTTGTTTGGGAGCTTGTTTCCTGCGGATGGCCCATCTCCCCATCTGGATGTCACTCCAGTGAGCAGGCTCACCTTTCCTGTTACCGCCTTAGACGCGACGCTTGGCACAGTGTTTGACAGAGAAGGTGCTCAGCAAACAGTTGTCGAATGACTGCAAGAGCCTGACGGCCAGTGCTTTCCTCGGCCACCACTGGGCCGGCCCCGGGAGTCAGAAACCGAGCACGGTGCAGCCTTGTGCCCGAAGCTGGGCTCTACTGAGCGGGGATACAGGGCTTTAAACCGGCCTCCACTCGCTCACCACACGTCTGGGCCCTGTGCAACCTCAGCAGCCCGCCACCCGGGCGTCTTCAAACCCTGGCTCTGAGGTCTCTCCTGTCCCCACCTCCCTTCAGGGTGGCCTGCATGGCCCAGTTCCACCAGCACCTCCCTGAACGTCTCCTGCGAGGAGCAGCGACACATCATACCCTGGGCTCAGGCTGAGGGCTCACGGGGCAGGGTGACAGCACCATAGCCTCGCCATCACCCAGAGACACCTGTCACTCAGGGAGGGGGCTGTGCTCAGAGACTTCTCAGCCTATCCCAGGTGGGCAGGGTCTGTGTCCGTTTTGCAGGGACTGGGAACTGGCTGAGGAAACCGAGTCTTTCTCTGGGACTCTCACTAGGTTGGCATCGGGTCCAAGACACCAGCCACATGGTACCATTGTTCATTTGACACAGCTTGGGGACAGCCCCTCGGGCACATGGCCAGAGGTGGAGGGGGCACAGGGGGTGGGAGGGCTGGGGGAGGTTGTCCATCCCCGCTGGTCAGCCACAGCCTGAGTCTGGTCCAACCTGCTACTTCTAGTGCTACCCCCCACCCCACGCCAGATGTGGATCCTCGGACCTCCCCCCCTCTCGGACCTCTGTCTCCTTCTCAGTTCAGGGCAGGGCAAAGAGAACCCTGAGTGATGGTTGTCACCATTGTCATCACTGATGGCTAGGATCTGTCCCCGCAGCATTTCCTGGAGGGCATGCATCCACCACATGAGGAGGCCCTAGTTTTTGTAGTTTGATGGACCTAAAACCCAGGGTGGGGAGCCACTGTACAGCTGGAACGCAGGGCTGCTGGGACTGAGCCAGGGCTTCTGGACCGGGAGGAGGACATCCACCTCGGACTCAGTCTTTCCAGCCCCCAGTCTGAAAGACAAGGCTTAGCATCACCCACCCAGTGACAAAAGCCAGCTGGAAATGAAGAGAGCACACAATGAATTCATTTGAAGGTTTCAGAAACAAACCAATCTGTGCATTGGGTGGGGTCATCCAAGAACACCTGGGAGAAGGGAGGCTGGAGCCAGGTTTCTATGGTTTCTAGCAGCCTTCCAGAAGGTAAGGGCAGTTGTAGTTTCCCTAGGGAAATCCAGCCAGACAGGGAGAGGGGGAGCCTGGCCCACTTCACCCAGAAAGTTTTCAAGAAGGAAGGGCTCAGGCCTAGAACTGAGAACTGCATGGTAAAGGGAGACTTCAGGGCAGAGGAAGAAGGAACCAGCGGGGGAGAAAAACGTAACAAGAGGGAAGTGGCTGGATAGAAAGGCACGTGTGGATGAATTTTAATGCAATCAGAAAGCTGTCATAATGATAATAAAGAATATATTCAGACATCAGGAGAGAAGGCACCCGCTGCAGTCCCAGCATGTAAATGAGGCTCGGGCTGTGGAGGGGCCTTCTCTTCCCTCCCTTTTTCCTTCCCCTGGGGAACAATTTGTGAGCTGGAGGGCCTGGTGTTAGCAGGGGGCGGTTTTCACTTTTCTGTCTTTCTGGATGGAAGCCTTTAAAAGGCCCTGGGGTTGGGAGTTGGGTTTGGGGAGCCCTGTTCCGGGCCTGGGGAGGAGTTCGAACTACTCTGCTAAAGGCTTTAAAAGCTCCCAGTGCGCGTCATGTGAAGGGCTGTTGCTTCTGGGACCGAAACACAAGCCCTCCCACCTTCTCTCCCCCGTCTCTGCCCTCTTCTTTTGCTGGTCTCTTTGCTCTTTTTGTTTCAAATGCTTTTCACTATGTCCATCTTTACCATTTCCCCTCCCTCTCTGCTCCTAACTCTATCTCCTGCCATCCCTCCTCAGCTTCACCCCTTTCCACTGTCTGTCTTGTGGTTTCCCAGTCTCTGCTTCCCCAGCCCAGAGCCTGGAGTTGGTGAGCCCTGGAGAGAAGGCAGGGGGTGTCCAGCCCAGCCAAGGCCCGGGAAGCCTGATTGAGCAGCCCAGGCTGGGGCAGGCAGCAGGGTCAGGCCTCCAGGCCCAGAGCTTTGGCCGACGCCCACCAGTGGTGGAGGTCCAAGCTGGTGTGCCCTGACCCAGAACTCATAACAGGACCTGGCAACGACGCCCTGCAGGGTATGGAAGGAGTTGGCACCCAGGGCCACCTTGTCACCGATAACTTGCCCACTGCAGAGTGATGGTGAGGGGCACCCGCAGAGCAGCAGTTAGGGCTTCCTGAAGAGGAAGACTCTGGGGTGGTTTGGGAAGGAGTGCAGGGGCCTGGATGTTTCCTCTGCTTTGCTCCAGACACCAGGACAGCCCCTCGGCTCTACACAAACTCTCCTGGCAGTGTGGGCTAGGGGGGCTCTCTGAGGCAGGAGGTACTAACTGCCTTGAATACTACCATGGCCCCAGAGTGCCCCTGCCTTCAGAATAAACCATCAACACACGACTGGTCGAAGCTTAGGGTAGGGGGTGCATTTCTGCAGCTTTAGCTGTGTGTGTCTGTGCGTGCCAGTCCTTCACAGTCGGCTCGCATCTAGTGAGCGCCTGCTGTGTGCTGCCACCACAAGGCCTTGTTCCAGCCGCCGTGGCTGCATAAAGACAGAGCCCCAAAGTGAGGGGTATAGTACAACCCTTTATTATGCTCACGGATTCTGTGGGTCAGGGATTCAGGCAGGACACAGCACGGAAGGCCTGTCTCTGCTCCAGGATGTCTGGACCTCAGCTAGAAAACTCAAAGGCTGGGGGCTGTCATTACCTGAGGACTCATTCACGCCCACGTCTGGTGGTTGATGTTGGCTGTCAGCTGGGGGCCTGGGTCCCTTGCTGTGTGCGCTGACGGTGTGGGCCCCTCGGGTGTTCTTCGCAGGGTAGTGTCTGGCATCCACAGGACAAGCATCCCCAAAAGAGAGGACTGAGTGGAAGCTGATCCCTTTTAAGACCTGGACTTGGAAGTCAGCTGGTATCACTTCAGCATCTCTTGATTGGCTAGAGTAGTCAGAAGCCCCACCCAGATTCAAGGGAAGGGAACGTAGACCCCACCTTCAACAGGAGGCATGAAGTCACATTGAAATAAGAGCGTGTGAGGTGGAAGATCTTTTTGAAGCCACAGTTGATACAGATCCACACAATCCAGTGTGGTCTCAGCCTAAGCACATAGCTGAGTTACGTCAATAAACCGCTTGGTACTCAACACAAGTGTAGGGGAGCTGTGGAGGGAGCCCAGTCCTCAGAAACAGGCTCTCCAAAAAGTGCCCAAGGCTGAATTTTGCGGCATGAACAGATAGGAAGGCCCAGACCAAGGAGGGGAGAACATGCGAGACCGAAAGGAGATGTGTCCCTGGGAATGTCCATCACTTTGTCCTGAGGGCCCACCGCGTGCAGGGTACTGCTGCTCCAGGAGAGGCATGGTCTCTTCCCCAGGGAGTATAATGGGGTGGGGGAGGGGGTCAGTGGCAGGGAGCTAGACAGAAACCAACGACACAGGCAACACAGTAAAGAATTGCCCTTTGAAATTCAGACCATGAGAGTGAGGGGCTGAGACAAAGAATAAAGGGGAGGTGGGAGGAGGGGCCTTGATGAGGAAGCAATATTTACACTGAGACCAGAAGAAGAGACGCAATCGGCCTTGCGATACGGCAGAGGGTGTTCCAGGCAGAGGGAATAGCATATGCAAAGGCCCCGTGACAGACTTCTTTGTTGTGCGTTAATTCTGGCCTCTGTGACTGAAGGTGGAGGAGGAAGATAGTTTGTGTCTAGGAGGAGGGAAGACGGGATGGAAGAGCTGCATGAATGACCCTTGTGCTGTAGGTGAGGGCCAGACCAATGGCCTCGCTCCCTCACTTTTTGGCCTGCCCTTTAGGCAGGAGGGGGCAGAGTCGCTGCAACCCAGCTCCCTCCTTACCCGACCCCTCCTCCTGCACCTGCCCCTCTGGCTATGCCCTCCCTCTCCCCCTAGCCCCTCACGCAGTCGTCCCTGCCCAGCTAGCTGTGCCCAACCCCAACCCACCCTCTCCCTGCTACCCCTCTGCCCCTCCGGGTCTGAGCCCTCGCCCGCGCTTCTGCCCAGCTTCACCCTCTCTCCTGAAACCCTTCTCCTCTGGGCAGGCCCAGCCCTGTTCCCCCGGGCCCGCCCCCCACGCCGCCTGGCCCCCGGCCCGGGTAAGCATCTCCTAATTTTGTTCCAGAAGATAGAAAACTCTTTGTGGGCATGCTCAACAAGCAGCAGTCTGAGGACGACGTGCGCCGCCTCTTCGAGGCCTTCGGGAACATTGAAGAGTGCACCATCCTGCGCGGGCCCGACGGCAACAGCAAGGGTGAGCCGGGGGCGGGCTGCTCGGCGAGCGGGGGCGGGGCCGGGAGCAGATGAGGCGGGGCGGCCCACTTGAGGGCGGAGTTCTGAGCCACCGGGAGTTGGCCACGCAGTCAAGCCAGCGAGGGATGCTTGGAACGGACGAGGTGGGACGAGCTGTTTCTCTCTGTGTGCGTTTCATGGTGTCCTTTTCTCTTGGTCTTTATGTCACATCCATTCTACTTTCCTCTTGGATGCGCCCTGTCCCCTGGGCCCCTCCCATGCCCTGCCTGTCAGGCCTCGCCTTTCTCTGGCCTTCTCTGGGCTCTGGTTCAGCCTTTCCTGTCCCCCCACCCAGGGTGCGCCTTTGTGAAGTACTCTTCCCACGCCGAGGCACAAGCTGCCATCAACGCGCTGCATGGCAGCCAGACAATGCCGGTGAGTGCAGCCACCCCTGGACAGAGGAAGGGCGACACCCCCGCCCAACCCAGAGCACCCGCAGGGCCCCTGCCCACCCTTGCACTCAGTCCATACAGTGCAAAACACTTGCCGTGCTCACTACCTCCCCACGAGATAGGAAGGCATTACCACTGTCCCCACGTCCCAGACAAGAACACTGAAGCCCAGAGATCCAAGGACTGGCCCGCGGTCTCCCAGACAGACAAGGCCCGCAGTTGTGTTAAGACCCTAGACTCCTGGGCGTGTACCGGTGCTTGTCCACCCTCCAGCCCACAGTAGCTCCTCGTGGAGAGGAGAGGGAGGGCCTAGGTCAGGGGCACAGACAGCTGGACAGCTGGGAGCAAGCAGCTAGGGCAGGTGGGCCTCACGTGCAGTCCCGGCTGCAGGGAGCCTCATCCAGTCTGGTGGTCAAGTTCGCCGACACTGACAAGGAGCGCACGATGCGGCGAATGCAGCAGATGGCTGGCCAGATGGGCATGTTCAACCCCATGGCCATCCCGTTCGGGGCCTACGGCGCCTACGCACAGGCAGTAAGTGGGGGCGCAGAGGGGGGTGGGGGGTTGGGCAACGGTTCTCCAGCTAACTCTGCTCAGAGCCCCAGAGCAGGGGCACCTGACTTTGCTGAGGGGAGCCCTGTGCCTGATCAAAAAACACTGCTCCAGCTTGGGGAGTGAGGAGTGGTCGGGAATGGATCCAGGAGGTAGAGGGGGTTCAGAGAAGTCTGGTTCAGTCCAGGGTGGCTGCCAGAAAGAGGTGGTTTGATGTCCTGGTTCGTAAGGGGAGGAGCTGGAAAGAAGGCTTCTAGGCAGGGCAGCCAGCTCCCCTGCTAGTCAAGTTCTAGAAAGCACCAAATGGAAGGGATGAGAAAGACTCAGGTGCTTGGTTGTCACTACTCTGCCCTCACCCCCACTCATGGAAGGGTGTGCTCAGGCCTCTGGTCACTCCTGGCAGGGGTCTGTCAGGTTCCTGAAAGCCCATCATGCCAATACTTCTGCTGACATCCTCGCCAAGCCCCTGGCCCACCAACTTCTGTCTTCCACCTTGGGGCCTCCCCTGCCAGCATCTTCCTGGAGCTGCCCCCCAGGCTTGTAGCCGCAGCCCCCACATGAGTGGCACTGAGGTAGTCCAGGTTCTGGCTCTGACAATGCAAGCTCCCCTCCTTACTCCTTCAGCAGTGCTGCATTTGGCCAGTTTCACCAACCTCCCCAATCCCCACTCACCTTTGTGAGAATGTTTGGACAGAAATCCACACAAAGTTAATTCCACAAAGCCTCATCCAAGGTGTCTCCAGAGCTTCGGGTGTCACATCTCCATGAGTGAGGGGCCTCCACAGGGCTGAACAATACCCATGGGGCAGTCCCTTCCCCCACCCTTTACAACAACTTTAGAATCTCCAAGATTCTACCATTACTTTGGAATAGTCACCTCTCAGGGAGTGCTTTCTAATAGCCATTGAGAACTAGGCCAGGAATGGGGGAGACATCAGGGTTCTCTGGGGTGGGGTGGGGTTCAGGGCCTAGGAAGTTGGCGTCCAGGAGCTGACACCCCTGGTGGGGAGGGCTGCCCCCCTGGAAGCGCATGATATTTTTTCCACTCCCTCTGCCCCAGCTGATGCAGCAGCAGGCGGCACTAATGGCATCAGTCGCGCAGGGTGGCTACCTGAACCCCATGGCTGCCTTTGCCGCCGCCCAGATGCAGCAGATGGCGGCCCTCAACATGAACGGCTTGGCAGCCGCACCCATGACCCCAACCTCAGGTGAGCCGGCAGCTGTCACAGGGCCATCCTGTGGCCAGCAGTCCCTGGCATCTGGGCCCAAGCACGACTCATTGTCTGGCAATTTGTCTTGAAAATGTTCTAATCTCTGGGACCCAAGGGAAGATGGGCCGTGGGCCTCATGAAGTCCATGGTGTGATTTTGGGGTGGTGGGAATTTCACTCCAGTTGTTTGGGAAAGAAGTTGGCATGAACACATCTCCCTTTGAGGGTCTGAGGGGAGACTCTGCCCATCCTGAGGCCTGGTTTGGTCCTTGGCCCAAGCATAGAGGAGCTGATTTTGTAATGTCCTTTTAACCCAACATAGGCTCACTGACTTCTCATAAGAGAACTACACAACACGCAGGAGTGAACCACAGAGTTATTAAAGGACAGGGGGCTGGAGACAGCCCTGCTCACAGAGTGTGTTTTTAATTGAATCTTGGTTATTATCCAGTTCAGCGATTCTCAACTGGGGTAATACTTTTATGCCCCTCCCCCAACCTGGGGATATCTGGCAATGTCCTGAGACCTTTTTGGTCATCACAACTTGGGGAAGGGGGTGATACTCTAACCTAGTAGGAAGAGGCCAGGGGTGCTGCTAGACATCCAAAAATGCAAAGGACAGCCCCCACAACATGCAAATGTCTCACCACAGACGTCAATAGTGTCAAAGTGGAGAAAACCCTATCTAGTCCCAAGGCTGGCCCAACGGCCCAAGCTTTCATTCACCAGGCTCCCTTGGCTCTCCACACTCAAATCATAGCAGCAGCCTTCCTTCCACCCAGGAGCTATGCTTTTCCCAGATAAAATCCACCTTGGCCTCCTTGCCACCTTGGCCTCCTGTGTGTGAATAGGACAGAGTCTGGACTCTGCAAAGTCCTGTCTCCCTCGTTGCAGAGGAACTCCAGAATTAAGACCTCCTCCATCTGAGCAGCAAAACTCCTTCCTGGTGAGGCAGATCAGCCCCTCAGTGACTAAGACAAGAGAGCAGAGCCAGCAACTTAGAAGCCCGTTGGTGGTTAAACAAGGACTAGCCCATCCTGACTTAACTAGGGTGAGCAAGACCACTGAAAAAGACTAAAGGAAGAACAAGTGTGATGAAAGTCAAGGACACTGAGAATAGTCTATGTGCAGCAGTTCCAAGGTTGATTGGTCAGTGGTCAGGGAAATCTTTTGGGGGGAGGTGGGATTTGGACTCTGCCTTGAAGGATGAATATGGTTGGGATGAGTGGAACACTTCAGCGATGGAGATAATCCAAGGCGTAATTCACAGACAGGATTGAGTTGGTGTGTGAGTTCCAAGTCTATGCCCAGGCCCTTGGAGCCAGGAGATGGAGCTCCATGGGTTGGCCTCCCTCACCTTTGTTCTGCTTGCCTTCCCTTCTCCTCTATCCCTCTCCACCTCTGCAACCAGGTGGCAGCACCCCTCCGGGCATCACTGCACCAGCCGTGCCTAGCATCCCGTCCCCCATTGGGGTGAATGGCTTCACTGGCCTCCCCCCACAGGCCAATGGGCAACCTGCTGCAGAAGCTGTGTTTGCCAATGGCATCCACCCTTATCCAGGTAAGCACATCTAGAAGCCTTTTCTTACCCATGCATCACACTCCTCATCCATTCTGTCCCTGCCCTTGCTGTTATAACAGGGAGTGTGTGGCTCCTGCCCTCCATCTGCTCCTTGGTGGAACCCCAAAGGTGATCAGGGAGGACAGCCTCTGCCTTCCCTCAGGGAACCTCTGGTGGGAGATACTAAATCTCCATCTTTTTGGAAGTATCAGTCACAGAGGTGGGAAGGAACTGCATTCCTAGAGCTCCTTCAGAGTAAAAAAAAAAAAAAGAGAGAGAGAGAGAGAGTAGGTGTAATTGTACAACCAGGTAAAGAGGCTAGTAACTGCAAATTAATTGAGAGTGAATTTGACCTAAGAGAAGTAAGGGTATAGAAGCTAAAAGAATAATTACATTTAGTGTTAAATAGGAAAAGAGCCTTCTGGGAAGGAAGGGCAAATATATAGATTGACATTATGGCTAGTACATACCTGTTTGGTTCCTTTGTGCGCGCAAAACCCTGGTCAGCACTTTGGACAGAGGATCAGGACCTTGGACAGCTCCCGGGTCCAGCTTCCGTGAATTCACGTACACTGAAGATCCTGGAGGCCCGTTTCCGATTAACTTTGTTCCTCTCAAACTGAGCACTTCTTTCACGGTGGGAATGCCCAATAGACTTGAAGCAGCTCCTGTCTTTGGTCTTGAGGATGGAAAGGGCAGGGGAGCTGGGCCCAAAGCCCTGGAGTAGACTAGCAAGGGGCAGTGTGTCAGAGATGTGAAGAGTGCTGTCTTTCCTAGAGGGCGGGTGACAAGGGTACAGAGTCCCCATAAGTACAAATAAGTGCCCAGTCTGTGCTGGGTGAAAGGGGGCTCAGAAGGACGGCAGGATGTAAGCCTATAAACCGGGAGGTCAAAGTCCAATCAGGAGCACAATAGACATTGACAGAACGTTGAAACAATAAGCAGAATGGAGTGTGATCAAGAGTGAATGTTCTCCAACATGAGGTGCTAAAGGATTAAAATGAAGGGAGAGTTTTGTAGGCTGAAGAAGCCCAATGGAGCTTCCCTGACAGGAGGCTCAGGTTGGACTTTAACAATGGGTAGGCATTGGGCTGGAAAGGGCAAACAAGGAGTGCATCTCATGGAGCAGCTATCCTGGAGGCCCAGCAGGAAGTGGGAGATTGGCCCAACTAGGGCAGAGGAGACCAGCCTCGAGTGGATTGGCAGTGGGGGGCAGAGTAATGCTTCCCACTCTGGTTGCCCATCAGAACCAACCGTGTGGCTTTGTAAAACCACAGAAGCCCAGAGATTGTGGTTTCAGTGTCTGGAGTGAGGCTCAGACATCCAGAGAATATAAAAGTTCCAGCAGCAGCAGCAGCAGCAGAGTACAAGATTACTATGCTAGAGAAAAACAGGGGAGAATGTCCTGACTTTGAACTTGGAGTTGTCCTTAGACTTGTCCTAGTGCTTGCACCCTCAACTCACCTCTCAGTGCATAGAGAAGAGGCCAGGAAAGCCTAGAGAGAGAGCAGCAGGGCCCAGAGGGTCTGGAGTGTTGTTTCAGGATGAAGACTCCAGGCTGGCAAGGGAGGCAGGGCGGGGGCTTCACAAGCTGGAGGTGGGAGAGAGCCCACCAATCTCAGGTTCCTGGGTTCCTCCTGCCTCAAGCTCATGGGCTGGGAGATACAGTCCCCAGCACATCTGGGTGGTTTCATTTCTCCCCTCCTCCATGCCCACAAGCCCATCTGGAGCTGTGGATTTTGACAAACCTGTTTGTTCCCCACCCCCACCAGCATCTGTGAGCTATTTCCCTCATGGAATTTGGAAATGTTTCTCTCCCCTATTTGTAACAATCTGCCATATCACATAAACAATTCCCTGCCAGAGCAGTAGGGAGGGATGGAGGGAAGGAAAGGAGAGAAATAGTACATTAAAAAAATTAATTTACCATCTTTAAATGCGGAGTTTGAAGCTGCTGTAATGAGCGAGATCCTTCAAAACGTTCACTCTTTGGCAGTTACTAATGAGGTCATTAAGCAGAGAAGTAGAGAGGGGTCTCAGAAATGCTTTTCTCCACTTCTTAGCCCCAGGTGCCTTCTCTTTTCTCCCTTCTTGCTCATCAAGATCATGTTGGAAACACACAGTATGGCCTTTACTGCCACATGGCACCCTTGAAGGGGTGGCTTTTTACATGCAAAAGACCATTCGTTCTTTCCTTATGTCACCGTATTCACTGAGCACTTGCTGTGATCCTGGCACCGTTGGGGTAGGAGGGAGGTTGGGGAAGGTGACTGTCACGTAAGTTGCGTAGGTTTTATTTTACACAGACACCAAACTGTGTGCCCGGAGACAGAGACACCTATTCCAGTTCACATAAAGGCACTATGTGGTGGAGCAGCTGGGGGGACCAAGAGGACAAACTGGATGTGGGTTTCCCTCCAGAGAGCTGAGGCTGGTGGAGGGTCAGGAGAGAGAGCGGCAGGAGGAAGGAGAGGACACCCCTCCAAGCCCCCCACCACGTCCTCAGCCCTGAGAGCTCCTGGCCCCAGTCACCGCCACCGTGGAGGAAAGAGGGATAGGGATAGGGCGGGGGCCCGTCTTCAGCCACCCCTCCCTCAAGCAGTGTGCCCTGGCCCAGCTCCCCTGCTGCAGCCCGCCCTGTCTTTAAGGATCTCTGCCCCAGGATTCCCCTTGGCTCCCCAGAGGCCCAGGGGCTATTGTTCTAGTGGAGTGTTGCTGAGGTTCAGAAGCAACATCTCAGAAAGGAATTTTGGGAATTCTTGGTCTACAAGGCCCTAAGGCTGGCACTGCCAGTTAGCTTGGCTGGCCCAGGTCACCAGGCAGTTAAGCTCAGATGGTTTTCTTGCTGCCTCCCTGTGTTATCTAGTTTGCTCTAAATGTACTGTGGCTAGATCTGTGCCTACACACCTCCCTGGGCCCCCCAGGCTAGCCCACTCCCACAAGCCATGGTCACCAAAGGCAGTGCCCACCTTGGCCCATGCCCCAGGCTTTTGCCTGTTCTTCTGAAGACACAGCAGAAACCAAGACTTTCCCCAATCCAGCTGTCCCCAGTTTCTTACCAAAGTTTCAGCATGAGGGTCCTCTTCTTGCACGAGTCAGTGCAAATGAGGAAATTTGTGACTCTCCACTCAAGAGTCACAAATTCAGGTTGGAGGAAGGCTCTCGGTGTGCTGGTTCTTCCAGGGCTGTGGGCACTCCTCCTCTCTTAGCCCATGGGATCTCACCTGTGTGGCCAGTCCTAGGAATGGATGCCCCCATGCCTTGTGCAAACTCCCTGAGCCTAAAGGAGAGGGTCCCCCTGACCGAGCAGGTGTGGGTGGCCCAGGAGGACAGAGTGGCAGGGGGAGGCCTCCTATGCCCTTTCTTTTACCCAGCTGGGTTCTGGCCCAACTATGCTGGGGATAGTGAGCATGAGACCACCCTCCTGACAGCCTCTGGCCCCCTTGCCCACTTTTCCACAGCACTCCTCTGGGGCCAAGTCCCTCATGTGTCCCCACTAAGCCCCTCCTGGCCGAGCTTCCTCTGGCATCTCCTTCTCAGTTCTTCCCAGCCCTTCCCAGCCTTCTGCATGAAGCATCCATATCACCCTACCACAGCCTGCATGCCTCAGGCAGGGTGGGCAACCCTCACCCTCTAAGGGCCCTGGACTAGGGAACGGGGCATTCCAACAGGGTCCAGGCACTTATGGTTCCTGTCTGACGACCTGCCCCAGGGGAGACACCACTGTGGCTGGGAAGGGCGATAAAGCCACAGTGTTTTCTCTGTGTGCATGGTGGGGGAGGGGCTGGTTTGGGTGGGCATCACTGACTTCTGCCCCCTTGGCTCCCCTGCAGCGCAGAGCCCCACCGCCGCGGACCCCCTGCAGCAGGCCTACGCTGGAGTGCAGCAGTATGCAGGTCGTTAGTACCCGCGCGTCCGCATGGCTCTCCCCCAGCTTTGCTCATCTCCCCATGCCCACCTCGGCACCAGGGCGACCTCCCCACCCCAGCCGGGGCCCAGCACTGTGTGGCGGGGGGAAGGGGTAGTGGGGAGCTTCGCTGAGAGGAGGGAGGGCTCTGCTCCCAGAGACCCCTACTCCAGGTTGCCTTCCCCTCTGCAGGCCCCTTAGCATTCAGGCAGGATTTCCCATGGGTGCCTTTGTAGTGCTGAGCGGTCAGAACTTCAGGCAAGTTAGTGAGCCAGGCTGAGGTGTTGACCTTGCCATGCAGTTACTCATCTTTGAGACTAGATTTCTTTTCCCATGGGGCTGCCAGGCCCATTTGTCCAGGAGTACCAAACCACACAGCAGCGCTGGGGGTGAGGCTGGAGCTGGGGTACTGCCCACCACAGTCACAGTTGCTGGCCCTGGGAGCTTAGATGCCTGGGTTTGAGGCAAGGAGCGACCCTGGAAGGGAAGCAGTTCCAACCTTCCGTCTCCCTCCACCCCTCCCCAGGATACACAGGTGGCAGGAGTTGGCGTGAGCAAGGGTGGCAGGGGACAAGGGAGGACAGGCAGCCAGAGGCAGAAAAAGGAGGGGTGAAAGGAGGCAGCCCGAGGTCCAGTAGGTGGCCTTGGGTCATGGAATGGGAAGCCGCTATAGGAAGCCCAAGACAAGCTGTCAGTCAGGCTCCTCTCACTCCCACCCCTGGGCTGGGCAACACACACACACCACACACAAACACACACAAACACGCATACATGTCTGATCTTTGCTGTGCCGTCTCTCCCTTTCTCCTGAAAGCTGGCTTTACCTTAAGTGGCTGAACTGAAATGCACTTTTTGGCTGGTCTGCTTTTACTGCTCAACACTGAAATTTCTCTCTTCCTTCCTGCCTCTCTCCCTGTCTCCCTCCGTGTCACTGTCACCGTGTCTTGCTCTCGCCTCTCCTCTTTGGCCCTCCAGCAGCCGCCTACCCTGCTGCCTATGGTCAGATAAGCCAGGCCTTTCCTCAACCACCTCCAATGATCCCTCAGCAACAGAGAGAAGGTGAGTCTGCAAGCGGGCTCCCAGGCCCCTCCCTGCCCCCTTCTCTTCCCAAAGAGGCTCTCCTGGGCCTTGGGCTGGGTGCTTTGCTGGAAAGATGACCGTGTTTGTGTGCTGTGTTGAGGGTGAGGGAAGATGGCAGGGTTATGAGATGCGGCGCTCTCCAATCCAAGCTGGGGGGCGGGCTTCTGGTGGGCAGTTCTGCAAACCCCGGTGGTGGGATGGTCCAAGAATCCCCTCTGCCCCAGAGGAGGGGGGGAATAGTAATGCTCATGGCTGGACATGGGGTGTGTAGGGAGGCCAGTTCCTCATGGACCGAGGTTGCACCCTCTGGGTGACTGGGAGAGCCAGGCAGAGCCCCCAGGGCAGGTGGGAATCCATGGGCAGGGAGGGGATGGGGGTGCCCCAGCGCAGACCTAGGTGCAGAGGAGATCCTGGGAAGGCAGATCCAGAGGCCCTGGTGTGAACAGGGTGGGCCAGGCAAGGCCAGTGGCCCAGGGAGGCCGAGACTCATGAAGATCCCCGGTGTCCTCTCTCATTCCAGAGCTTAGAGACCTATAGGGGCTGGATAAACCAGCCCACTCTTGGGGATTCCACGGGCTTATAAGAGCTGTTTGCTGGGGCAGGAACACTGACAAGGCTCCCCACCCCCACGAAAAGCCACATCGGCCCCAGTAGCCTGCATGGCCAGGTGGTTCCACTGGCCTCTAAATGGCTGGCACAGAGCCCTGGCAGCAGACTGTCCCGGGGCTGTGGGATATAGGTTAGTCCTGGGAAGGACCCTGGGGATCTGCTGGTCCAAACCCCTTTGGTTGGACGGCCCTGAACAGGCCCCAGAGCCTAAACAGCAGAGAGCTTAGTCTTGGAAGTAAACGCATCTGGTCTGACTTCCAACTCAGCCAACCTCTCCCCTCTCAGCCTTGTCGTCCTTCAGAGTGAAGCCCCCAGTCCATGCTTGAATGACACCGGGGCCACCATCGGTGAAGTGGGCGTGGGGGGTGGTCCATAGCCCCACTTCTCCCGGGGTCCCTTCCCTGGGCTGTAGCCCTGAAGTATGCCCTCCCCTGCCCTCCTCCCACCCACTGCAAGTCAGATCAGAGCCCCAAGGGGTGGGTCCAGCAGCCCCAGCGCTTCCTGTCCCAGACCAGGTCGCTGCTGCTTTTGTCACTGCACTCCCTCCCTATGGTCAGCACCCTGCATCTCTCTGGTCTGTGGGTGCAGAGGTCTCTAAAGCCTGCCACGCACACACACAGACGCACACAGCTGCAGGTCGGTGCTGCTCTGACCAACACACATGGCAGCACCTGCCACTGACCTTAAACTCAGGCCCTCCATCTGTCCCCTGCTCGGCGCCTCCCCCCCTCCCGCCCCACCTCACACTGTGCACCACCCTCCATGTACAGCATGAACTCCTTCTCATACCTTCTCCGTATATGAGCAGCTTCAGTTCCCCACTGTCATGCCTTGTTCCCTAGATCAGTCCCCGAGCTGTCATTCGCCACTGCAGCTCTCCCTCTGGCGGAGGGATCTACCACTATAGTCCCCATTCTCCCTGCATGTGGTGCGCAGGGTGAGCGACCCTGGGGAGCAGGGCATGGGGAGGGGTGAGGCGTGAGCCCACGTACCAATAGCGCCGTGCTACCTACGAGGACGAGGGTGAGCTCATGGCGCTGGAGGCAGGGGTGTCAGGGAAGGCTTTCGGGGGCCCTGAAGGGTGAGGTATTTAGCACACAGAGGTGGGGACACAGGCATTCCAGGCAGGCGAACAGCAGGTGCAAAGCCAAGGGCGTTGGGAAGGATGAGATGAGCCTGGAGATGCGGGGGAGGCGGGCTGAGGGTGGGCTGGAGCCAGACCACAGCTGTGTCCACAGAGCTGCATGAGGCATGGGTGGAAAGGAAAGCCGTGTCCCTCTAGCCGTGGCCCCTTCACATTGTGGTCACTACCCCTGTGTAATGCCACTGAAATACCGGGACACACCGTTTGCTGGGGAGGACTTTCCTTCTAGCCCCTCATCTTTGATTGGAGCCTGAAGTCCGGCAGATGCCGGAATCCCCAGGTGCTGTCTGCCCCACAGACGGCCAGGTTCCCCTCAGGGCTGGTCCATTTCTGGCTCTGCCGGGGGCCGCTGGGTGGCCAGGAGCAGTCACTTTCTGTCTCTGGAGCTCCATTTCACCATTTCTCAGAAGGCTGGGCTGCCGGTTGATCTCCAAAGTCCTGCTGCTTATGGGTCTGTGAATGAGGGACTAAAGCGAGGGCTCGGGGCAGCTGGAGTAAGACAAGGCGTAGGCTCCCTGGTGAGGGCGGGGGCAGGAGACTGGTGGGGCTCAGCTGCAGCAGTGCTGATGGGACTCAGTCCATGGGCTTTGCCCTCAAAGGCTCCTTGTCTCTTTAAAGACAACAGACAACATCCACATAAAGCAGCTTGCAGAACTTGAACTTGGAGCATGGGCCCCAAGTTCAAGGCAAGTGTCAGCATGGGTGGAGTAGAGAGGGAAGCCCTTGAAGAATGGGGAAGGGCAGAGGAGAGAAGGCATGTACTGGGGTTGAGGTGGGGGTGAGAAGGCAAATGCCCCTGCCTCTAGAGAGTGCGCCCTCTGGCTGGAGAGAAAACCTCCCAGACATAAAGATAAAAGAGCCTCAGACTGAACAGTATGGAGCACGGGCTTAGGGAGCACCGAGAGGGAGAGGGTGTGGGGAGTATCTGGGTAGGGGTCTAAAGGAGGCGCGGCTTAGATTAGAACTTCAAACTGGTTCATGCCCCAAGGAGACTCACATCTAGCTGGGGGCGGTCTAGGAACACATTCATAGGGCATGAACTAGGGAACACAGATGGTTAGAGGGGACGGCCTAGGAGAGGGTGATCAGGGCTTGGGGGATCCCGCACCAAGGACCCTGGAAGTGGGTGAGGAAGCATGCTCGCGCCGGTTCTGGTCTGAACGCGCCGTCAGCTGGCAGTTTGCCTGGGAGACAGCAGTCCGGGGGTGGGGTGGGGACTAGGACCAAGGAGGTCCCGGCTCAGAGGGCTGCTTTGGTGGTCAGAGGAGCCTCCTCCCTTTGGAGGGAGGAAGGAGCAAGGCGGGAGGAGAGAGGAAGGGAAGAGAAGGGCAGAGAGACTCCAGAGTGAGCTCTTTGCTCCAGGGCTGGGCTGTCTGGCAGTGGGGTCCTTCCCAGAGAACCAGGATGGTTGGTTCTGGCCCTGAAAGCCACACATCAGACCACGTCGGTGCCTTACAGCCTTCACTTTTGAGCTCATGCTTAGTTTCCACCAGCCTCTGATCGGAACCTCAGTTCCTACACAAATCTGACAAACGAAGCTATTCCTTTGCATGTCCTTCATGGGTTGGAAAACATTGAAATGACCACACTTTAAAAGGTTAACTCATATGTGGCATACTATGCTTAAGATGGCAGGAAACAAAGTATCTTGGCGAGATTTCCATTTCAAAGAGTTAAAATTGAGCATTTGGGTTATTTAAAAAGAAAAATGTAAATCTTTAGCTGCCTGGAAATTTCAGGAACCCAAAGACCTCAGCTGTGTTCAGAGTTTCTGGGGCACTGAGATTTATGACCCAGAGGTAGAGACAGAGCAAAGCACAGACACTAGAGTCAGATGGCCTGGGTCTATATCCTGGCTCCACCCCCCACTAGCTGTGTGACTTTTGTCAGGTGACTTAACCTCTCTGGGCCTCAGTTTTCTCACCTGTGAAGTGGAGAGGGCAAGCTATAGAAGTGGCGGGGCTGTTGTTGTTGTAATGAAATGGGGAGCCTTTCATCTAATGAGGCTCATGGGTACCCTGGCTAATGGTTGAGCCCTGCTGTGAAGACCCTCCTGCCCGCACAGCCCACGGGAGGAGGCAGGATAAATCTTGATTTCTGCCTTCAAGACCAGGGCTGAGTTTGAGGTTTGAGGGAGGGGAAAGTGGGGCTGTTGGGAACCAGATGGGAAGGAGTGGCTGCAGGCCAGGGAGGACAGGCTGAACTGCCACCCATGGGTGCAGGAGGTGAAGTGAAGCTTCTCACCCACCTGAACCAGCACCCCTGGCATGGCTGCCCCCGGCCCAATCCCTCTGTCCGCCCCCGAGTGGGGACTGGGCAGGAGGGAGGCCCAGCAGGCCCTCCCAGGTCTCCCTACCACACCTCTCCTCAGCACCTGATTTCCATTGCTGACCAGGCCTGTGTTTGCCCTTTTTACTCATCACTTCTGCCCCTGGAGCCCAGAGGTACCGGGCAGGCACCCTGTTACAGATCCGTTTTGCAGAAAAGGCAACTGAGGCACAGAGAGGTTCAGTGACTTGCCCAAGGGCAGAGCAGAGACCAGAGCTCAGACCGTGGGCTCAGCAGCCCCCACTCTTCCTGGATCTTGGATGAGACCCCCCTTCCTAACCTCGCCCCCACCCCTCCCTGCTGCCGCTGCCTAACTCGCTCACCTCTCCTCTGTCTCTCTCTTCCCCCACCCTGCCATCCCTCCTCCCCCGACCCATCCCCTCCCCTCACCGCAGGGCCCGAGGGCTGTAACCTGTTCATCTACCATCTGCCCCAGGAGTTTGGGGACGCTGAGCTGATGCAGATGTTCCTCCCTTTCGGTAATGTCATCTCCTCGAAAGTGTTTGTGGATCGGGCGACTAACCAAAGTAAATGCTTTGGTGGGTAAAGATAACAAACCAACTAGCTTCACCTAGGACAGGGCGGTGCTCGCACCAACTTACCGGTGTCCAGCTGCTTTTAACCTGCTCCTCCACACAGCTCTCCGTGCCCAGGTGCTCCCTGCGGCCCAGCCCCGGCTGCCATCTCTCACTCTCTCTTTCTCTTCTACTTTTGGCTTCTTCGCTTTCCCTGCTCACTCCCCGCCCAGCTCCCTGTCACCCTATCCCCTCCACCCCCAGTCCGAGAGATAGGTTCCCCTCCCTGCTCCATGTCCCAATTCCCACCCACTGAGAAGGGGGAGGGGCCACCTTGGGCAGCAGTGGGAGGGGGCAGCATGCGGAGTCCACCAGCAGCCCCTCTCTTCCCACTGTCAGAGTGGCCCCTAGCGAAAGCTGGGCAGGATCCATGATCCTTGGGGATGGGGTCTGCCCAGCTGAGGCTGCTACCCTGCCTTCCCCTTGGCTTCCTCCGTCCATCTCCGTGTCCTGCCCCCACCCCCTTCTCTGTCTACCCTGCTCTATGCTCCCCTCCTACCATCCAATGAACTCCCTTTCCCCCACCCACCCCTCTCAGGCCACCAGAGCCACATTGTTGAAGAGTCAGGAAGAGGAAATGGTCCCGGCCCTCAGGAAGCCTCAGATCTTAGCTTAGATGGAAATCACACCTACTCAACAGCAGTGAAATCTGCAAGGCACCAAGTAATGGAGTAATGAGAAAGTCAGGCGGATATCAAGGAAGGAAGGAATGGACAAGGGCGTGGGGCTGGGATGAGACAAGTCAAGGTCAGTGAGTGGGGAAGCTGGAGGCTTTGGGCAGAGAGGAGGAGTGGGGGAGACCACCTGTGAGGGAGGGTCTGCGCTGGGGAGGGTTTTGACAATTCGGATGACGGTGTTCCGCGTGGTGCGGCAGGCAGTGGAAGATGGTGGGAGGTCCTTGAGCTGGGAGTGCGAGAATGAAGACACAGCTTTCTGGAAATTTTCCTGGCGGCAGGGTGTTAGGTGGGGTTGGGAGCACTCGGGAGGATTTGGAGTATGGTTGTCAGATAAAGTACAGGATGCCCAGTTATACTGGAATTTCAGATAAGCAATAGATGCATTTTTAGTGTAAGTATGTCCCAAATGTTACAGTCAATATGGCCCAAGCAATAATTTGAGATATACTTATGCTAAACAAGTATTCACTGTTTATCTGAAATTCCAATTTAACTGGGCACCCTGTGTTTTTATTTGCTTCGACGGGAAGTCCCACCTCATCCCCACAGCTTTCCCCTCCATTCTTCCTTAGTCCCTCTCTCACCTCCTCTTCCACCTCCATCAGCCCTTCCTTCTGGGGCCAGAGCCACTCATGATTCACCGAGGACTGAGGAGTCAGTCCCCAGGGAGCCACCTAGGGAACCTGAGTCTGCCAGGAGCTCAGTACCTCCATGTTGACCCCCAGAATCTGGGGCTGCAAGGACAGAATAGGAGCCTATGCTGGCCAGGGAACCCAGGTCACATGGCAGAGGGGAGAAGGTATAAGGGTATAGGAGCATCAAGGACAGCATGTTGAGGAAATTCCAGTTTGGGGACCAACTTGCCAGAATCACGAAGGGCTTGAGGTCTTAGAGCGTGTTGGACAGAGCAGTCAAGATCTTTGCTCCATTGTCCCTTCCCCTGGAAATGTGTGGCACTTCAGTGGCATAGAGTTGCCTCAGTGGCTCAGTTCACTTTGAGTATTGGGAAGACAAAGCCAAAGCAAAAGACAGGGCTGCACCCCACCCCCTGCTTGAGAAGTAGTTTTTCTGACAATCACAATTACGTCTGTAAAAACAACACACTGGCGACCCTTGCATTTGCTCT
This sequence comes from Micronycteris hirsuta, assembly GCA_004026765.1. Lineage (NCBI taxonomy): Eukaryota > Metazoa > Chordata > Mammalia > Chiroptera > Phyllostomidae > Micronycteris > Micronycteris hirsuta. Next base: position 187,054 of record PVJI01000037.1, read on the forward strand.
TTAAGTAGGCCTCAGATGTTACGTGAGATCAAAGAAGACCCCTAAGAGCCCACAGAGCGCTGGGCACCGAGGGTGGAGCAGGCTTGGTCTCCAGCCAGGCCCTTGGTGCATCCGTGCTGTGCCCGGCTGCCCCTCTGTCAGAGGAGCCCAGCTTTTCAAAGGCATTTCCTCAGAGCCTGCCCAAACACTGCCTCGCCATTAGCCCATTTAAATTCTCCAGGACCAAGGTTTTTCCCCGCTTAAAAAAAAAAAAAATCTTCTGAATTCCTCTCCTCTGGCTCTTTTCTCTCTTCCTGAATGAGCTTCTAGAGCTTGTACACCCACCACGCTTGCCCAGCCCAGCCCAGCGGTTTCTCCGTACGCCTCTGGGGTTCTGGTGTGCACCTGAGCCTTCTGCCACTCTCCCAGAGGCCTTCTCTGTGAGCACCAACTCCAGCGCTCGCCCACGGGCAAGTCATGTCACTCTCTGAGCCTCAGTGTCCCCGTGTGTGAGACAGGGACTTTAGCCGTCTGCCCTCGGGAAAGTTCTGAGGTTATGTGAGACGGTGAGTGTGATGGGCTTGGCCAGAATGGACCCTGAAGAAGTGCTAGATCTCTCTCTATTCCCCCAAAGAGGGGCCGTTTTGTTGTAAATGTGGTCCTATATTCAAGTGAGTCCCTCGAAGGCCCCACTTGCTTTTTATAAACATAAACGGAATCTTCCAGAGGCTTTTGTGAGCATATGTGCAGCACAAATTGTTGCTAAGTTGAAAGACAGGCTGGGCAAGGACACCAAGAGGACCTCCTACCCATGGCGTGGGAGGCAGGCACTTTCTCAAGGTGGGGGAAACAGGAAGGGACTCCGGGAAAGGCAGACAGGAACCCTGGGAGAGGGCGCTCAGCGCCTGCCGGTCAGGGGAGAGCTCCCAGCCCAGACTGCTAGCCAATTAACAAAATTACTTGAGGAAGAAAGGTTCTCTTGAGCCTGGAGTCCTTCCCAACCCCTGGGCCTCTGGAGACTCGAGGTTCTCCCAACAACCCTGGCCTTCCCTCCTCCAGGACCCCTCTGCTCCTTCTTCCCTACTTGGTGGCTGCCCCTCCCTTTACACCACAACACCTCCAGTGCCCTTTGTCTTTCTCCTGTCCCCTCCCTAGCAAAAACAGCCACCAAGGGCAGCCGCAGGTAGTGAGGCAGAGGCAGAGCTGGTGGTGCTGGTAGGTCAGATGACAAGGGAGGGGTGTAACCCGCCACCCACAGGTAGGCCATCTCGTGCCTGCAGGGAGAGAGGCTTCCGTTCAACCACCCTTCTTACTTTGGGGGTGAGTAGTAAGACAGACACTTTTCACACATCTGAAAACTGGTCTGCTCTGCTAACGACTTGACTAGCCATCAGAGGAGATGGGCCAGGAGGGGATGAGAGGAGAAGGTAGGAGGATTATTCACACTAATCTTCAACTACGGATAATCCTAAATCTCTCCTATCTATGTTGGCATATGGATTTATACAGATGTTGGTTCTGTCGCTTTGGGACCAGCTCAGACCAGTTCCATCTGAGCTCACATGCTCTGGAGCGCGCTCACTTGCCTGCATAGTACCTCCTCCCCGTCTCTGGTGGTGTGGTGCTGCAAGAGCAAATGTGAGCAAATGCTGGAAGGATGCAAAAGGAAGAGAAAAGAAGCCCCATGGGGAAAGTGTCTGGGGCCAGGTAAACAGGGAGAAGCAGCCACCACAGGGGAGAGTGAGGGAGGTTCCAGGGACAATGAACCAAGAAGACCGCTTCTACTTCAGTGCGTCTACACATCTATCCCTTACATATCTAATGCTATTCTGGGACAAGCACCCCAAATGAGGCAGGTTTGCAGGATGGCCTGGGAACTTTGCCAAGCTTAGTTTCATATATTTTGCAAGGAGATTTTACAGGAGAAATAAATAAAAGGCAGATTTTACAGGAGAAAAGGCCTCTAAGTCAAATAAATTTCAGGAAATACTAAGTTAAACAAAGAGATAAAGTCTTATTTATTGGAGAAGTTGGGGTGGGAGGTGGGTGTTTTTATTTGTGCCTTGAATTGCCCCAGAGGGGCCTGGCTATAAGCCTACCTGACCACGGAAGCCCCTTTCTCAAGAATCACCTACTAGGGGCACTCTGCAAAATGCTGATGTAATTTGTAGTCTCCAAGGAGACCAATTCAGAGTTTCAGAAAGGTGACTTCTAAATGAACTTTGAGAACCTGATCCATCTCCATCCGGGAACTTGGTGTTTCAGAAGGTGACTGGGAGCCATGGATGGTTCTATGTCCCATCCTGGAATGTTGGGAGGAATGAAAGGCTGAAAAAAACTTCTGCAGGCTCTCCACTGATTTTTTACTAATAGTGTTAATTTGTACTATTACTGTTGTAATACTATTATTATTGTTATGGGGGGGGTTATAGGGGACACATTAATTGGCGCTGCTTAGTCCAGGGCAAGAGCTCCTGCTCCCTGGGCTTGGAATTGTACTAAACAAGAGGGAGATGCCGACAGCCCTGGGTAGGAGGTGGTGGGTTAACGCGAGTCGGTCTGGCTTGAACCCCACTGTCCCCCAGGAGCCCGGCGGGGGACAGCCTCGGCCAGCACCGGGAGGGGGTGGGGGGCCGCGAGGACTGCCCGCCTCGGCCCTCCCCTGTGGCCGGGCGGCACTCGCGAAGGGGGCGGCCCGAAACGCGGCGCAGTTTTCTCCGCGGTGCCTCCCTCCCGCCCCCTCGCACGCCTCTCTCTCCCCAGGCCGGCACCCTGTGCCCTCCCGCTGCCAGGCCCCCTCCTGTCAGGGAGGACAGTGTCCAATAAACTCCACCCTCAGGTGTGTCCGCCCTCTCCCACCCCACGGCAGGAGAGGGCTGAGTGCCGGGGCCGGCCGGGGTGGGGGGCGGGCGCCTGTCCGAGCCCCGCCGCGTCGCGGGCTCCCCGCTCCGGGGAGAGGGCGCCGCCCGAAGCCGAGGTGGAGCTGGGAGGCCTGGCCGGGCCCCGCGGGTCGGCGAGGCCGGGAGCCTCGGAAGCTCCCACCCCGGGAGGGGCCACGCGCACGCGGGCTGGAGTGGGTGGGGGTGAGGTCGGCCGGGGCGGGGCCCCGGGGGAGGAGCTTCGAGCCCCGCCTCTGCCCGCAGGCGGGCGGGGGGGTCGGGAGGGTTCGCCGTCGGCCCGCAGACCTTCTCCCCACCCACCCCTGCCGGCCCCCGCGGCCCAGTGGAAACCCAGGCCCTCGTCCCTCGTGTCTCGCCAGGCTTCGTGAGCTTCGACAACCCGGCCAGCGCGCAGACCGCCATCCAGGCCATGAACGGCTTCCAGATCGGCATGAAGAGGCTCAAGGTGCAGCTGAAGCGGCCCAAAGACGCCAATCGCCCGTACTGAGCGCCGGCGGGAGCGTCCCCCGGGGGAGACTAGGACTCGCACAGGTAACCGGAGGCGGCCTGGGCGCGGGGACGGGGGGTGAGGGAGGGGACACCGGACGGACCCGCCGCCTCCCCGACCTCCGTGGGCTGGACCCTCGAGGCTTGTGCCTTGGACCCGCTGCGCCCGTCTCCACCCGCTCATTGCCCAGTGCCTAGGGGCAGGCGCAGAGCTGTGGCCATCCCCCCGGCCGCAGAGCCAAAAAGGAGCTGGGGGAAGCGTTCTGAGAAGGTGGGGCGAGGCATGGGCCTGCGTCTCCGGGGTCCACATTGGCAACCCTCTTTGCCAGGTGGCAAGCTCAGGGCTGGGAGAGTTTGGGGCCAGTAGAATAGGCCCTGCAGAAAGCTGCAGTCCTCTGCTGGGGCCTTCTCCCAGAATCCTTGTGTCTCTTCCCCAGCTTTCCTGCTGGGAGGGCTTGTGGTCCTTACACACTAGATCCCCTCACCCTTCCAATTCCTCATAGCTCAGTCTGGAGAGAAGGGACAGGACTTTTCAAAGGGAACCTTACCAAAGATCAAAACTGGGCAGGGCAGAAGCTGAGCATGGTGAAGGTGTAGCACCAGGGCCACTTTGCTCTACAGAGGCCACAATGAGTGGGCAGTCATCACTTCTGCTCAGTCTGGGTCCTGCCTGGCAGCTGGACTTCCAGGCCACCTGTTCTCCTGGGGGAAGCGGGGAGGGGGGAGCTGTGCCAGGACATCAGAAGTCCACTTTCAGCCTGGTGTGAGCTCCTGCAGGGTCAGCTCATTCTCAGGCCAGAGACAGGCTGCCCAGCCCTCTGCCCCTCCATTCCTTCAGTGTACTGTGCACCAGGTACAGGCGGGTACTCGGGACTCAGCCCTGAGTCAAACCAGTAAGAATCCCTGTCCTAAGCAGGGGAGAGAGAGAGAATGAACAATGACATATGATCAAGGAGTAACTTGTACAGGGTGTCAGAGTCGTTGGCTACGGTTAAAATCAGGGAGTCAGGGTAAGCCTGGTTGAGAAAGAGGCATTCAAGCAAAGACTTCAAGAAGTGAAGCAGGGAACCTGTCAGTGTCTGCAGGAGTGCACCTTCCCTTTGAGGGCCCAGCCCAGTGGGGGCAGGGCGGTGGGTTTGAGGAGCAGCAGCAGGCCAAGGTGGTGGGAGGGGAGTAGTCAGAGGGGCACGGTGAGAGAGGAGGCCCCAGAGGTGAGGGGGGTCATCTCACGGAGGATCTACAGGCCACTGTACGGATTTAGGCCTGTCCTCGGAAACGGGGGGCTGGAGGCAGAGGGGCCACTGGAGAGTTCGGAGTGGAGAGTGATGTGATTAACCTGCATTTCAGCGGGACCGCTGGCTGCTGTGTTAATAGGTTGTAGGGCCCAAGCAGAGGTCTAGTGCATGGACCGCTCAGCCCAGCTGACAGCAGCTGATGTAGTACGAGGGAGCCGAGTTGTAGGCATGCTTGGAAGGCAGAGCCAAGGATGCTGTTTGTAATGAAGGAGGGGTGGGTGTGAGAGAAAGAGGAGTCAAGGATGACACCTGGCTTTTGGCCCAAGTGACTGAAAGAGCAGGGTTGTCATGCCTGGAAATGAAGAGGGGTTGGGAGAAAAATCAGGCGTGTGAGAGTTAAACCTTCCAGGGGAGGTTCTCAGTCTGGAGCTGGAGGTCTGCAGTTTCCCATTCCCCACTCAGATCCCACCACTGCCAGCAGCACACTCTTCAGCCAGCCAGGAGCAGCTGCCAGTCCTCAGCTTCCACTACAGGGGGTGGCTGAGCCTCTACCCTCTGCAAGTCTAGAAAACCAAACCCGCCTCTCTTGCCTCCTGAGTTCCCACTCCCTGCTCATCTCTGGCTTGTGTGAAGACACAGATACTCACATTCACTCAGAGTGTGGGCCCCTTCCTATGCCAGACACTGGGCACCATGCTGGGTCACCATCCTGCCCACAAGGAGCCTCCGGCTCTGTGCACACACAGACCTCGGGAGACAGCCAGCAGATGGGTGCATTTCCATAGGAGGGGAGGGCGGCTCGGTGAAAGCAGCCCTTTCTAGGTCTAAGGCAGGACCTGGGTCTGGGTGCTTCCCTTCTTGGGCTTCCATGTTCTTACCAATGAAAGCAAGGTATGGGAGTCATCGGAGAGGTTTAAAGAGGGGGCGTGCTCTAGAGTAATGCCTGCGGTTGTGACGGGCCTCTGTGGCTCTCCGAAAGCAGCCTGTGTCACCTCCGGGACCTCCATGTAACTAAAACCCAAGCAAGAGTAGAGCCTTTAGGGGGGGAAGACATTCCCAGAGGAAGGGAGGAGGAAAGCAGATTTGTTGTTTGGGACCTGAGGTCGGAAGGGGCCTTCAAGGTGGAGCCAGCTGACAGTCATACTTGGGATGGGGGCTTGAGAGGAGTAGTTTACACAGCAGAGTGGGTTCTTCCACCAGAGAATAGAAAGACCAGAAAGGTGAGAACCACAGACCTTCCCACAGTTCTTATCACGCATGAGGCACTGTTCCTACAGGGAATAACTGTAAGATGCAAGAATATAGCTGCAACCACCTAGAAGGTAGGTAGTGCTATTAGTCCCATTTTACAGAGGGATCCCACCAGCCACTGAGGAGCAGAGCCGTGATTTGAAGCTGGGGGTCTAGTTCCAGAGGCTGTGCTCTTAGCCCCTCCAAGGAAGGAGAATGATAACCGCCACTGCTGTCCTTCCACAGAGTGTCCTGAATGTCAGAGGGACGTGTCGAGACATCCCACTTCTCAGGGGTCAGCCATCTGACTACCTCCTCCCTACTAACTCTATAATAAAGTTAGCCTTCCATCTCCACGTAGATGGCATCTTAACAAGGTGCTTTTGGGCTTCCCACCCCAAGACAGTCAGAACCTGTCACAGAAGGAGGGGGCTCAGATAAGGGGCAGGCTTGGGGATTGCAGCAGGAAGTGACTGCTGTCCAGTTGCCAGCAAGGGAGGAAACAGCTGCGAAAGCAGCTACAAACTGCACAATTTTACAGGTTAATGAAAGGGGTATTTACGAAGGTTAAATCCTGGGTGCTCAGAAGGGCAGGGCTAGCCTGAGCGGGGACTGAGGGGCGTGCTATCACTAGGAGCAACGAGGTCACAGGGCCAGGGGTCTCTGGGCCAGGGTTGGCCACCTCAGTGGTGAAGACAGAAGGTGCAGCAGGCCTGTTGGCCAAGGCCAAGTCAGAGTGAGGATGCGGCAGTTCTGGGGAAGGACAGGCGCCCAGCAGCGCAGCTGTGGGCGGTGTGGTCCGCCTGTGCTTCCCTGAAGTCAGGTCCTGGCGGGTGGAATGGGGTTGGGTCTCCCGAGAGCATAGATCTCCGTCCCCTTCGGGTTCCCGGCCTTCCTGCTGCCCCTGCCCCTCAGGTTGCTTGAGCTCATTATTTTGTGCTAAGATGGGAGTTTCCCCAAAAAATCTTTCCCAGGAATCTAAGAGGAAGGAAACAGAGACAGGAGAAACGGGCAAAATCATGGACACGGCCAGGCCTACAGCCATCAGCCAGAACACCCAAGTCCCTTGTCCCACCCCAAGCTCACTAGCAGACACTGGACCCTAAGCTGAGGGTGGTTCTGGCTTGGAGGACCCTGAGCACCGTGTCTGACTGTGGGAGTCCTGTCCCTTCTGGGCCATGGGCTTTTGCTCAGCGTCTGCTGAGTTTTTCAGACGCTGTGCTGTGGGCCTGACCTGCCAGGGCTGGGCTGCGGCTTTGGGCCTGGGCCTGCCCTGGCTAGAGCCCAGCCGTGTTTAGGACCTGGCATCTGAACTGGGTCAGTCTGGCCATCGTGTCCCCACCCAGGCCATGAGTTGGAGCCACCCAGGCCTGATTCAAGCTCCCCCATGCCGGCCAGTGACCCACCGCAGGCCCATAGTCCGCTGTTTACATCAGGAACGCCAGGGAGGCTCCTTAGGGGCTGAATGAGCGTAAGGGTGTGCTTGTGTGTCAGGACCAAGCAAGTGTGAGAGGTGAGTGTATGAGAAAGTTTCCTGGGTTGAGCTTTAAGGAAGGGCTGTGTGGCAGGCAGGCTGGACTCCCCGGCACCAGGACAGCGCCAGGCACTGAAGGGCAGATGGGGGGAAGCTGGGGGCAGGCAGAGGAGCACAGCAGAGTGGGGAGGAGTGGGTACCTGTGAGGTGTTCAGGGCTGGGAGGAGGTGGAAGGAGGGGTCCCCAGGGGTCCCTTAGTCGTACCTGCCATAGCCGACACCTGATGGCACTGCCCTCCCCCGTTCTTAGGCTCTTCTCTCACCCAAAGGGCCCTGCCAGTTGGGTATCCTGGGCGGGTCTAAGGGTTGTCTTCCAGGGGGGGTTGGTAAAGCAGGGGAGGGTGGCATGGCAGGACTCAGTGGGCATGCCGTGGGCCCTGGTCTGCATGAGGGGGAGCTGCTGCTGGAAGAGCAAGGGCCCAGCATGGCCAGGCAGGTCGGGCAGGGGTCTGGGGAGAAGGGTCTGGGAGCTCTTCTGTGAAGGCAGAGCTGGAGGCTGGATTTGGGCTTAAAATAGTCACCTCTCAGCTACTTTGCAGCTTGTCCACACTGACACTTCATGATCCCGGGCTTCCCTTCCACCTTCCCTTGAAGGAAAACAAAGCTGAGAGTGGAAGTTGGCCGCAGATGCATGTAGAAGCCTGGTGGCCAGGAAGCCCTGCAGATAAGCCTGGTGCCCGAATGCTGCCGTGGAGGGGTGGGGAGCAAGGTCAAGGGTAACCATGACCAGGGGTTAGGACTGGGTACCTGCCCCCACCCAGATCCCAGGCTGGGAGCGAAGGACTGTGAGATTGTGAGGAGTGCAGAAGACCACTGAAAGTGGAATTATTTGATGATGCTTGATAGAGAAGGGAATCTGGCCTCGGACACCTACCGCTGCACCATTAAAGAAGGCAGCCAGGGCCTGGGAGACGTGTCAGCCTAGAAAGCTGTACTGGAGGGCTGTGGGGAATGTAGGAGAGGTCAGCAGAGCGAAAGTGGCAGCAGCACAGACTGGAGACCCAGGGCCAAAGCACTCCCCTCTGAGGGACTGTCCTGGTTTGTCGTGCCTGCCCTGCAGGGCGCCCTGCAGTCTTCCATACTGCAGGGGCCTAATGGCGGGTCACAGCTGCAGAGCCTTCTGTAGGCTCCATGTGCCCAGAAGCAGCCTCACTCGGGCCACGGGGGCCACCTTGGGAGCAAAGCAAAGGGTGTGAGGTGATTGTGAAATGAAATCTATAGTACCAGAGCATGTTTATAGATTTCTAGGAACAGTGATGTGATTTCCTCTAAATCTGAAAACCAAACATGTTCATTTGCTGAGGGTTCTGAGGAAAGAGGGTTGAGGCAGAGCAGACGGGCAGACAATCATAACATCATACAGTGGGTCCTCTTGGAGTGGAGACACCCTTCTCTGGGGACGGTGGCCAAGCGGGACCCGAAGGGCGGGAGGGCTGCGTTGCTGCCGGTGAGGACTGTGCTATGACAGCCAGGTGCCTCATGGATGGACCTCAAGGATCCAACAGTCACCTTAGCCAGCCTCTGACCTACCTCGCAAATCAGGGTCACCCTGACAGCCCCCACCTGCTGGTCCACAGGCTGAAGCCACAGAAGGCTGGGGAGGTGAGGAGAGCTCGGCGCCCGGGGGAGAGAGAAAGAATCAAGGGTGACAAAAAGCAGAGACGTGCTCCCCGATCTGCTTGCTGGCCAAGGTGGTTCGAGGGGCTGTTCCATTTTTTCCTGGCCCCCTCGCCAAACCACCCACGCCCCCCTCCCCAACGCATGATGGATGCCCTTAGTGGCCCTGTGTGAGGTTCTGCTACTGTTCACAGTGTACCACGTGTCTGCATAAACCGCTGTGCGTGTACGTGTGTGTGTTGATGTGCTCATGTTGTTTGTCCGCCGGCTTCCTCCATCCTTTGAGTTCTTTTCAGTTCTCTTATGATTTGACTGCTGTTCTCTCATCAGAGCTTTTAGATTGATGCTGTGGTCTGGTGCTGTATAAATATTTTTCCTTTTAATTTTGTTTTAACTTCTTCCTTGCCCTTCTTCACCCTCTACCCAACTCTCCCTGACCTCCCACACTCCCCTCCCCTCCCCGCCCCGCCCTGCCTCTTCCTTCCCCCTTGCCCACACTCTTGTCCTCTCTCTTTCTCTCTCTCTCTACATATATAAATATATATATAAATCTTTTCTTCTTTTGTCATTCAATCAAATTCCAACAACCCAACCAGGGCCAGTCAAATCCACCACAGTCTCGCGCTGAGCTAGGAATAAAGTTCACGTAATCACATGAGAGTGGAGAAAACAGTCCCCCATCCGTAAGTTCAAATCAACTCAAAGTTCACAGTGTGACATGATGGCGTCATGTAACAAGGCTAAGAATCGGTTGCATGACAATTGCCGTCAAGTTTCGTGGAGGTGCTGTGATTGGAGCGTTTTTCTTGGATGTTGTATCAGTCGATGATTGGCCAGTCATGATCACACGTGCATTCTCTTGACTTTTGTGCTGCCACGCCCTTTTTTGCTGTGCTCATTTTCGTTTTGTTCTTGGTGCTTGCAGTGGTTTTACTTTCTGTTGTTTGGTTTTTCTTGTTCAGCGTTTTTTATGCTTCTCTAGATGTCACATAGAGAAAAAAAAAAACAAAACAAAAGCACAAAAAAATAGTAAAAATAAAGATGAATTCCTAAATTATCGACCATGGGATCATTTAACTGTGCAAACCATTATTTTTTTTTCTTAAAAGTAACGAAAACATCTTAAAAAATGCGTGGTTGATTTACTTGCACTTGAAAATATTGTGATTTTATTTTTTTCTAGAAATTTGGGGGCCTTTTTCAATTGACACTTTCCTGGGTCTGGTCTTTTTCCAGTTAGGCCATTTTCAATCTCACTTCCAAAGGAAAAACAAAAACAAAATCTCTACAGTAACAGAATGAAAAAAAAAAAATTCTAAACCAAAAAAGTAGAGTACAAAGCCAGAGGCCTCTGAGAGAGAGCCTGGTATCAATTGTGAGGTTTGTATATAGCCACTTCTGCTAAATTCAATGCGGGCTGGGGAGGCCGGGGGCTGGGGCTTCGGGGGGGTTTTTTGGTTGGTTTGGAAAAAACAGTCCTGACAAAAGCAAAATGCACCTTTTTGTTTCCAACTGAAAAAGGGTCCTTGACAAGTGTTTTTTGATTTTATTATTATTTTCTTTGGTGTTGTAATTGTTCAGACTGCTGTGTACGGTTTGCTGTTTGTTGAATCAACAGTGTGAAAAACCTGCCAGCATGGATTGATATACGCATGACCTTGTCCCCTCAGCTGGGGGCTTTGCAGTTCTAACTCTCGATGTAACCAGTCACCCCCATGTATAAGTGGAAGCTGCTTGCTAGAATGGAGATGAGTCTCATTTGTTAATTCACAATGATTAAGCATTCTCCTTCTGATTCTAGTCAGATCATGATTTTTTTTTCCTTAAAAGCAAAACAAAACACCAAAAAACCACCATTCAAAAGAAAATTGAGAACTAACTCTGATGATTGAATCCGTTCTAACTTCTGTTAGGATCTCCCATCCTCCCCCTTGAAGTTCTGAATTTCCTCTAAATTCCCTGGCATGTATGAGAAAAATATTGTGTGTGTGTGTGTGTATGTGTGTATCTATGCATATACATACACACATATCCATGTATATCCACATATGTGCAGGTGAATATATTCTACACATATATCCAGATATACATATATATACACAGCCTCGCAAATAGTTACTGACTGGGAAAGAAGTGGTTGGCTGGAAACTGGGCAGGGATTCAGCAAAATTCACATCAGGGATCTTTCTTCTTTTTGCTCAGTGGGGGAGGGGTGGGCTGGGCTGCTAGATTTTTGCTGTCTCGTTTGCTAGGCTTCTGTATACATATTGTATCTGGGCTAGATCCCTCAGAGATCAGTTTAATTATGAATTCATATGCCACAGTCCCAAATTCTCCCCTTAGACCGAGCCAGCCCCCAATTCAGAACTCTAAAGGAACCCAAATCAAGACCCCTCTCCCAACAGCTAAGCCTCAGCCAACAACCACTGCCACTAGACCTCCCAGAGGTTTCTCACTCTGAACAGAAGAGTCGATTTCTTCTTTATGTATCATGATCATGACTAATTCTCATACTGGTCTCTCCCCTCCCTCCCGCCATCCCCCAGAGCTCCCCCAACCCCCAGGCAGGTTCCTTTTGGTGTTTGGATGCATTTTTGTGTTTCCTCTCTTGGCTTAATCAGCCCTGATTTTCTTCATTTTAGGGCAGGATGCTGAACGGGCTACATTAAAAAACAAACCTCTCTCTCTCTCTATTTATAAATGAGAACTGTTGGATGACACCTTTGACATATCAGCCAATATCAATCAAGCTGAGGACTCCAGACACTCTGTGACTGTAACATTTCTTCAAGGAAAGTATAGCGTCTATGGAGTTCAGAGGGCACGTGTTTGGGGGAAAATACATATGACTTAAAGAAGAAGATGAAGAAAAATGAGAAAAAAACACACAAAAAAGGCAACTTTTAAAACAAAATAACTTGAGACCAGATGGGGAAGCTGAAGGGCTGGGAACTGGAAAGAGACGCTGCTTACCGATCCCCGGGGCTCTGCCAGCCCATGGGCGCCTGAGGCAGGCTGGGGCAAGCGGTGTGGCGGGGCCTGGTCCCCAGGGGGCGGCTGGGAGGCCGCTGCTGAGCATCTCTATCTGTCATTCCTTTAGCTATTTAGGGACCAAAGGACCAAACTTTTTATTGCAGATGTGTAGCTCTATGTCAAATAGAGGGGGAACGGAGGGGAACCTCCTTCCTGCCTCCTGGCTGTTCCTGAAACAGCTTAGAGCGATTCTATGAAAAATGTAATAAAAAAATTAAAAAAAAAACCAAAAAACTACAAAAAACACACAAAAAAGAAAAATAATGCTTAAATGCTTTTAAAACAGCAAGATAATAGTTCTTTGATACTTTGAGAGGCGCTTTGATTACCCTCATTCAAGTCTAAGACACTTTCCTATGGTTTCCTGTATTGTATGTCTGGAGGGAGCTGTTAAGACGAACAAATTGGTGGATATTGGGGGAAAGCAACAAAAATATTAAAACTCATTAACCTTGAAGTGTGAGAAAACAAAGAGGGGAAAAAAGGACTTACAAGGCAAGAGAATTGTTGTGAAAAGTCTGTAAATGCTTCTAACTCTTCCCCCCCTCTTAAAAACATAATAGTTGTACAGAATTTTAAAAAGGAGAAGTTTAAAATACCTATATCATAGAAGAAAAATTAGAGGAAAGCAAAAAATAAAAAAAATAAAAAAGGAAAAAAAAACTTATAGAAGTTAGCGTTACTGCTAAAATCCCAGATGTTGTAGGACTGTCCTTTTGTAGAGTTTAGACTGAGCATCAATCCCTTCTCCCCGCGAGTGCTGTCGGAGGGCGACCCCGTGGGACCCGAGGGCCAGGCTGACTGGCCAGACCTGTGGGCTCCTGGCTGCCCCGCCGCGCCGATGGAGGCCCCGCCCCGGGCAGGAAGGCCCGCCGCAGCTGCAGCCGTCCTCGCCTCGCTTCGCTCCGGAGCTGCCCGCTCTCCGCAAGCCCTGGACACCTTCCGCTTCACTCGCCTTCCATGCTTGCTCCAGAGACTTTCCGGGCAAGGGAGACCTGGGAACTTTCATCTTAAAACAACGAAACAACACACACACACAAAAACCTTAAACAAGAGAGAGAAAAATAAACAATCTTTGAAGAATTTCTGAAACTGTTTACAAGGAATTTTGAAAAACAGGGATGTTTAAATGATGCCGGCTCTGTTTTTCTGTAAATAAATTTGCATATTTTGTAGGACTTTTAATTGTAATGATAGAGAAAAAAAACAAGGAAAACTATTTAATGAAAGCACGATATTTATCTTTGGTAAATGACTTTAGAGCAGTTAAAAAAGACATTGCTTAAAAAAACTCAGAATCAGAAAAAACACTGATTTATTTAAGAACACATATATTTTAAAGTATAACATATTTATTATAATTTATTTGCGCCGTTGGGAAGACTTGCTTTGGCATTCTGCCTCGGTACCCTCCTCTCGCTGACGTCCAGTCCGTCTGGAGGCCAGAGGGCTCACGGACCTACCATTTTTTCCCTTTTTTGTTTTAGAAAAACAATGATCTGGTTCCTCTCGGGCCTCCTGACTTTCCTTTCTTTCTGGTTGGTTGGTTCATTATTTTTAAATTTTTCTTTTTCTTTCTCTTGGCTCCTCCTTTTAGGATGTCCAGATGTTGTAAAAAAAAAAAAAAAAAACAGCTGCAGTTCAGTACAACTGCTCTTTTCACACTCGACTCCCTAAAACTCCTTGTAACCTTCTGTAACTATTGGATGACGCTTTCTCCAGCTTAGCCCTAAATAAAGCACAGTTTAAAAAAAAAAAAAAGACTCCTTTTCAGTGGTCTGTGCTTCTCGGAATCTGGCCCGCTGTGCCTCGAGGCCCCATGGCTGGCCACGGACGTGGCTCTGGCTGCTCTCTGCACAGAATCTGCCTGCGGCCCGCGTTTCCGGCCTAGGCGACGCGGAGGGCTTCCCAGGAGGTGATGGGAGCCGCAGAAGGAGGTCCTGCCCCACACTTAGAAACATTGCTCTGCACTGATGTGTCTCTGAAAGTCTTCACGGCAGATCCATACTTTTGGCTCCCTGGCAGGGATGGCCCTAGGGCCCAAACACAAGAGAGTCCCCCTTTCCTCGCTAACAGGAGGAAACCGAGGCCACCAGGCCTGAGTGCAGGTGGGGGCAGAGCGCTGGGAGGCATTGAGAAGGGAGGCAGTGGAGGCAGGGACACAGTTAAGGAGGAAGGATGAGGACACGACCCAAAACTTGCCACCAAGCACTTTGCTTTTGAGAAGGAAGGTAATGCAGCATGGGGGGCTCTGGATGGGGAAGGACACGAACCTGGACTGGGGGAGGGGAGGTGGAGAAGAGGGAGCAGCTTCTTCTGAGGTGATGCACAACAGCCACAAGCCCTCCTCAGGCCCCGCCCTGGCCTGTCTCATCCCCTCCCCCGCACACCCCACCGCCAGCCTGCAGCCCTGCAGCCCAGTCTAGGAATGGACAGACTCCCACCTAGGGTTTCCATTTCCCTTTGTGTAAGGCCGGGGCATCTGTGTGGTTTCAGATGCCTGGTTGTGGAGACCAAGGTCTTTCTCTGCCTGTCTGTGTGCCCTCCTTTTTTTTTTTTTTTTAAAGACTTACTTATTTTTAGACAGAAGGGAAGGGAGGGAGAAAGAAAAGGAGAGAAGTGTGGTTGCCTCTCATGTGGCCCCCACTGGGGACCTGGCCTGGCAACCCCTTGGTTCACAGCCTGCGCTCAATCCACTGAGCTACACCAGCCAGGGTTATCTGTGCCCTCCTTCTGAGGGAGAGTGGGGAATGAATGGCTTCTGCCCTCACCTGCCTTCTCTAAGGGAGACTGATGGAGAGTAGAGCTCGGAGCCCCAGCTACAAAGCAACACCTGGAGCCCTGTGTCCTGTCTCACCTCTCTTCCCAGGGCAGGGGCCAAGTCCCTGTTTCTCACAGGAGCCTGTGAAATGTCAGCCTGGGGAGAGAAGGCCTTCACTGGGAGTGGGGCAGGCCTTCAAGCCAGGATGTGAAGGTGGAGGCGGTTCGCAGATGAGAGTCTCCCAGCCCCAGGTTCTGGGTTCAAGCAGCAAGCCCAGGTGGCAGCCTGCTCTGCTGTTTGTGGAGCCTGTGGGGCTCTGGACTTTTTGGACGAATTCACTGCAAAGGACTGGAGGTCAGACTGGGGGTTATGCTACCATGTGAGGAATGGAAAAGTGTTTTTTAAGGAATTCTTTTTGTTTTAAGCCTCCTGCTATTCAAAACTGAGGTTTCTGTTGGACATTTGCATCCGAAAGGCAATGAGTCTGCCTCAACCCCCCCTCCTCCTGTTACTATCCCAGACCCTAGGGAGCCTCAGTGGCCTCCCCAGACAGCCCCTGGTTTTTGGGTTCCACCTCCCCACGGTGGACCCTTCCCTCTGGCGGACCCTTCCCTCCAGCACAGCCCTCTCCACCTGCACTGTCCCTGGAGCTGTCCACAGGGGCCTGGGCTGTGAAGCAGGTCAGCCAAATTCTGCTGTGATCCAGGCGTGGTTGACTGAGAGGAGGGATAAAAAACACAGGGCCTAGATATGACTAAGTCAGTTCTAGAAAATAAACGCTCTATTTAAAAACCACATTCAAAATAACGAATGGATGCATGGTACAATTAAGAGAGAAGACAACTTATTAACCTCTGGAGGAAAGCCACAGATTCCTTGAAAACTTGCTGAAAACCATCAGGTTAGTTTGCACACTGTTACAGGGGCATCGGGATCCCGCAGCGCATCCATCATCCCCGGGTTAAGAATCCCTGGTTTGCAGCATTAAGAAAACCCAGGACACTATTCTCATTAACTTCTGCTTATGTTCTATGGCTTATATTCCTCTGCTGTGACTCTACCTGCAGTGTGTAATTCCTTTATAGCTCCCCTATTTTTAAAAGACTTTTTATTATAAACCTTTTATCTCAAACTTAATGGAAAGTAGAGATACTTGCATAAAGAACTTCTACGTACTCATGGCCTACGGTCAACATACGTCGGCTCATGAGTACTTCTCAGGCAAATCCCAGCTACGAAGGCATTCCATGGGTAGATACTGCAGTCTCCGTTCAAGGTCTCATGCCGCACGGATGTCCGCAGGCAGGCTCTGGCCTGTGGGGCCGCTGCACCCTCACTGCGGCAGTGTGGGGGGAGCTGCAGCCTCTCCCAGCCTTACCTGAGGGTGGGCCCTGGCCCCGGGTCCTTCCAGCCCAGCGCAGGGCGGCACTTTCAAAGGCCTTTCTGCTTTTCATCTGCCCCCTTCGTACTCCTATCCGCTCTCTCACTTTTTTCTTCTCTCCCTTCTCCACTGCTTCCTCTGTGATGCTCATCTGAAAAGAAACTGTTCACTGAGACCTTTCCATTAATAGCTCCCATCTCCTCGGTTTCCCTAACGGTCTGACTTTTTGCCTATCCTGAGCTGGATCTAACTTCTGCACACGGAGTAGCACTGGAGCGAGACAGATACCCCAGGGCTTCCCCACACACAAGAGTGGCCCCAAGTCCTGGTAGGCAAATCTGCACTCCTCCTAATATGGGGTCTGCAGGGCCATCGCCGAATTACACCTGGATTGAGCCCAAATGAGCATTTTCCCTGGGGTAAGGTGGATACAGGAAGACTGGGCAGTGAGCTCAGGGGCCCGCCCTGCCCCACCCAAGGTGACAGCATCAGACTTGCTTGTGAATGCCATTTGTCTGTCTCCCAAAATGGAATCTGCCCCAAATAAACATTATTAGCGACCACTGATGTCTCACCTTCGACAGACTGCTCACCCCTGACAGATCCTCGTCAGGGCCCATGCACTACCTGCCTGAATGGGTTAAGGAAGGTAGGAAGGAACAAATTACAGACAACTGAAGGCACGTTCTAAAGAGGTAGGTCTTCTGAAAATGCTTTTGAAGTAATAATAGCACATTTGGAATAGGTGCACACCTTCCTGCCTCTACCGCCCGTCACTCTAGTTCTCGAAGCTGTCCTCCCTCTTGTTACCTGCCCTTCTCCCCCACTGCAGTCTGGTCTTCAACACCACCAGATGCCCCAGGGCCTGGCTAGTCAGGGGGTGGAAGGCCAGAGAGCCAGCACAAGAACCCCAGGGCCCTCCTTGTCACCCCAACTTCACTTTCCTTAGGCTAGCCTAACTCCTCATCTCTGCAGGGAACCTTGACCCCCTCCACCCCTCTGGCTCTCTCTGTGAAGCTCTAACTGGGATTTGTCCAGACCAGGAGGAGGTTGGAGACTAGTGCATCAGAGAGAAAAAGGCATGGGCTTTGGCGGCAGACGGATGCAAATCCTACTGCTCTCAAATACCTTTGGTGCTACTTCAGAAAAGTCACTTAACCTCTCTGAGCCTCGGTTTCCTTATCTCTAAAATGGGGAAAATAATACATACTCAGACACACCCTACGAGTCATAAGGAGTAAATCAGATATAGCCACACACAACTACATGCCACCAAAGGGCTCTCTGAGTTACAAATTCCTTTATAGTACAGACACTCTGAATGAATAGTCCAGGCCCTTATCCCCTCCTTCCCTTTCCTTTGTTCCGTTCCATTGACAATTCATGTCCCGACTGAAGCAAATTTCAACTTGACACCAGACCACCTCAAGTCATTTTCTCTTAAGTCCAGTCAGCTTGTGGGCTTAGGGAAGTCTCCCAGAGAATTCCTGTCATGTAGTGGTCCACGGGCCTGTCTCTCACTGCTCACACGCTTTCCCAGGGACCCTGATTAGCTGATGCTCCTACGCTCCTTCCTCTCACGTGGCCATTTCTCTTTCCCAAGAGCATTCCCAGCACCGCTGTGGTTGTTACTGTCTGCAGCCACCCTCCTCTTGGCTCAATATGGCTTCTGGTTGCATATTAATTTGGTCTTCACATTTTAAAAATGTTATTTTTTTTGCATAGGTAACATATCCATATATTTCAAAATTCAAAAACTATGATAAAACGTACAATGAAAACTCTTCCAGCTCCAAATCCAGTCATCCATTCCAGTGTGTTATCCATTGTTCTGTTTCCCCTGGTCTCTCGTGTGCAGATGCGGGGTACACTGGTGTGAGGAGCTCAGCCATCACCCTTTTTCAACAGGGAGACCCAGAGCCAGTCAACGGCATGCCTAGGTGCCACAGCCAGCCCACGGGGGTCCCAGAGATGAGCCCAGGCCCAGGGATGCTCAGGACCCCACGGGATGGGCAGAGGAATCAGGCCCTTCCCGTCACACTCTTATCACTGGGGCTCTTCTCTTATCAGCGTGGGGGTAGCTGTCACTTATGGGGTGCTTGCTCTGAGCTAGACACTGTGCTGAGAGCTGCTTGATTATAATCTCAACTAATTCTCTGAGGTAGGCGCCATCTGATTTTGCAGACGAGGCAACAGGCTTGGAGCGGTTAAGCCTCTGCTGAGATGACTGGAGTCGGGCTCCAGCCCAGCACTGTCTGCAGGGCTGTGCCCCTTGGCCGTGTGCTCACAGCACGGCTGCTCCCCTCCAGCCCTTCTCTCACGTCTCCCATTTACTTCCCCTTCTCCATCTCACATTTTTTTCTTCCTAACTCCAATTTTACCTTTAAGAAATGGCATCACCTATACTGATTTAGGTACCAGTCCTTTTCTTCCCTTCGCGCCTTGACCATCCTGGCTGAAACGTCTTCAAGGTGAGTGACAAGTTATAAGACTGTTTCTAATGAGTCCCGGATTCTCCCTGCCTGATAGCCCTCGCTGGGGCAGGGGTGGGGGCAGAGGGAGAGCGTGCAAGGAGAAACAACCCAAAGACCCGTGCAGCTTTTATTACGAATGAAGAGAGGAAATTCAATGGAAATGAACGTAATACTTATTAACATTTTATGCAGCTACCTGAAGTTCACAAACCTTTCAAGCTGCATCAGCTCTGTTTCCCTTGAACACTGAAATGTGAGGAAAACTATAAGTAAATTCTGAAGGTTCCCAAACTGGTTCTCCCTCACCAAAATCAAGGGGCGACTTTAACCATTTCTGAAGGTTACCCTCCAAGTGAACTATGGAGGTTCCCCTCGTCTCCAGTCTTCATGGAATCATCGTTACTATTGGTCCTGTCTCCTGACCTCCCCCAGGGGCCCAGCTCAGGGGGCTAGGGGCGCTGGGATGGCAGGGCATCCAGTGGACCCAGGTACTGCCAGCCGTGTGCCCCTTCCACTCCTCCCGGAGTCCAAAGAAGAGCTTCTGAGTAAGGCGACTGTGATTCACTTTCACTCGCATGACGGGCAGGACGTGGGTTCTGTGGGCAGCCCCTGGGCACTAACGTGAGGGCCACAGTGCTGACCCCACACACCTGCCCACTGTGCTCCAGCCCTGCTCAGGGCCCTGGACTCTGTTGTCAGGACTTTATTTTGGGGTTGGGCTTGGGCCTCACTTAGTTCTGCTTTTTAATGAAAATTACCCCAGGAGACTGTGTGAAAGTATTCCCTAACCTGCTCAACCAACATTTAGAGTGCACAGGCCAAGCGCTGGGGATGGGGGTGGAACGACGAAGACAGTGCACAAGCAGCCAACTTCCAGACACAACGCCAGGTGCCTTGTGGGTGTTACCTCCAATCCTCGAAGTAATTCTGCAAGGAGCACTGCTCGGCAGATGACCAGGCAGAGACCTGGGGGTGGTCAGTAACTGGCCCAGAGTCACATTGAGAGACAGTAATGGAGCCCAGACGAAAACCGCACCCATTCGCCACATGAAGTTCCCTGATTATAGAATTGCACACTGAAACCTATATAATTTCATTAACCAATGTCAATGTCACCCCAACAAATTCAATTTTAAAAAAAGAAGTTCCCTGATAAGCAAAAGACCACCGCAGGATCATGTGGCTAGAACTAGGCACCAGAACTGGGCACTAGCTCAGGGAGGCCCAGGAACACCCTGACGAGGGAGGCGTGTAGCCCAGACCGGGGCGGAGGAGACACATGGGCTGAGTACTGGAGGGTGAATGGGCTAAACAGGGCCTAAGGGACGGGGGCGTGGAGGGGGAAGGGACCCCAGATGTCTTAGGTAGGCAGGGAATAAGCTCAGGAAGACACTGGCCTCATTTCAAAACAGCCCACTTACTGACCACCCAGGCACTCGCACTGTCTCGGTTAAACTCCGCCAACAACATCGCTGAAGCGGCGCGCTGGAAGTCACGCGGAGCGGCAGAGCTGGGGTTGAGCCCAGGTCCCTCGACAGCAGATTCCATGCTTGTAATCACTGTATTACATCGGAAGAGGTGGCCATGCAAAGTGCCTCTTCACTCAGAAGCCTCCTCCCCGATTCTCTTTTCAAGCCTCAAAGACACACAGTCTGACCACAGGCCAGAGTGGAGGCGGGACTGTCCTGGGGAGGCGCAGACCTCTTCGTTGTTTCCTTCCTTGTATAGTGAGCAGGCGCCCGGGTCTCGCAGATTCGGCCCGGCTGGAGCACGCCCAGGACTCTCTGCTCAGTGCCGGGAAGGGCAGTGGAGGTGGGAGGGGGCACTGGAGGGGCACCGTCTGCCCAGCGCTCTAGACTCGAGTGCCCTGGATGAGAGAATGCAGCCACGCTTTACCCACCACTTTCTTCTGCCTTCAGCCCGGGCAGAGGACCCTTGCAGCCTTGCTTGAGTGCTGGGCGACCTGAAGGGGCCTCCGGGCTCAGCGCATTCCCATTGAACCAACAACTAGGAGCATGTGTGCCTTCAGCACTGAACTCAATGCCTGGTACATAGTAGGTGCTCAATAATGTGTGCTGAATGAATAAAAAAAGGTGTGGGTTGCTTCCCAGGAGCCCCTTCTGAAGCACCCCAGGCCCAGCACTCTCTCAGCAAGGGCCCTCTGCGCCCCCTTGCCCCATCTCTGACCCCTCACTCCAACTCTGACCAGGGATCCGAAGAAGCTGGTGGTTCCGGTCTTCTCAGTACCCTGGGGGTTACTTGGATGGCAAGCATTTGGGACAGGGTCTGACAGGGACCCTCAAAATGTCCCATCGACACAGATTCTCATATTATTCCAGGTTTCTGACCATTCCAATTCTCCTTGTCCTTAGTGCAGGGTCCATCCACTTCACTGGGCCTGTGTCCCCACTGTTCTGTGGCCTGTGAGTGGGGGGCTCCCCCTGCCCAGCTGAAGGCCCCGAGGGCAAGAGGTGAACAATCTCCTCTTCTGATCTGTCTCCTAGCACCGAGCTGGTGAAAGAGGGTAGAGCGAACACAGCACAAGACCGAGAACTTAAATGGCATGTGCCTAATCATCAATGCATGCTGGAACCAGTGGGTAAAAGGTAGACAGAAAACAGTATTTACGTAGTCTCAGCGTATCTCCCCACCCCCCGCCACCACGCACACACAGGAGACTTGTAAATTACAAAAGCCTAGATACTGATTTTACAGTGGAGGAACCTGGCAGACATCACTTAACCAGCTGATCAAAGCTAACATCACCTGGAACGAAAGGTGCAGCCATCAGGGGCCCCCGGGGTGACTCACTGAGAAGACCACAGCACCACTATTCTTGCTGCAGGTGCACAGCCTGAGTTTAATTACAAGGAAACAAACAAACCCAAACTGGGGTGCGTTCCACACAATAAAGGGTCTGTCCTCAGCGGCACACACACGTCACTGAAACAACCTGGGATCATAGATTCGATCCTGGGTTAGAATTTCTCTCTCTTTTGTTAAAAAGGGTATTTGAGGCGAGGAAACTTCAAAAGGAAGCCTGACAAAACTGAAATGAGGTCTGTAAATTAGATCATGGATCCGTATTCATGTTAATTTCTTGATTTTGATCACTGTACTACAGTTACGTGAGAGACTGTCCTTGTTTTTAGGAAATAGAAGCTGAGCTATTAGGGGAAAGGACAGTATCATGTCTGGAATTTACTCTCGAATACTTCAGAAAAAGAAGTAATATGTGTTTATATGTGTGTGGGAAGAAGAGGGTGAAGAGTACGCATGGATTCTTTCTACGATTTCCAAAACTTCCCTGTAAGTCTGACTGCAAAATGAAATGTTTGAAAAAAACTGAGAGCCCCCCAACGTGGACATGAGAAGTGGGTGTCAAGGACAGTGTGGTGAGGCCATGGTGGGGGCTGCATGGCCTCCCATGAAATCCTCTCTAGCCCTGGCTAGCCTTGGGGGTGCCTGTCCCCACCCCTGTCCCCAGAAGCAGCCTGTCTAGCAAAAGGCGGAAACGACGTCATCTTCGGTTCTGAAGAGAGAAGGGACCTGTTTGAGAATACTGAGGTGGAGGAGACTGGGCTGGGGGTGGGGAGAAGGGAGGGTGTGGGCGACCCACGGGCCCCTTAGGGAGGCAGGTGGGCCACAGCCCAGGGGTCCCCACTCTGGAATGGCTCTTGGCTTTGCTGGCTCCCAACAGTCCTCAGGCTGGGGTCTTGAGAGTCAGGGCTGTTGAGGCAGAGGTGACCAGCCCCCTGCACAGGGGACGGTGAGGGCTCTGACACAGTCTCAACTCTTGGGAAGGCAGCCAGGCTGGCAGGGGAAACAGGGGAGCGGCATTCTGAGCCTGGGGAAACGTGCCCTGGAGTGCTCCACTGTGGCCCGCACGGGTGCGGGGAGCGCTGCCTGAGTGGGGACAGCAGCGGTAGGCAGGGAGGGTCGGGAGCTGGCAGGCCGAACTTTACCTGGCTGGCACAGAATCCCCAGCTCCCCGTGCTTCCGAGGGGCCCCAGCCCCTTGCCAGCCTTCAGATCAATTATAACAGCACCTGATACGTTTACAGCGTCATTTAATCACCCCCCTCAGGGACTGGGCCTGGTAAGGCAGGTGTGCCTACATGTGCTATCTACATTTTGCAGACACAGGCAGCGAGTTTGCACCGGTGAAGAGACTTGCACAGTGTCACACAGCTATGGTGGCAGAGCCTCTGATGGAGCACAAGGGAAGCTAGAAACTTGCCCAGTATTGGATCAGTGCAGGCCTCTTTCCACTGGGCCCTGCTGCTCCTCGGAATCTCAACGCTGGCCTAGCGTTCCCGGGAGCTCACTCCCCCGGGGCTCCCTGTCTCCCTGCCTTTGACCTACTGTTCCTCTGCCCGGATCACCCTTCCTCCCTGCCTTGGCCCAGCTCAAATGTCCCATCTTCTGGGAAAATTCTGGTTGAGGGCCCCCTCCCAGGGGCTGCACTGGCCTCCAAGAACCCTACCTGCAGCTCACACAGCTCCGGCATGCTGCGGGACTTTGCCTGGTATCGACACACAGCGGACAGTCAAAAATGCTTCAGATTTTAGCAAATACCAGTGATTCCTGAACTTTTTGGATTACAGATTCTCATGAGATTCTGGTGAAAGCTATGAACCCCTGTTCCCTGTGGGCATCCAGCTGAGGAGTGAGACAGGCGACGAGACAGGGCTGTGTGCAGGGCGGCTCTCGAACCAGACCGGTGCTTTCGGAAGAGATTTCACGTCACGGGGAGAGTTTGCACTTCTGACAGAGCCCCACTCTGACACCTTCTCTTGGGTGGGGCCCGACAGAGTCCCCTGGTCCCACTTCTCTGCTCGGTTTCTTCTGAAGCTCAGCTGGGACATTTCGGGGATGCACCCTTGGCCAGGCCCTCCCTATGGTGAGCGCACACGCTGCTCCTCTTCGGGGGGATGAAGCAAGCAGAGAGGTGGGAGAAGTTCTTCTGGGGTCAGTGGTCCCAAGTCCTTTTCTCAGATTCATTGCTACTCAACTATTTTTTTCTCCAAAGCAGTAAATCTCCTTCTGTTATTCTCCAAGTTGATATAGTAAGCTGTGTCATTTTGAGAAGAAATACATAATGGTATATTAGAGGAATATCTCCTCATTCATGCTTAGAAAAAATTTATTACAATGTAAGAAAGTCTGAATAGCATGAATTTATTATAATGATTTAACACTGCTGCACTTGAATTAAGGATGCCCCTCCATAAATAACTGTCCCTGGAAAACATAGCACATTTACACAGTTTACCATTTCCCAATGTTATATAAATCCAGCCAGCTTAAATCACGTCCAGCTCGGGGTGGGGGGAATGCTGAGACTGGGCTGGGAAGTTCACCCTGTCAGAGAACTTCCCTTCCTGTGGCCTCTCAGGACTTAAAGGGCCGCCGACATGTGGGGGAGAGAAGGATGAGCAGGGGAAAAAACACAGTTTACACCTGCAGAACAGGTGAAGCCCAGTGGGCCCTGGGCACCCTGGCTGTGATCGGGCCATTGTCCGTGCGGTGGTGGCCAGGAGGGACCAGCCGAGGCCACCCAGCCGTGCACAACAGTGGGGAGAGGCGGCCAGTAGGGGGCCCTTTCCGGACCTCGGGCAGACCCTGGTCTTCTATCCAACCTTCTACTTTCTCAACAACTCCAACACTGCTCCTTCTGTTTCCTCCATGTACAAGAAGCCCCCTCGGTCCCCTCTGGCTCCCTGGACACCGGCCTAGCCCTGCTTTTGGGGACACCTTGGCCTTGTCATTCCGGCTTTTCCTCCAGGGTTAGACCAGCATTCGGGGCACCAGACTTGTAAGGTAGGGACTATCACTTCCATTTTTATGAACCATTTCATAAATTATTATAGCTGAGGTTAAATGTAACTTGCCTGAAGGTAGGCAGCTCACACGTGGTGAGGCTGGGTGGATTCCAAGGTCAGCATATGTTCTGTTTGGGCGCAGTGTTCTAAGGGGGAAGACCACACACACACCACACAGCACAGCTGCAAGTCGGCTGCAGCAGAGGCCCTAGCCAGCACTGCCAGAGCCAAGAGAAGAGCGTCTATAATGACGCCTGGGAGTGTGAGGAAGCACGCAAGCAGATTCATCCAAAAGAGCAGGACACAGGAAAGTCACACAGGCCGAAAAGAGCTGTGTGGCTTTGGGAGAGGGCCAGGAGTTGTGAGTTGCAAGCAGAGCAGAGCAGAGAAGGGAGGGTTGACAAGGTGCTGAACCCCAGCGGTGGCGATACTGAGTGAAAGGGAGGATTTTAGAGGGGAGTAGGAAGTGTCCTCAAACCCTCATACTCTGCTGATGAGAACGTGAAGTGGTCAAGCTGTTTTAGAAAACAGCCTGGCAGTTTCTCAGAAAGTTACCATACGACCAGCAAACCCACTCCTGAGTATCTGCCAAGAGGAACGAAAACCTATGTCCATGACCACTATCCCGTAAGGGGGAAGTCTGGGAAAGTGCCCAGGGGTATCCTGGGCCACAAGAAGCCAAACAGATGAGACCGTCCCCTGAAGGTCCTGACACAGGCCATTCCTCCTGGACTCCCAAGTACCGACCTACTGGTTTACTAATAGACCCACCACCTCCACCACCCAAGGTAGGCCGCCTCCTCATTTTGGCCACTGTATTTGCAGAAGAGGTTAACTACAGCAATTACAACCTTTACTATTTGGAGAAGACACTCACATTCATTATGCTGCTGCAGAGACTTACCTTCCCCAGGGATACGGCCTTAGACAGCCTTCCCATGGCCACGTCCACCGACACAAAGAAGTCCAGATGGAGGCACTCGCTCCTGGGGGGTTATCACCCTACAAGCCCCCCAGGAGTGGACATGCTACATTCTTGCTCACTTTGGGCCACGTGGTCTGTGGCGGCTCACTTCTGTGATGGTGGTAGAATGAACGGTCCGTCCTAGTGGAAATTCTGAAAGACGTTCATCTTGGAACACTGGGCTGAGGCAGTGGTGTGCTGTGGGCGGGGGGCCCAGCCTCGCAGCCAGACCTGCCGCTGCCAGGACGTGGGAGCCCAGACAGGTCACTTTTCTCTGAACTCTTCGTCTGTATAGTGAAACTGATGGGTTATATGGGCAATAAGGTCCAATCCATCCCTATAATTCTGTGACTCTGGAAGGGGGAGGGGCTACGGTGTGGGTGGGGTAGACAAGGCCCTGAGCATCTTCTGGGTGCCTACTCAATTCCGAGTGTGTGCAGTGGAGGTGTGCAGAGAGGGAAATAGCTGTGAAGCTGAAGCTGAGGCATTAGAAGGACCCGCCTCTGAAAGGAACAACGGAACCCTAGGGGCTTAGAAACAACCCACCGTGAACAGCAACTCTGAGAAACCATGAAACACGCAACTAATTTGTGAAACTGGTTCTCGGGCTGCCAGGTCATTCTTCCTCTGAGGACTAGGGTGTCACTGTCACCCCACTCATCCCCAGCCTTGTTCCTAAACTCAAGGGTAGCCTTTTGACAACTGGGGGCAAGCTGATTTCACCTTCGGTCTGGGAGCTGGCTGTGCGGTGACTCTATTCCTGCCACCTCTGCCTCTGAGGGGCAGCTGCAGTCTCCTTGTTCAGGCGAAGGTGCCC
Organism: Micronycteris hirsuta; assembly: GCA_004026765.1. Lineage (NCBI taxonomy): Eukaryota > Metazoa > Chordata > Mammalia > Chiroptera > Phyllostomidae > Micronycteris > Micronycteris hirsuta. The sequence goes on from PVJI01000037.1 coordinate 213,288, forward strand.
GGCTGGTGTGGGGAACAGGGGACAGGACAGGGTGTCTAGCTACCTTAGTTGAATCTGTAGGTATGATCTCAGAACTGGGCATCCCAGCACTCAGGCCCTCGCCTACATTCTCTCAACACCTAAAGCCAACCAGGCAGGGCCATTTTTCCTGTCTGAGAGCTAAAATAGTGCACCCCGCTGAGCAGGGAGGGGGATAGGCACCTAGAAGGGACTCAGGGGTGTGCATAGAACCTTCCGTGCCAGCAACCACACAACCTGGAAGAGGTGTGGTGCCGCGCGTGGGGTGCGCCGGGGTCAGCCAGGAGCGCCTGTTCTTTCACCGTTCAGGTGTCCACGAGCTCCTGCTGCTCTAACAAGGACGGAGGGAAATAACATTCGGATAACCTGGGGCTCCGCTCTTATTTCTTTCCAGCTGTGCCCACTGACCTGATGAGGGCTGTTCAAAGCACAATTCAGGACCAAAACCACATGGGGAAAATAGCCATGGAGATAATTTATTAACCTAAAATCTCACACATACATAAGCAGTTGCCCACATTAGAAATAATGCAGTCCGAGGTGGGGATAAGCGTGAGCTGGGAGGAACGTGCCATAGCCTCCAGCTCCCTAGGGACAGTGACCATGACCTCATCCCAGCTCTGCTCCTTTAGGCCTGGCCCCTCCCCAGAGCCTCCAACCAGCAAGTCTGTCGGGAGCCATGGTGCTGGAAGCTGGGCCAAGTGAAAAGAGTGGCTTTGAAGGGAGAGTCCCTCCCTCCCCATGATATCTGGGGCCCTCTAGGTAAGTCCCAGCCTGGGGGTCAGGTTGGAAAAACCCGAGCGTGACTCCTGGAAGGGTGACTGTTGGCTTTTCCTTCATTAGCCCAGGTTTTCTAAATCAAGCACTTAGGGCACTACTTAGAGAGCTTCAGTGGACACACTCTGTCCTTTTCCATTTTGCAAACATTGGTTGGTTCTTCTCTCTCAGAATGGTGGGGGGGGGCGGGCGGCGGGCAATGTGGTAGCACTACCTGCAGCACCTCCAATCTGTGTCTGGTGTCGTTTCGGGGAAGTGGCTGGAAGCTGGGCAAGCAGATCCCAACCGGTCACCTCACGGAAAGGAAAGGCTGATTCCTGTGTGCTGGGCCCTCTCTCTTGGCAGGTTCGTCTGCAGTTAAGCTCCCGGGCTATTCATTTACATGCACACACACGTTTGTACATACATAGGTGTACATATACACACCTCCAGGTAAGACCCACTAAAATGTTAACATATACAGTTCAACTGATAATGAAAATGTTAGCTGAGGCACAAATTCACCCAGGAAATGCCTACAGGACAGAGAAAGGCATATCGTGGAGGGATGAGGCACGTGAAACATTTTGACTGAGGCTCTTCTGAAAACCCACCTTTGCTCTTCCAAACTGTTCATTCAGGGGAAGTAAAGAAACAAACTGCATTCGGTGGCCTGTGATCCCCCCAAAGCCTTCAGTGTAGATCTTGCTTAAGATCCTTTAAAGGCAAACAAGCTTCTGAAAGAAATCACAGTTCTCGTCAGGGTCCTTCTGCCGTTGCTGCCTCTGGAGGACAGAAAGGACGCCGCTTTCCAGATGCGAGCGGCTACGGATGACCCCAGGGAGGCGGGTGTGAGGTGGGCAAGAAAAATATGGTGCTGGAAACCTGACTTCAACTGAGAAAATGGCCATCCATTTTTGTCACACCAAGGGAAATTTCATTTTCGAAAAGCTCTCTGAAATGGGAAGAAGCTGACTCAGTTACTCTCACCGGGGCGAACTTGAAAAGGGTACTGTAATCTGCAATGACTTTTCAACTTTTCAGGTGAATGGCTACAGCTGGTTAGTCCTGGTCTTTTATGCACCTTGGGTCAAGGGTATGGTGGGCTCCATTCTTCTCTCCTCCAAAGAGCAAAAAGGCCCAAGTGAAGAGGCTGCACAGTGGTGACGAGGCTTCCGCCTGAAGAGACAACGAGATTTAGATCTATCTAGACAAGGAAGCTGCTAAGCAAGGGTTTTGTAGCTGGAATAATCTAGCTTTGATAAAGCATTCAGGGGAGCCACGCAGGCTAAGTGGTCTGACCTTGGCCAGCAACACCGAATGACAGACTCCTGGTCCTAGTTCAAGCCTGGGGTTGGTGAAAAGGAGAGAAAATAAAAGCAACACCATCCAGATCAAATAAAGTCATCAAGTAATGCACATCTGGGACACACGTCCCCTCACTTCCAATGGCTGGAATGTTTTAAACTCACTGGCACTATGAGGTCCACTCGGCCCCACAGCAGAGAGGCCACTAGAGCCCACTGTCAGCTGAGGACCGAGCTCAAGAGCTCTGCTGAACAGAGAGAGCGCCAATGTGAATTCTTCCACAGGCTTTCTCAGGGTCAAGGTGAGGCCCAGTGGGGAATAGGGGAGGCTCTGCCTGGTGCAGTAAAGCACAGTAATCATGACAGTAGAGATTCTTTGGAAGCATGGGACAGTAGCCCTGGGCAGAGCATATCCAAAGCCTGGTCCACCCTGGGCCTTGGATACTCCTGGGGAAAGAGGAAGGGCCAGGGGAAGCCCATCAGCCTGCAGGAGCTGACGCTACGGCCCCTCTAGCGGCACCTTCTCCAGACACAACCGTGGGAAGTTCACAAGGGCAAATGAAATGGACTCTTAGGTCAACAGAAAATACTGAAAGATGGCTCTTGTCTATTCGGGAAAATTGGTGGGTGGTAGAAAAAGTGTTTCAGGCTTCTTCCTCCACTAGTGTAGTCACTTTTGTGTGATTTAATGCCAGTTTCCCAGGGCTGGGTGGGGGGCTCCCTCTGGGGGGGTCTTCCCTCCCTCTATCCCACTGAGCCCTTTTGGCTACCAGGGGGAGCAACTGCCAGGATGATGATGACTGAGCCTGACTCACACTTGACCTTCAGTGTTGCTGTGACAACAGGAGCCCCAACTCCAACTTCGGAGTTAAATGACTACTTAGATAGAGACAGGTGGTGAGAGAATAGGGTGGGGAGGCAACAGGGTCTGTCTTTATGAAATTGCTTGTTACAAGGGGCTACTTTTAAATAAGAGGGATCTTTCAGTGGATAGGTTTCACTTGTGTAAAAAAGAAAGCCAGTCTTTTCCAGCAAAACATTGAGAAGGAGGCTCTCTCAAAATGAAGCTGAATATGCAATGGCCCTGCCATGCAGAAAGTGTCCTATATTGATGTCCTCATCTCTGCTTGGCCTAGAGAAGACACCACCCGAGCCCCTGTGTGCTCTCTACTGATTGGTCTGATGGAAAACACCCTGGGTTGTTGGGATGATTTCTATATTCGATACGCAACAGATGTTAGTGAGATAGGGCCCTGTGAAAGGAGAGACACAATTATTTGTGATCAAAAACTTTAAAATCCTAAATCTGTATATTAAAAACCCCACAAGGTTCCAGTGGAAATTTTGTAGCAGGAGCTTTGGCATCAAATGAAAAAGATATCTTCCAGAATTTGATTCTCCTCCAGGTCTTCAGGGGTCCTGCCTGCCCCCGGCTTGTTCCGGGTTGATTTCAGAGAACTGAGTCGGCAAGTTCTATGATTCCAGGCCCCGGCTTCTCTGGAGGGATGGGGCTGGGGTTTAGAAGCAGACTTCGGGCTCAGCGACTGAACCAGATCCAACAGCGATGTCTCATACCTGTAACACACACAACCCAAACGGAAAACGATGAGACCAGCACAGCGTGAGTGTCCACAGAGCCCAGAGGAGGGCTGCCCAGGGCAAGAGTCGGATCACAGAGCTCGTCACGCGCGAGAGGGCCCACCAGGGGAACCTTAGGGAAGGCGGACACCAGGAGGCCCTCCTGTCAGTCCCTAAGCTCTCTTCCTCTGCTGACTTCTAACGTTCCTTTTTTAATCTTTAAAAGTTTTTATTAAACTTATTGGGATAACATTGGTTAATAACATTGTATCAATTTCGGGCGCACACTTTATAAAACAACATTATGTGCTCACCGCTGGAAGTCTAGTCTCCTTCCATCACCATATACTTGGCCCCCTTTAGCCTCTTCATTCTCTCTTCCTTCCCCCTGGTAACCACTATTCTGTTATCTGTGTCTATGAGTTTGCTTGTATTTTTGTTTTGCTCATTAGTTGCCTTTTGTTTTATGCCCCACATGAGTGAAGCCATATGGTTCTTGTCCTTTTCCTTCTGACTCATTTCACTTAGCACAATATTCTCATGATCCGTCCATGCTGTCACAAATGGCAAAATTTCATCTTTTTTATGGCTGAGTAGTATTCACTGTATACATGGGCCACACCTTCTTTATGCACTCATCTGTCAAAGGCCACTTGGGTTATTTGTAATGTTGTGGCTATTATAAATGATGCTGCAATGAATACAGGGGTATACGTAGCTTTATGAATAAGTGTTTTCAAATTTTTTGGGTAGATACCCAGAGGAGGGATTGCTGTTTTTAATTTTTTGAGGACCTGTACTGTTTTTCTTAGTGGCTGTACCAATTTACAATCCCACCAGCAGTGCAAAAGGGTTCCCTTTTCTCCATTTCCTCTCCAACACTTGTTTTTCTTATTGTTCTAACAGATGAGAGGTGGTATTGATTCACATTTCCCTTTTAGCTACTGATGTTGAGCACTTTTTTCATGTATCTGTTGGCCATCTCTATGTCTTCCTTGAAACCTGTCTGTTGAAATGTCCTCTGCACATTTTTTAATTGGATTGTTTGTTGATGTTGTTGTTGCGTTGTGTGAATCTTAATATATTTTGGATATTAGCTCCTTACTGGATGTATTGTTTGCAAATATCTTCTCCCATTACGTTGGCTGCCTCTTTGTTTTGTTGGGTTCTTTTGCTGTGTAGAACATTTTTAGTTTGATATAGTCCCACTCATTTATTTTTGCTTTTACTTCCCTTGCCTTTGGGGCTTGGATAACTATTCTTCACCCTACTAGATATCAACCGAAGTATCACTACTTCAGAAAGGACTTCCTTAACCTCATTATCTAAAATAGATTGCCCCAATTAATTTTCTTCTCATAATACTCTGCTCCTTTACTTCACAGCATTTATCACAATTTGTAATTATTTATTTATATGGGTTTATTTGTTCAATATCTTCCTCCTTTATTACGATGGCAGTAATAAGAGAGCAGGAGTCACTGTGTCCTTAATGTCAAGTCTGTAATGAAGGACGAATGACACCACTCTGTCACATTTGTTTGCTTAAACATTTTTAAATTGTTCAGATATAAGAATCTCTTCACTATAAAAACTGAAACACACAGAATTATACAGAGAAAAACGGAAGTCCTCTCAACACTCTATCCTCCAACCAAATGCAAACTCCATTACCTTTCCAAGAGAGCACTGAAAACAGTTTCGTATACAAGGTCTGTCCAGAAGGTGTCCAGCCATCTCATATGAAAAATAGAGACATTTATTGAAGAAGATACAAGACGCAAGAAACACTGTACATGGGACAATGATGACTTAGTCCTCTCCAAAGTGGGCACCTTGGGACCTCACACAGTTCTCCATCACCATCAGCTGCCCCATTGTGTTTTCCTGAATCTCATCAATGGTCTGAAATCTCTTCCCTTTTAGTTTTAGGGAAAGCCAGAAGTCACAGGGTGCCAAATATGTGCTGTAGGGGGGCTGAGTAACATGGGGGATTTGATGTTTCACCAAAAAACTCTACATGAGATGTGTGTGATACATGAGTGCACACTGTCATGATGAATCTGCCAATCACCAGTTGCCCATGGCTGTGGCCTTCTGAATCATCTGAATAGCTTCTGTGGAGGAATGTTCAAGCCTAATGCAAAATTTGATGCAGATTCATTCCTCTATTCACTTAGTCATTTTGAATGTGATGGCCACATAGTACCCAAGCTCACTCAACGGCGTCCACTGCTCCCACTGACTAGTACAGTGAAGGCGTCATTGTCACACATGTGCACTCCAGTCCACTTTCCTAGGCTGCCAGATTACATTAATGTCATGCAAACTGTTCTTATTATAATAATAGCTAGACTTTTTCTGGATAGACCTCATATATGTTTCCATTTTTTTAAAATAATTACATGCATGCATGTGCAATACAAACAAACACACATGTATTTAAAAACTGAGTGACGCTTATATACTGATCTATGATCTGCTTTTTTCACTTAACAGGTTGTTTGGAGCTTGTCCCGCAACAGCGCAGACAGATCTGCCCCAGCCCTGCACACTGCCGTGGGGCCGTTTCCTGGATGTGCCACTGCTCTGATGTAAAAGAATCCCCTTAGCTTTTACTATCTTACTCTAGCTAAATTCTGTATTTAGCATTCCTGTTCTGTTATCTTAAGGGGGAAAAATCAGTATTTGGTAATTAGTGTTGATTTAAGGACACTTTGCTCGAAAACATTTCCTTTACACTATGCTTTTCTTGAACTTCCTTTCGACCACATTCACACAGACAATGTCAACATAACTTGCTTCAATGAACAGAAATAAAATGGGAAGACACAGTGAAAGTTTTATAAAATCTCAGATAAAATAGCTTAATTAGGTTTGCTTTTACCATGCCATAAACTAGCCAGGTTCACAGAGATCTAGTATCTATCTTCCTTTCAGAGGTAATGAATTCAGATAGGCATCAGTGATCCCCGGGTGATAAGAACTTTTTTCTTACATTCATGCCAAGCAGTCCCCACAGTCTACGAATAAGGTGTGGAGAGCTCAGACATCATTCTGGCACAGGGATTGGAGAAGTTAAGAGGTCCTATAAATTCTCTTTTACCTTCTTAATGTTATTAGTTCTGTAGAGCCAGTTAAACTGAAACACCATTGGCTCAAAAGTCTGACTCCTATCTCTCTGCCAATTTTGTCATTCTAACCTCCAGATCTATGAAGTCAGTATCATCTATTCTGCTGGGGCTTTAAAAAGTGGACCAAGGTGATGAAGCTGTTACCTTGATAAATCATTACCATTTAAACAAAGCTGTAACTAGATACTTTCAGATGAGCTACATTCATCTGTACATATATTTTCAATAGATGACTATCCTATTTTATCTATTTTAAATGGCATGGCTTTTCACACATCAGTGAGAAACAGGTAGTAACAAAGTGAGTAACTATGGAAGAATTTGGAAATCTTCATTTCTGAAGACTGAATAGTTATTCAAGGGGAATAATACCTTAGTCGTCCTTATAGTTCTAATCATAACTCTACTATGGTATTTCTGGTAATAGCTCCAAATTAATATTCTTGCCCTGGCTGGGTGGCTCAGTTGGTTAGAGCATCATCCCACACAGCAAAAGGTTGTGGGTTTGATCCCCAGCTGGGGCACATATGCGAGGCAACAGATTGATGTTTTTCTCTCTCTGTCTCTCTTTCTTCCTTTCTCTCTGAAATCAATAAAAAAACCCATATTCTTGGGTGAGGATTAAAAATAATCAGTTGTTTAGTCCATTTAATGTGAGTAATTATAACTTATACTGTACCCCATATGGTACATGCATTGGGTTATCGTAAAAAGTTGTGAATTCTGACGCAAGTTAAACCACAATGAGAATGACTAGCAAAGCACCGGTCGGAATGGCTATCATCAGTAAATCCACAAATGGCAAGTGTTGGTGAGGACATGGAGAAAAGGGAACCCTAGTGCACTGTTAGCAGGAATGCAGCCGCTATGGAAAACAGTGTGGAATTTCCTCAAAATTTAAAATGAACCTGCTTTACGACCAGTGTTTCCACTTCTGGGGATTTATCTGAAGAACCCTAAAACACTGATTTGAAAGAATACATGCACACCTTTGTTCACTGCAGTTATTTATAATAGTCAAGCTCTGAAAGAAACTCAAGTGCCCATCAACAGATGAGTGGATAAAATAGCTGTGGTACATATATACAATGAAATATTACTCAGCCATAAAAAAGAATGAAATCTTATCATTTTTGACAGCATGAATATACCTGAATAGTATTATGTTCAGTGAAATGTCTGTCAGAGAAAGACAAATACCATATGATTTCACTTACAGGTGGAAGCTAAAGAACAAAACAAACAAACACAATTGAAAGAGACACATAGATACAAGGAGAGAACTGGCGACTGCCAGAGGCGTGGGAGGCTTGGGGCGCTGGGTGAAAGGGGTGCAGGGACAAAGAAGTACAGACTGGCAGTTATAAACTGTCACGGGGAAGTAAGTAAAGGACAGGACACAGAGTCAATAACTGGTTGGTGCCAGTTGGGGCACTGGCAATATTGAGGGAACACTGTGTAAAGCATATGATTTTCTGACCACTAGGCTGTACACCTGAAGCCAGCACATAATAATAAAAAAGATAAAAAAAAGAATGCATCTATGGCATTATAAAGTAATTGTGAATTCTGAAATACATTTGGCTGCGAGAGCTTGGGACGAGGGACTGGACCTGTGCCACGTTCTCTCGCGGCTATCAGTCCTGAGCTCAGTCTTCACCCAAAGACGCCACCGCGAGCAGAAACAGACTTCTGACAGTCACCAGGCTTCTTCAGTGACACCTGTGGTTCAAGGTGTGTGAGTTAGCCACTCTTGGCTCTTTATTGTTGTTGCTTAGAAATTTGGATAGAAAAATCACTATGCAAGCAATATACATGATTTCAGAAATTCTGATATACAAGGCAAATTTGGACAAATCTGATAATTTGTACAACTATAAAAATAAAGTTATTTAAAATAATTTCTTTTCTTTCGGTCCTTGTAGCAGAAGCTACACACATATTTAAAAAATTACCACCTCTCCTCCCTATGCCTGCACTTTAAGTATTGGCAACCTTAAGATAGCTTAATTATTTTCTAGCATCTTAATCATTTTGTGAAATCATGATGTTAGATAATGGCCATTTAATATAAAATGTTCTCTTTTCTACGGAATTGTGACTTCCTACTAATTATGAATTAAAGCCTAATTTAGTGTGGCTGGAAGCCAAAACGACAAACGAAATTTATAGATCCCAGCGTTGGTTATCCCGAGAGAAAAGCACTGTTGGCAGCTTGGAGTCAAGAACGTCACCTGCCGGGCTCTGGAGGCCGAGGCAGCGGGCCCTCTGCTGGGGGACGGGCTGCCGCAGCAACCGCAGCCGAGAGGGGGAAGCGCCCGCCTTGTAAATTACACCAGGCGGGCAACGCTAGGTTCCCCTGCTCATTAGCATGCACTGCGCAAAGTTCGGGGCACGTACGGATAAGCATTCATTCCATTTTAGGTTACACGTTATTGAAAACACATTCTATAACATAAATAATTCATCAGTGTGTTGTTTGAAATTTAAGATTATAAAACTGAACAGTAGTGTTCTGTTTTATGACTGTTTGTACTTTCAAAGAGAAAGACAATATGGATAGATGGACTTTCTAACCTTTCTATGAACCTATCAGGGGGAACGACACAACAGAGAAGAAACCACCCTGCCCCCTCCACTCACCCACACCCACACCCACTTTCTCGATGTGTGTGCCAGTTCTGTTCTCATCAGGCTCCCGTAAAACCTGGAGTGCAGGGCTGCTGGAGCAGGGGCAGAGTGAGCTGCCAACTGAGGGGTCCTGCCTGCTCTCCCTGCCACAGCTGAGGCTGGGAGACTAGAATTGACTGTGAGCAAGCTGAAGCAGGAGTTCTTAGGAAAGAAGAGACCTGGATTCTTCCAATTTAAGATAATAATTACCTCTCCATCCTCTTGTCACGAAACAGGTGATATAGGTTGGCAGAGGACAGAATCAGGAAACAATAGAAATCAGTGGATAGATAGTTAAAGGGCTCACCTATGTTGTTGATAGTATGGCTGGTTCCCAGAAGAGTCATTACTTAAGTGGTTTGTCAGGGTTTTTAACTCTGGGACTCTTTCCCTGATTTTTAATACAGCTGCATGGAGAAGCATATTTGGGTTAATATATGAACCCCAACTGGCCATCGTCTATGAGAATTAGAGATGGGAGAACATCCAGCCTCTTAGGGTGACTCAAGGCAACGACACACATGGTGTATCCTGAAAAAGGCAACGGCCCAACCCCCCTGTTAAATGCACAATGGGGCACGGCAGGGGACGCAGCTACTATGCTGCAAATGCAAGCCTTTCGGGACTGCCACTAAGGTCACCAGGATGGTCTCCTACTGAATACGCCTCTGACCCAGGCCATGAGAAAAGATACAATCAGAGTGCACCTAAAGTTCTCCCACATTACTCTTCTGCTGGGGACTGGGGTGTGGGATTAAGTTCCCTGGGCAGGGAACTATGTCTGGTTTGCTGTTCCAGCTTCCTTCAATGGGCTTTAGTGATCCTAAGAAAATTAGAACAATTCTGTAGAAAGGGAGAAAGAGAGCTAAGAGAGGAGAAAACTAGCATAGCCAAATAAAGTGGGAACATTTTGGTGGTTGTAAACACATGGAGTGGAAAAAGCAGGAATTGACGGGGAAAACCATCCGAGTTTTAACAGCATTGCCAACACTGCGAGGCCCAGTGGGTATCCCCCAGTGCTCTGGAGGTAAAAGGGGCCATGCAGATCAACTGTCTGTCTAAGTTTGGAAGAATTTAGAAAACTGGGTGACAAGAAAAGTCCCATGAATTTGATATTGAAACACAGGAGGTGTCAGTAAGAAAGACTGAATCTGAAGAAGATTGATGGGAAGACCAGGCAGGATCTCCCAGCTCATTAGAGTTGGCCCTGGGCCAAGAGTAATTGAACCTGACATCCCTTGTTTGGGTCAAACTGAATGATAAATGGAAGGAATAAAGTAAAAATAAATAAGTGGGTTATGCTAAGGTGAAAATCCAACATTATTCTGTTGTCCGAAGAGAGACTCAGAACAGGAGAAATATTCTTTCTTAGCTCAAGCTCCAGATGCAATCTGACTTGCCAAAGTCACCTCTGGTTCAGACAATGGACAAAGCAGAACAGAACCAGCAAATCTGAGTCTCACCAGTAAATGCCCCTGTCTTGCCTTACCCTGAAGTTTTTTATCCTTTACCAGAGAAGTTTTATTTTAGGAGCAGCCCATTTCTCCACAGGAAGAGTCCATGTAATCATTCTTTTCTTTACAAAGAAATTCAATCTAATTGTGAGATTTAACTTTAATATGTATTTTTCTCATCTCAAAGAGATGTAGGAGTCATGCTTGGAAAATGTCATATATTTTATAGCAGTGATTTATACTTCAGATTAAATTTGTATATATAGATCCAATAAAGAAAAAAAAAGGAAAGAAGTTTTATCAGAAACACAATCACACTGTAGCATTCCTAAGGTAGCTACGAGAGAAACATGCACATTTTCACTCCAATGGTCCACCTTGCTCACAGGCCAGAGCAAGCAATCTTATTCGGCACCACCAGTTTCACCCACCTCCTTTTAACTCATTCATGGAATGGTTAATACAAAGAAGAGGTTTCGCTTTTTAAGGTTCCAGCTAGTTTATAATTTAGAAAAGAAACTTAGTCTAAAGAAAGAGAAGTGCATAAGAAGCAAAAGAAAAAAGGACTGGAGGGAAGTATACTAAACACTAAAACAGCCCTGTCTGGTGTGGCTCAGTGGATTGAATGCTGGCCTGTGAACCTAAGGGTCGCTGGTTCGATTCCCAGTCAGGGCACATGCCTGGGTTGCAGGCCAGGTCCCCAGTAGGGGGGGCGTGAGAGGCAACCACACATTGCTGTCTCTCCCCCTCTCTTTCACCTTCCTTTCCCCTCTCTCTAAAAACAAATAAATAAAATCTTAAAATAAACCCTATAATATTAACAGTGGTATATATAGTATCTACAGTGGATGGGAAATTATAGGTAATTTAAATGTTTCTTTGAATACATATAAAACCACTGCATTTGTCCCAACTAAGCACAAGTACTTAAGTGATTACTGCCAAATCACTGGTATCCGTTTTTAAAAAACATTAGAAAACAGATTCTTGAAAGGATCCTCCCTAAACCCTACCCACAGTCCTCTAAAAAGGATTACGGTTGTTTTATGAGGGGGTAGAAGCTGGGTGCCCATTTCATAGCTAATTAATCTCATCAGCAGTTTACACCTGACTGTAGGACCGCAGGCTGAGGGGAGTGGCAAGAAAGTACATTTGAAATGGTTCATTACAGGCCTGACTGGCAGCATCGTCTCGCAAGGTGAAAGGTTGCCGGCTCGGTGTTTCTCTCCCTCTCTTTCTCCCTCCCTTCCCCTTTAAGAAATAAGTAAATAAATATTAAAAAAAAAATGAAACAGTTCATTTTAGGCCACGCAGTATTTCATAATTTCTGTAGAGAAAAATGAGCATAGTTCTTAGAAGTTAATGTTAAATACTTCATGGTATTAAGTTATAATTCTAATTCTGTGACATCTTTGATCTTAAACCTCTGATATGAAAAACTTCCATATGTAAGCTTTTAACTTAATTAAAAATTCATTTTTATAAAGTATCCAGTGTCTATAATAAATTCTGACTTGTTCCCCCCATGTCTGCTATTAACGTATGCCAGGCTTTTCCTCACTCACGAGTTTCTTCATTACAACACTTTCTTCTCTCTTTCAAATAAACAGTTGTGTGAAGGAGAAATTTTAACTTTTCTTTTCTTTTTTTTTGACAGCAATGACTGATTAAAAAAGATCTTCGCCCCAGTCTAGCTGTTTTTTATACGCAAACACTTGAGAATATCTTGCGTTCAATAAGGAAATTAATGATGATCTGTACTAATAAAATCGTCCCAGTACCCAATGGTAACAGAGAAGTTTTTTTCCATTTTAGGGCCTTGAGGCCATACTCACCCATATGGAAATCCATGTCAACTGAAATGTTATTTTTCCTCCTGTAGGTAAAAGCTTTTCTTTCTGTCTCTGTTTGGAGATTATAAATGGATAAACTTTACTTTTTTCAATCTAAAATGAACATGACACAGGGATTTACCCTTTATGCAACATCAGGAGCAGAGAGAAGACAAAAACTACAAAGTCTGTAGGGCATGAAATTAAAATTTCCATGTTGACACAAAAGACGCCAGTGAAGTAATGATACACGCTACAACCCTGGCATGAAACCTTCTGGCTTGAAGAGAAGTCAGTGCCACGTGACCGACAGTTTGTACAGTGGAGAAAGATTCTGCTGTTCACAAAAGTATTTACATTCAGAGGGAGAAGATAAAAGGATTGGGGCAAGCTGTGGTGAAGCATCAGCTCGCTGGAGGGACAGTTCTGGAAAAGCTGCCGAGCTCCCCCAGCATGGACGAGGGGCAGCAGGAAACTGCAAAGGCAGCTGAGGGCGGCTCATCTGTGAGCATCACAGCAATCCGCTGACTCCCACTGCCCAGAGAGGCCACAGGTCCCAGTGGTTTCAGGTCGGTCCCCACGTTAGTTCTGCCACTAATTAGCTTGTTCCCTCACAAATCAACGGTTTGTGTTAAGAGTTCTGATCTACTGCTGAGATGAAGCAATACTTCCACTTTCACCACAGTCTGGTTCTTCCACCCTAGTCCACTTCTTTCTAGCCAACGCCCAGAAGATAGGAGTTGGGTGTGGGGTGTATCAGCTGGTCTACAGAGAAGTTTTATTTTAGGAGCAGCCCATTTCTTGACAGGAGCTGAGGCCGTGAGGACAGCAGACGTGGATGGAGTGAAGGGACAGTGACTGAGGACTCACCTCTGAGCTCGCTGGCACAGCGCACACCTCCAGCTACCCCTATAGGAGGGCACCACTTCATTACCAGAGAGCATTTAGGAGCATCCTGACGAAAGTCCACACAGAATGCCATTTGTGGTAAATAGTCCATTCTTCACCTGGTAGGGCAGGTGTCCCAAGGTGAGATACTTCCAGCTTTCATTAAGTTATTAGGTTGGCCAAAAGGTTCGTTCAGTTTTAAAGTAAAAGTAAAAGACACATTTTTCATTTTCACCAATAACTTTACTGAACAGCATATTCACTGTTTTGTTCCACTACCTTCTGCTGTCTTTCAGGCAACTTCATAATTCCATCATCCCAAAACTTTTTATCTTTTTGAGCAAAGAACTGTTGTTCCAGGTGCCTTTTGCAGTCTTCCAGGGAATTGAATTTTTTTCCATTAAGAGAACTTTGTAAAGACCAACCAAATGGAAATGCAATGGTACGATGTCTGGTGAATATGGCAGATGAATCAGAACTTCCCAGCCAAGCTGTACTAGTTTTTGTCTGGTCATCAAAGAAACATGCAGTCTTCTATCAGGTTGGGCAGAAGGAACGCCTGCCTGAGAGTGGTTGGTAGGATAATAATATGAGTGTGATATTTTATAGTTTTAATTTGAACATTTCACCTAAAATGTCATATGGTGTGCTTGAGTGTGACACTGTTGTTACAGAATTACATGCTTATGGGTTTGTAATAAAAAGGGGGCATTATTTATGCTGGACCCTGTATATTAGAAGTTATATATACACACACACACACACATATTCAAATATAGAAATAGTATACACAAATGTGCAGCTGAGCTGAAGATACATTAGTCAATGACCATTTACTACATTTATTCTCTGTCTTCTCCATTATAAATATTCTTACTGACAAAGTCTTTTTTTTTTTTTAAGATTTTATTTATTTTTAGAGAGAGGGGAAGGGAGGAAGAAAGAGAGGGAGAGAAACGTCAATGTATGGTTGCCTCTCACAAACCCCCAACCGGAGACCTGGCCTGCAACCCAGGCATATGCCCTGACTGGGAATCGAACCAGCGACCCTTTGATTCGCAGGCTGGCACTCAATCCACGGAGCCACGTCAGCCAGGGCCAAAATCTTTGATTCACATTCTTGGTAGTATCACGCATGATTCTGACCATTTTTCCCCCCAAGACAAAGCATGAAGCCTACAACAGTCACCTTTTTCAACATGGCTAATGAATTTGGATTTCAGGATGCTACCTTTTTTCTCTTTCTCCTGGTATCCCCCATAAAGTAAGAGCTAAAGTGTTCCAGACACAAGTTCATTTAAATGTAAAAAAGTAAGAAACCTTCAGTAAACACACGTTCACAGAGGACAATCTCAGGAAATGTAAATTGTACCAGTCCTCTGTCAGTGGGAAGGCCCGAGACTCCCACGGAACTGCCCTGTGCCTTACTGTGAAGGACGCAGTGCAAAGTGCATCTGCTTACTGTTTCCAAACCGCTGGCCAGCACAAACCCCAAACACCTTGAAGAGAAATTTAAACCATGTTATTGTGAAACCAAATATTTAATGACTTTTGATAATGTTCATTTTTTTTCATTATTTTATTCCCCAAATGTGTGAATGTGCAATCAGGAGACAGATACGCACATTTTGTTTCATCTCCAAACAAAGGGTAAGGTTCAGACAGATAGGATGGAAGGCTGAAAAACTGAGGTTCTGTGTGGTCAAAGGACTTTGTCAAGGCTTTGCTACTAGTAAGCGGTAGAGGCAGGTACTGATGAATCCAGGTCTTTGGACTTGAATTCTAAGGCCCTCTCCTCTAAGTGACGCTGCCTGTGTGCACTGCAAGAATTTTACCTTGAGAAACCACAGCAACAGACTAGCCACAGGCCACAGCCCAGGTGTAGAAGAAGCTCCATGAGACGGCGAAACACCTGATTGCTTGCCAGGGAGTTCGGCAACCGCAATGACTACTTAGCTTTACACCAGGCCTGTGCTCAGTACTTACGTAAACCATCTTGCTTAATCATCATGACAAACCTAGGAGGGAGATATTATTACCCTGACTTTATAGATTAAATTAAATGATTTTTTTCGAAACCACATAGCAAGCATTCAAACCTTGGCCTATAAACCTAGGTGTTGTAATTATTATACCTGGGCTCTTAACTGTTCTAAAATGGTTCCTTTGAGCTTTACTTTCTGAAGATTCTGAGGATTTTATTAGGTAACATATACTGAAGAGTTTTTAGAAAAGCATTAAGTAAGTGACACTAAAAAGTGTTTCTTTACATGGATGCTAAGGGAACTTAAGAACTTGGGCCAAATGAACAGCTCTGAAACGGGGTTCGCGAGGCTGCAAGCTGGGACGTGGGAGCAGGAACAGGCAATACGAAACGTCACTGATCATAGCATTTTCCAGAGGTCAGTCCCCTGGAGAAGGCTCACCAAGGAAATGGAATCCTCACCTACTGTTGGCTCAACAAAGAAATAACATATTTATGTCATATGTTCCAAGGGTAACCTTAGGGTTTTCCAACCACTTGGAACTTCAGAGTATGAAATTTTGAAATGGGTTTATGTCCTACAAATGTGAGTCCTTTGTTTTCTTTTAAAATATTGTTTTAAAAATTATGTGGGTAATATATCATTGTTGTAGAACATTTGGAAAATATAGAAAAGTGTGAACAATAAAATAGCTCTTATAATCCCTTCACCTGCAACTTAGAAAGATTTCCTAAAACCAAGGACTAGAAATCTAAGTGACTAGTAAATATAAGCTGTTGTGCATTTTCCCAGTACAGTATGTTCTTTCTCTGGTGAGAATGTTTTGACAAATTTCCTTAGGCTGAATTCATTTCTTGGAATTATGCTATGTCTCTATTATTTCTACCTACCCCATTTGTTTCTGTTTTCTTCTATAAATAGTGTGTGCAAGAGAAATGGATGATTATATTAATAGCTTTTAACAGTGGGAATTATAACAACAGCCCAGCATCATGGCTTAATTAAAAGCAACAACTTTTAATCAAACACATAAGAATTTTGATGCATTCAACTATTCTTGGTGGTAATGCATTGCCGGCAAGGAATTTCCAATTATTAACCCAACTTAAACAAAACACTTTAGACTGGCTGGGCTTTTCATCCTCCTGATGAAAGATGGAAGACAGAGGGCATATTTATAACTTCATATTTTCTTTTAACATATTCAATATACTCCTTTCTGAAGTTTTCAGATTATTCCCTTTCATTGTCATCATTTTATGTGCATCATTTCATTAGGTTTTGTTCTTGTTTTGTTATTTAAAATCTACTCAAATGGAAAAATATAGCAAATGCCGTTTTGATTGTGCGCATGCGTAGAGTGTAAACCGTTACTAGATAAAGCTAAAATGATAGTTCTGGCTCTAGTAACCAACATTTTAGGAAGCTGTTTGAAAAACCTAAGGAGAAATTCTATTTAATATTTTGAAACTGAGTGTTTAATTTTAATTTAATTTTCATTACTTAAAAAAAATTTATTGTGTATTTCTTTCCGTTACCATTTATCCCTCTTATACTGCCCTCAGCAATCCCCACGCTGTTGTCCACGTCCACGAGTCCTTTTTCCTCAGTCCCTCTAACCCTTAACCGCCCTGTCCCCACATAGCTGTCATCCTGCTATGAGTCAGTCGCAGACCAAGTGCCATCAGTAGATGAGTGGCTAAAACAACTATGGGACATTTACATAATGGAATACTGCTCGGCCATAAAAAAGAAGAAAATTTTACCCTTTGCCACAGTATGGATGGACCTGGAGAACATCATGCTAAGTGAAATAAGCCAGTCAGAGAAAGAGCATACGATTTCACTCATATGAGGAATCTAGTGAATAAACTGAACTAAGAAGATACTGAGTTTTCATAGTAATAAAAAAGCCTTACAGTGAAATGTAATTCGTAAGAACATATATTATAAGTGGAGATACCTGGACATGTCTGAAACAGTTCCTGATATACAACAGGCAGTGAGTGAATATGGTCAGTATCATCACATAGGCCATCACTCATATACTCTATGACATAGAGGCAGGGAGTGGATATGGTCAGTATCATCACATACGGCCATCACCCATATACTCTATGACACAGAGGCAGGGAGTGAATATGGTCAGTATCATCACATAGGCCATCACTCATATACTCTATGACATAGAGGCAGGGAGTGGATATGGTCAGTATCATCACATACGGCCATCACCCATATACTCTATGACACAGAGGCAGGGAGTGAATATGGTCAGTATCATCACATACGGCCATCACTCATATACTCTATGACACAGAGGCAGGGAGTGGATATGGTCAGTATCATCACATACGGCCATCACCCATATACTCTATGACAAGAGACAATGAGGTCTGCTACTGAACCTACCACTTAAACCCAAGTAGTGCCTATGGGCTCTAGTTTGAGGTTAGAGATGTTAGTTTAGCTTCCATCTCTCCACCTTTGGGAGAATAACACATTATCATTCCCTGTTGGGTACGTGAGGGAATCTGTGGAGAATGCATAATTAAAATATTTGTGTAAACGTGTAGGTGAGATAAAGTCTAATTTAAAAAAAAAGTCACTGTTGGGATTCTGGCCACAAGTGCAAGCTGGCACTGTGATCTGGGTGCTGGGTGTGGCTGAGACCACACACCTGCCCTTCTTTGTATGGCTGAGATGCTTCTTAACAAGTTCTAAACCAAATTCCAACTGTCAAAGTAAGTTTGAGTCCTACCCTAAACCAGAATTATATCAGCTTAGTGTTGACACCTCAGAACCAAACCCAAGTTTCAGGCAGTATGAAAGAATGAAAAAACTCTGAAATTTGGGACTGGATGAGCAAAATTCAAGCCTTCTTTTCTGCTTCCATATTGTATGACTTGGGTTAGTCACTCAGTTTTTCTCAGCTCTCATTTCCCCATTAGAAAATGGGATAATACTACTACTTACCTCACAGGGCTTTGGTGCAATTTAAATGAAATGATGAATCTTAAAAACATTCTTTCAACTCTAAGGTACTATGCTAAGGATTATGAACAGATACATAATTTCAGCATTGCATTTATTACTAGCATAATACAAATCTGTTTCTTGAATCCCTATGGCTGCTGTTAATCCAGAATTTTGCTGCCAGAGATAAAACAGGCCATTGTTACAATTATTTACATGATTTTTCCTTCTCTGCAATGTAAATGGTTACTGACAGTGTGATGCATGAAACTAAGCAATTCTTATGCTGCCTGTGGGCTAAAGCCTTGGTTTAAGCCATAGACAACGAAGAAGAACAAATTCAGAAATGTTTGTCCCTCCTCATGACACAGCAAAGGACCAAACAGCATCTGTTGTTCTAGCACTTTGAAGATTGTATCATCATAACTGGAGCTGGAAGCAACCGGATGTTCATGTCAAGTTACTTAAGGTGGAAATAAAGATAGAAAACAGTGTCTTTTAAAAAAATTGTATGCATTTAAGGTATACAACATGATACACACACACACACAAACACACACACATATGCAGTGAAATGATTATTACAGTCAGGCTAATTAACATATGAATCCTCTCATATAGTTTCAATTTGTTTTTGTGGTGACAATGCTGGAAATCTCCTCTCTCAGAATATTTACAATATTCAGTACAGTGTTATTAACTATAGTCATCATTTAGATTTCTAGATTTCTAGGACTTATTCATGGCACAGAGCTGCAGCTTCATACCCTTCGACCGACATCTCCTTACTTCCTCTCCCTCCCCTGCCCCTCCCGGTCACCACTGTTCTGCTCTCTACTTCTACAATGTTTAGATGCCATGCATAAGTGAGATCTTGCAGTATTTCTCTTTCTGTGCCTGGCTTATTTTACTTAGCATAATGTTCTTCAGGTTAATCCACCTTGTCACAAACGACAGTCTCCTTTTTAAAGGCTGAGTAATTCCATAGTCCATTCATCCGCTGACAGACACTTCGGTCGTGTCTGTATCTCGGCTCCCGTGAAGAGGGCTTCCGCGAACACGAGAGAGCAGGCATCCCTTTGCAGCGCTGATCTTCCATTTCCTTTGGGTGCTGGGTATTACGGGAGTTCCATTTTTTAACTCTTTGAGGAACCTCCATACTGTTTTCCATAAAAGCTATACCAAATTATAGTCCCATTAAGTATACAAAAGTTCCCTTTTCTCCATATCCTTCCCAATAATTGTTATCTTTTCTCTTTTTGAAAATATCCATCCTAATAGTTGTGAGGTGATACCTCACTGTAGTTTGGATTTGTATTTCCCTGATGATTAGTGATGTTGAGCATCTTTTCAAATACCTGTTGGCAATTTGTATGTCTTCTTTGACATATGGCAACATCCATTCATGATAAGAACGCTCAACAAAATAAAATACGTATAGAAAAAAAATTCAATACAGTAATGGCCATAAAGCCCACAACTTTTCCTCTAAGATGCAGTACAAGGCAAAGATGCCGCCCTCACCACTTCTGTGCAGCAAAGTACTGGAAGTCTGGCAAGAACAGCAAGGCAGAGCAGAGAAATAAAAGGCATCCAAATAGTTAAGAAGAAATAAAATTGTTCCTGCAAAACGACATGATTCTAAATACAGAAGACCCTAAAGACACCACAAAAAACTGTTACAACCAATAAACAAACTCAGTAAAGCTGCAGGATACAAAATCAATACACAGAAATCAGTTGTGTCTCTTTATACCAGAAGTGATGTATCTGAAAAGGAAACCAAGGGGGAAAATCCCATTTATGGTAGTATGAAAAAAAATTAACATACTTGGGAATAAATCTAACCAAAGAGGTGACAGATTTGTACATTGAAAACTACAAAACATTGATGAAAAGAACTACAGATGACTCAAATAAGTGGAACAATATCCCATGTAAGTAGAAAGTTGAACTACTTCCTAAAATAGGCTAACTCCAGCTTCAGTTCCACAGATTCACTAATCAGGCATGATTTGGTGAGATCTGTCTTTCTGTCTTTCCATCTCTCTCTCTCTCTCTCTCTCTCTCTCTCTCTCTCACACACACACACACACACACACACACACACACACACACACACACACACACACACACACACAGAGTCAAAGGCTCTGGCCAGACAGTGGCTCAGTTGGCTAGAGCGGCATATCCCAGTCAGGGCACATACAAGAAGCAACCAATGAATGCATAAATAAGTGCAACAACAAATCAATGTTTCTCTCTCTTTCTAAAATCAAATTTTAAAAAAGAGGTTGAAAATACCGGTTTTAACTCTTCTGAGTCAGGGAAGAACAGGGAGAAGAGACCTTAGTAACCTTTTCCTTCAGGGACTGAGAATGTAACCCTGTTGCTGCAAGCCTGGTATTTGCCTCTGTGGACAGTTTAGAATAATCATTACTGTGTTGTCACATGACTGAGAGAGAGAAACTCTACCAAGTATTTTAAAAGTGATGAGATGTCTGTTTCATTGGATAATCCCAGAAGATACTGTCTTCATTTTTAATATAAAATGTACCAGATCTACATACCTGAATAGAAAAAGACACCAACATACAAAGGATATACAGCTGCAAGACTCCTTTTCCCAGTCAAATATGAAAGAAAAGATTTGAAGATCTAAAGCTACATTAATGCAAATATCCAACTATTGCAAGTATATCTTTTGATTAAATTGGTATACATCAAGTACAATTATAAAGGTTATTTATAACGAAGAAATACATAATTCTGCATCTTGATGGGGATGACAATTACAGCTGGTGGTTGCTAATTAACATTACTTCTTTCACTCTGGTGGCCTGATATTCTTGTATGATCTTTATTGCTGGCAGTGGACAGACCTAATTCTGGAAGGCACAAAAGGGTTAATTATCAGTAACATTTGTGCTCATAACAAATGCATAGGTAACCGGCCCAGGTCTGGCTTCACACTGGAGAAGAGGATCAAGTACAATCAGTACGCTTGACTCAATATCATGACAGAAAAAGGACTGAGCTGTCTCGGTGCAGGAGCACCTGCCCATTAGGTGTTCAGAAGCACAGGGAGAAAAGCCCTCTCTAGTTCTCTCCTGGTGGAGTGATTTGCAGGGTGTTGCCTGTTCCAGCCAAGCAGAGATGCACGGCCCTGTTTAGTTCAGTGGCGCCACCCTCTTCTCTTGTGCCAAGATGGCCAGTGTGCTTACTCTCTCGGACAGCTCAGGGCTGTGTGATCAGTCCTGGAGGCCAGACGTGAAATGCAGAGACAGAGCATTGTAGTTCCCAGCACAGAAAACCATAAAGCCCTTCTTGCTTGTGTTATAAATTACATATTTATTTTGGTAGCATGAGGTAGATGAATATTTCTACATACAAAGGTGCCCAGCTAAAATCAAGATAAGAGATATTAATGTCCTATGGTCAGTATTATTGAACCTCAAAAGCAATAAACTTTATGAGTCAATAAATATTACATTTGCAACATAGTTAACATTCCTTTACTGTCTCGAGCACTTATTACACATGGTAACTGCAAGTCTACAATACATTATTCATATTTGGGGTGTCACCGAGTGATGGATTGCTGTGGGAGAGGCTGTCCTTTAAATAAATCAACAAATAAAAATGCAAATGTTAACATTTTCAGCCACAACTTTTTCCCCCTTGAATGGGGAATGAAAATTTCACATTATATTGACAGGCAGCAGAGAGAACAATTAACAGCCTACACTGTGAATGAGAAAGATGGCTTTGCCACGCCTTGGTTTATCACCTGCATGTGGAATGATACGGGGCTCTTCCGGGCGTTCGCGCTTTTCAGAGAACAAAGGAAAACCTGTCTCCCACTAGCATGTGTCCCACCCACACTCTCTTGCACATCTTGAAAATTCTTGGAGTTCAGGGTGAACAGGGAAAAAGGTCTTTCACTCCTGTTTACCTCACTACTACCTTCAAAGGTTTGTTGCAACAAACAACAATACGTTTTTCTTTTGCATTGGGTTTTCCTGTAACTGAAAAGTAGTCTATAAAAAATGCCTTTTCTACGCTTTGAAATAAAAATAATTCAAATAATCCTGACTCTGAAATCTGGAAAGCAACCACTGTGCCTTCTCGGTAACTGATTTTCGTAGCACTGAATCTTTTTCAACTCTGCACTTTGTGGGATAGACGTGTAATGTGCCACTGTGCACAGCTGAGGGTTTTGTGCGCCACACACTGTATTATTTAGCCAAATGCTCATTATTTAGGAACCTTCTGAGAATCTATATTTAGCTGATTTGCAGTATTAAGAAATAACAGACAAAGAATACTTTTCTTAAGGCCCGTAAATATGAGTCTTCACAGCAATTTGAACCAGCCTTGTAAAACTCTGCCAAGTTGCTATGGTCCATTCAGAAACTGTGCTGCGGATGTTCTACAAAACCCTCAGCGGGGAAGCATTTTCTTTTCCTTTTCCATGCTTCTCGGTAAACCGAAATGCAATCATCAAATGCATATTAAAGTAGTGTTAAAGATCTCATTTTAGCCTTCAACAGCAGGGAAATTCACTTAGACTGAAACTCCAGGTTCTCTCTCCTCTTTACCTGTAACTCTTCCAGAGGGATCTCTCAGGTGAGCGAGGACAGGCTCTCTCTGAGCAATAGGCCCTCAGCCACGGCATTAAGTGGTCCAAGGTGGGAACCCCGTCACTACTTCAGAACCACAACTCACTGTGGGTCTTGGGAAGATAACAGCAGCATTAAAAATGAAAAAAGGAATAATAAACAAAGAACGTGGTCAACTAGTTAAAATTTCTTTTGATTGTGGGTAGCCTCCAAAATAGGCAGGCTGTCTTTGTCAACTACTATATTTAAGATCTTGGGCTTTGGAGTCTGAAATGCTAGTTTACCTTTCATTGGCCATGCGGCCTTAGGCAAGTCTGTCTGAGCCACAGTTCCCCGATTTTTAAAACGAGGGTGGCAGCAGTACCACTCCAGGCTGCGGTGAAGATCGAGTTGGATAATGCATGTAAGGACTGGGAATATAGCAGGCGCTTAGTAGACGACAGCCACCATTATTATCCCGTGTCACTTCCCAAAAGATCTTTACAATTAAAATTAAAATTGTCTTCAAATTTGTATTCATATGATAACATATTAGGTACTTAAGTGCTAAATCATATTCTCAAGTAAAAATAAACTGAGCCCTTTTGGTGTTGATATTTATGTATTCAGCCTTAAATATATAAGTGAGAGATGCTTATTAGATATAAGAATTTTAATAACACGTTTCTTTTCCTGATTCCAAAAAAGGCTGATCAAATTATTAACTCTTCATTCAAATTTCTCTGGTATAAGTAAATGTTGACAGACCTTTAACTGTAGTACAAAATCCTCTATAATTTTCAATATTGATTCAGTTAATTAAACTTACAGTCCAAGTGTATAGCCACTCTGTGATAAATTGGAAGGACCTGCTGCTAAGCAGATTTTTTTCTGATGAAAGATAAGATTAGTCTGTGGTTCTGTGGAAATCCTTGCCAATGACCACTGTCAAGGAGGGAGAGGCATGTACACAGAGAAGGACCCCGTGAGTTCAACCTGGCCAATTCTAGGTGCCAGGTAAGGGCTCTCTCCTGAGTAAGAGCCATTAAGTATCAAGAATTTTCCACTGCTAATTAAATAAAACTCAAAATATGCATTATGCAAATAAAAGGCATCCAAATTTTAAAGAAAGAAATATAACTGTCACTATTTTGCAGATGACATGATACTGTACATAAGAAACACTAAAGTTTCAATCAAAAAATTATTAGAATAAATGAAATCAGTAAAGTTGTAGGATACAAAATTAACACACAGGAATTAGTTGCATTTCTACACACTAATAACACACTACCAGAAAAAGAACTTAAGAAAACAATCTTATTTACAACTGTGTAAGAATGCCTACAAATAAATTGAACCAAGGAGGTAAAAGACCTATACTCTGAAAACTGTAAGACTTTGATGAAAGAAATTACAGATAACACAATAGACTATGCTCATGGATTGGAAAAATTAATATTGTTAAAATGTCCATACTACCTGAAGCAACGTTCAATCCCTACTGAAATACCAAAAGGTTTTTTTTACAGAACTAGAAAAAAATAAGCCTAAAGTTTGTATGCAACCATAAAAGGCTGCAAACAGCCAAAACAATTTTGAGAAAGAAGAATCAAGCTAGAGGTATCATGCTCCCTGATTTCAAACCATACTACAAAGCTACAGAAATCAAAACAGTATGGTACTGGCATGAAAATAGACACATAGATCAATAAAATAGAATACACTGCCCCAAAATAAATCTATGCATATATGGTCAATTAATTTATGATAAAGGAAGCAAAAATATACAATGGGAAAAGACAGTCTCTTTAATAAGCAGTACTAGGAAAACTGAACAACTACATTGGAAATAATGAAATTAGAGCACTATCTTACATCATATACAAAAATAAATTCACAATGGATTAAGGACTTGAATGTGAGACCTGAAACCATGAAACTCCTAGAAGAAAACATAGGCAGTAAACTCTCTGACACTGAGTTTAGCAATGTTTTTTAGACTCCTCTCTCCAGGATAGGGAAATAAAAGCAAAAATAAACAAATGAGACTACATCAAACTAAAGAGCTTTTGTGGGCAAAGGAAACCATCAATAAAACAAAAAGGCCACCTACTACTCAGTGGGAGAACATATCTGCAAATCACATATCCAACAGCAGGTTAATATCCAAAACATATAAAGAACTGATACAATTTAATACCCAAACCCAAAGATTTTAATTAAAAAATGGGCAGAGAAGGTTTTCAAAAAAAGACATACAGATGATCCACAGACACATGAAAAGATGCTCAACATCACTAATCATCAGAGATCATGGAAATGCAAATCAAAACCTTAATGAGATATAACCTCACATCTGTCAGAATGGCTATTATCAAAAAGACAAAAAAAAATCCCCCAAAAGCCCAAAACCCCACGTGTTGGGAAGAATCTGGAGAAAAGGGAACCCTCAGGCACTGTTGGTATGAATGTAAATTGATACAGTTGTTATAGAAAACAGTGTGGAGGTTTCTCAAAAACTTAAAAATAGAATTACCATATGATCTAGTAATTCTAGTTCTGGGTATTCATCATAAAAAACAAAAACACTGATTTGAAGAGATATATGTACCACTATGTTCACTGCAGCATTATTTACAATAGCCAAGACATGGAAACAACAGAGGTATCCACTGACAGAGGAATGGATAAAGAAGATGTGGTATAAAAATAAGAAATCTTGTTATAGTTGGTTTATATTTTGAACTTTGAAACCCCAGTGTATGGTTGTGAGATCTGTCCAGATGCTGGAAATAAGAGTGCTTGAATAAATTAACTTGTGAAACACACACACACACACACACACACACACACACACAGATATGGTATATATACATAACAGAATATTGCTCAGTTATACAAAAGAATGAAATGTTGCTATTTGCAACAATATGAATGGACTTAAAGGGTATTATGCTAAGTGAAATAACCCAGACAGAAATAAACAAATACTGTATGATTTCCCTTATACACATCTATGGAATCTAAAACCAAACCAGGAACGAAGTAGAACAAACTCACAGATACAGAACACAAACTGGTGGTTACCAGAAAGGGGAGGGGTTGAGGGAGGGCAGGTGAAATAGGGGAAGAGGATTAAGAGTTTCAAATTTACAGTTATAATATAAATAAGTCATAAATATATAATGTACAGGATATGGAATACTGTCAATAATATTGTAATAATTTTGTGTGGTGACGGTTGGTAACTAGATTTATTGTGGGAATCATTTTGTAACGTATATAAATATCAAATCACTATGATGTGCACCTGAAATTAATAGCATATTGTATGTCAGTTATATGTCAATAAAAAATTTAAAAAATGTTCTTATCCAGAGAATGTTAAATCCAAGAATCCCTAGAGCTTACCGGGAGATGTTGTGCTGGAATGACGATGGGGTTGTGCTTACAAGCTCCTTTTGGCTTTCTGTTGTCATGGGAGATGTGGACACATCTTTTCTAACTCCTGTCATTGTCCCTGTATGAACAATAAAGGAAATAACTTGGGCATTCAATAAAAATAAATTAAAAAGTCCATTCTGAGTGGTACATTAGAGATTATAGGAAACCCTAAGGTTTGAAACTAAGTATTCCCCGCCCCTCCCTGAAATGAAACGAAGACAGATGGAAAACTCAGCAGGTTGTTTTGATTTTGTGAACATCAGAGATCTGTAATATATTGTTTTAAAAAAGTACATTTGTACTATAACAGACTGACTAGAGAGTTTTTAAAAGCCAGATGCCCTCTCACATTCCTGCTGATTTGGGTTTCCTGTGAAAATGCGCAAGATGGTGGACTGCTTTATTTCACTCCCCTGAACTGTCATAACAAAGGATCATTCTCTCTGAACAAACAGAAAAGCCCAGCAGTTTGGATCTCCAAAGCCCCCAAATTAAACTACCCTAACCCCAAAACTTTTAAGGTATAAATGGTATAAATGAGTCTTGAATGTTTCTTTCAAAGAACTCTGCACTGGGCTAAAGGAAGTGTTTGACTGGAAGAGGCTCTCGACCAGCCGTTCCAGGGCTGACCTGGCCTCCGTCACTTCCTACCGAGCAATGGGAGGTGGGTGACTTCTGTTCTAAGTGCTAAATAATAATAAGACATGGACATAAACATCTGTTATTTTTGTTTGAATCTAATTATTAGTATTTCTAATAATAACAATTTTCTCCTCCTTCTTCTTAATGTTATTTTCCAAACAACACAAACAACATGTCCCTGCCTTTTCCCTGGGAGACTATAAGAACCTCATCCACAATTTTCTCCTGGTTCCCGGGAGACTGTTATTCAGACCGTTCAAAGAAGTTACCTGGGGATACTCACTCTCCCTTTGAGGAGAGGGTGAATATTCAAATAGCACAGAGACAGCTTTGGTGTGTCGGGAATGCCAGACCCTAACATGCCCAAAATACAGTAGGCCACCTTCAGGAACGGCATAGTTTAGGTGTGACCACAGAAAATCAGGACAAGAGAAAGCAAGAGTTACGTCTATGGAGATTTGCACCAAAACCATCACCATGAACCTTGGTGTTCCAAAGCTGTACCCAATATTCACTGCTCACTAGTATGTGTGCATGTAAACCACTAGCCATCTAAATGCACGACTGTCTTCTCTGTGTCCACAAACCTGTGGTACCCTCAACCCAAACCAGTACGTTCTCATACCAGAAATAAACTCATCAGTCTATACTGTGATTTCAGTCAGTAAATATTTACCAAGTCCCTAATGAGAGGCAAGGATTAAGCTCAAGTTTAGTTTAGGAGGAGGTAAAGGAAGGTGTGAGAGTATTCTGAACAAGCCACTGTAACAGAATAACACCAAATTTTTTTTTAATCATAAATGACCCAAGGCAGTATAAAGTAATAATAACAGATACAGTATGCTTGGTATGTGCCTGGTACTGTTCTAAGCCTTTTCCATATACCATATATTCTTTTTTTTTTTAAAGTTTCACTGAAGTATAGTTTGAATACTATAAAATTTAACCATCTTAGATGTACAGTTTGATAAACAGTAGCAAACCTGTTCAGTTATGAAAGCATGGACACAACTCAGTTTAAAAAAATTTCGTCATGGCATTGCCTGTATTTTTACAATCCAGTTTTATAGTATTCCACACTCCAAAAACTTCCCTTATGCCCATTTGTGGTTCCCTTCTCCCTGACTGGTCTGTTACTATCCCCTTCCAGCTCTGTTGCTACAGTTTGGCCTTTCCAGAATTAGTTACATTTATTCTCATAAAAACCCTTTGTGATAGATACTATTTTTTATATCTAATTTACAGAGAAGGAAATAAGCCATAAGAGACTTACGTGAGCCACCCAGGTCACAAAGTTAGTAAGTGATGGAGCCAGAATCCACCTCCAGACAACCTGATCGCGGAGTTTCTATCACTATGCTAGTTACTGCCATTAAATGATGCGAAAAGTCTGAGGAATTAAGAAGTGAGGAGATCACACCTGGCTATAGGATTAGGGAAGATTTAATGCAGGAGGTGGAATATTGATAGGAAGGATTAAGGAGCACGGAACTAGCAAAAGCATTAAATAAAAAACCTCAAGGCTAAATATTTAGTACATTCAGGAAATATTTATTGAGCATCATTATGTTCTTGTACCTTGCTAATCACTTTAAACCACTTTACATGCATTATCTCCTTGTACTTAAATTAATTATTGTCCTCACTTTATAGATGCGGAAGTGGAAAGTGTGAAAAGGTCAAGAAGCATGTCCAATATCACGGGGCTAGTAAGCAAGGCTGCGTTTGAATGCAATCAAGGTCTGTACTGCAAACTCTTAAACACAGCGCTGGTTGGCCTCGGAAATGAAACAAAGCAGCAACAATGACAATAAAATTCTCCAAACTGGTCTTTGGAGAGATGACTCTCGTGCAGAATTTAGAACGGAGTGAAACAGAGAAGGGGGCAGGTGAAGCAGTTCACTTCTACTGCGACTGTCTGGGTGGCGCCCTGGGGTGGAAGGGGGAGCTCAAGTGGCGAAGAGGAGCAGGGACAACTGAGCAGGGCTTGTGGGTGAGGCGACGGGAAGAGATGACTGGTGGTGACAGAACAAAGATCTTTTTTAGTCACCATCACATAAGGCCTGAACATTAGTCTTATTTTTTCTGTGTTGATGCTTATGTCAAAAGTTTGGTCGAGACAATTGACATCTGATGGGAACAACAGAAAGAAGAAATTTTAACAGAGGGTGCAAGGACTTTTGATGGGATCCTTGCATGTGCTTCAGGAATGTGTGAACCCCACCTAACTGCAGGCGCAGTACTGTGTGTATATATGCTCATTCATTTTTCTGGGCAGAGAGACCACAGCTTTCACCAAATGATGAAAGGTGATAGGACTCCAAAAAAGTTAAGAATAACTGCTCTAAGGCACAGACCAACATCAATGGATGCGGATCCGTGACTGTACTTCAGGAATGTATGAATACTATGCCTTACGGCAAATTTATTCCTTTTTCTAATTTTCTAAGCTCTGCTCCTCATTAAGTTTCTAGAACTCTAGAAAGCTATATATCAGCTTTTAATTATATTCATTCTATAAAATTTGATTTAATGTTTAGTGTTCCAACAGTTACATAGAGTCATGTATATTCACAGAACTACACATTTACATATGCACACACCAAGACAATTACACATTTAAAAAATAAAAGTGTCGGTAAGAATATTATCTATTAGGCTGTTAAATTCCATGTGTAAGTGCATATGCTTATATATAGATGAATACATGTGCATATAGTTATGTAAATAAACATGCATTTTTGCACACACAGATGGGATTGAACATACTGGATCACGTCCTATCTGCACACGGCTGGGTCTGCGTCTGCCCATCCATCAGTCCATATCTCAGAAGTTGACTTCTTAGAGTTCAGAGTTTATGAAAGCTCTTTTTCTGGGCCCTTCATTCTGTTTTGCCATTTAGAAACAGCCAGGCTGTGCTCCACACCCAGTTCAGCTTGAAGACTGATAAAGAGCACATGGCACGACCCCTCTCCAATCAAGAAGGTGTCCCAGCAGCACTGCCACAGGGCACGTCACCAGCGTCCACCCCCAGCACCGCCACTTCTCCCCTCCGAGACCCAGAAGCCAGCCACTGTCCTCACAGTCCCTTTTTGTTCTTCATAGTTTTACCACTTAGATACGCACCCCCAAAATGTGACGCAGTTTTGCTGCTTTTGAACTTTATAAAATAGCATATACTATATATATACATATAGATGTATATATTCCTTTTAAGACATCTTTTGCTCAATATTATATTTATGAGATTTATCTATGTTGATGATTTACATTGTTGCAGTTTGTTTTCTTTGCTAGACAGCACTCTATTTATGCATCCATTCTACTGCTGACGGACGTCTGGAGTGGTTCTGGTTTGGGCTATTAAGAAGGATGCCGCTGTGGCACAGGATGCCAGTTATCCATTAAAATGCACTCTCTTCCCTTCTTCCTGGGTACACAGCTAGACTGCAGTTTCCAATGCCCCTTGTAATTATGCATGGTCAGGAGGAAAACTAGTGGACGTTACATGTGCCACTTCAGGACTGTCCTATAGAAACCTTCCACATGTACACTTCCATTCCCTTCCTTGTCTTTGCTGACCTGCCATGGCAGGACCAACCACGAGTCTCCTGTGCAGGGTGGATGGTAAATACACTAGGCTTTGTGAGCCGCCCAGTCCCTGCTGCAACTATTCAACTGTGCTACCGCAGCATGAAAGCAGTCACAGACGAAATGTGAAAAATGAAAACAGCTGTGTTCCAATGAAACTTATTTGCAAAAACAAGCAGTGGGCTAGACATGGCCACAGACCAAGTTTGCCACCCCTGTGTCACTGCACTGAAGAAGGTGATACTGCAGTGACGAAGGTGATCTTGGAAGGCACAAAAAGATGGCAGAGCCATCATCCTTTGGAGCAGAGCTGCTGTCCAGCCAAACTTATCTTGGACCATTGCAAAACAAAGAAAGAACCTTCTTGTTCTTGAAGCTATTGATTTCTTTTCTGTCTACTTGTTGCCAAAGTTTAGCCTACCCTAACTGAATATACAGCTATAAACATATTTGTAATTTAATCGTTGTGTGTATGAGATTCTCTCTAGTATATATACCTAGAAAGAAATTGCCGGGATACAGGGTATTTGTTCTCTATCCGCTCTGACCATCTCAATAGGTATAGAGAAAGTTTTGATACAATTTTAGGCTCACTACAATAAGAACTCTCGGCAAATGAGGTGGGAACTTTTATAACATGATAGATAGCACTGATAAAAACCCTATAGTTAAAATCATGCGTAACGGTGGAATGGTGGAAGAGTATCTGTTTTCCCTATGAAAGTTCACTTTTACCATTTTATTCTACATTGTAATGAAAGTCCTAGATAGTATAATGAGATATGAAAAATAAAAGGCATAAAGGTTAGAAACAAAGCAGCTGTTATAATAGACTGAATGTCCTCTCCCCTTGCCAAAATCATCTTAAAGTTCTAACTCCCAGTATATCTCAGAATGTATTTGTAGAGAGGGCCTTTACAGAAGTAATTAAGATTAAACGAGGTCATTTGGAGGGGCCCTAATCCAATAGGACTGGTGTCCTCATAAGAAGAGGGAGATACACCAGGGAGGCATACCCAGAGCGAAAAGGCCTTGTGAGGACCCAGGGAGCAGACAGCCGTCTGCAAGCCACGGAGAGAGGCCTCACGGGAGAACTACAGGAAAGCCCAAGGGAACTGTCATGAACAAAGGAAATGTACTACATCTCAATCGAGGGGTGTTTACATAGAATTTCTCAAACTGTACACTTAACGCATATGCAATTTTATTGTATATAGAATAATACAATAAAAGAAATTAGAATAAAAGAAAAATGAAAAAACCCCCACAGTTTTCTTGACTTTCAAGGCAGTGCTATTTTTAAGACTCTACTGTTATCTCTTTGACATTGCCAATCAATCACCATAAGGACTTTGAGGGGACAAGCATATACATTTCTTAAATCACTAAATCATTGCCAGTACTGAGGTCAAAAGGTTTAACTGATTAGATCCTTTTTGTGGGAAAATGGGGCAAGGACACAGAGAGAACAATCAATGTCTATATTGTTACTTTAACTCATTCAACAGATACGATGAGCATCTACCACATACTAAGCAATGGTCTAGGAGATGGGGCTACAACAGTGGACATGTGGGGTGCTTATATTCTAGTCAAAGAAATGTAAAATATAAATAATAACTAAGTAAATTATATAGTATTTTGAGACAGTTCTTGTTATTACAGAGGATAGAAAATGTAGAGGCTCTGGTTTAAGTGACAAAATTCCATATATAGCGACTTCAACACTGAACGCTAGCCTCTTGCATCCCAGTTCCTTTTTGAGTGGATGGGGCAGGACAATTTAGTTTACATGCCTGGGTTTATCCGTAGCCCTGTGCTAGGCTTGTCTCCTGGGTTCTGTTGACAAAGGCATTGACTTTTAATGGATCTTTTAGCTCAGCCTCCTGGGAATCAGAAGTAATATTTTCTGGTACCTTTTCTAATGATTAAACACAATCATAACGATGATACTACTAATAAAATAAACATAAATAAGTGCTCCTTAAGAGGCAAGATGGAAACGGTTTCTGTACTTAGGACACTCCAACTTGTTTTCTCCTTCAATCATGTCGCCTTTCGACTCATCAGGGACTACAGAGAGCACTCGTCACGGCAAGCGCAGGTCTGCTTAGACGAGCAACTAGGAGCTTCAGAAATCATCCCTCCCTTTGGATGAGTCTACAACAATCCTCTTCCAGTTTAAAACATGTGTTTGGAAGCCCCTCTGGAAGCCTCGATCAGTGACGGCCGCTGTCTATTACATAACCTAAAAAAGCCCAAAGATAAAATGAAAGGCATGGTCAATACCATCAGCTAAATCGAAACTACTCTAGGTTCAGCCTTGCTCAAAGTTTAAGGGGACTTGGAGATCAAACGGGGGGAGCTCTAAATGAGGCAGCGGGCTTTGGGGTGACAGAGGTGGGGGGGACAGCAACAAGCCCCGAAGCCTGGCGTTCCAGTTCTGGAACCTGAGTGCTCAGTGGCCTCCCAGCCCCCGCTAGCACTTGAGCGTAAGAGGCAAAAATACCCTCAGCTTCTCGGGCTCCTAAGAAAGGAAATCAGTGATTGCTCAGGAAGAGGAGGTTTGAGACAAGCTGGGAGAGAATGAAAACACTGCTGTGTAGGAAGGAAGAAAGAGAAATCTTTTCTCCAGATTTGTGCCTTTGGCTTAGAAGTTCTTGACTCAAGTTCAGATTTCCTTAAGTAATGTCTCCTTTTAGCATGAGGTTCAATAAAACCAACTGAATACAACAACCCTAGCATTGTTGATCGAAGGACAATTTATACCTTAAGCGTAACCCTGACAATACTATACATATTTTTGCGATCACGAGGTTGTTTCTTGAGATAAGAGTCAGGTCTTTTACTCTTTTTTTTTTTTTTACGTTTAGTATGTATAAAGTTGACAGCATGGTGAGGGGGCCAGGAGAGGTAAAGGAGAAAGAGACTGATAATAAAGATTAATGATCCTGCAGTAAATGTCCTGTGTGGTGCTTAATAATGAAAGGACAACAAGAGAAACATAGGACAGAAAACAGAAGGAAAGCCTGTCCCCCGCTGGGTGGGGTGCTGCAGCGAACCCCACTGCAGCAACTTGGCCCCAAACTGGAGTCCGTGTGCACCAGCTCCGCGGTGCGCAGAATGACTCGAAGGGGCCTCTCTTGACGACCAGGTACATCATAATTTTGCTAATGCTCCATATTAGAATAAAGGAAGAGAAAATACAAGGTAGCTTTTCTTACAAATAAAAAAAGTTAGTAATTCCTGTGAGTTACAATGCCTTAAGAGAGAACTCTTTTGGAAAGATGAACAAGTTTCTAGTTTTCACTGCAACACTATAACTCCTCCCCCAAAAAGAGGAATTAAAAAAAACTAATGAAAAAAATAAAATCCTGAGTGAAAACTGTTCCTGAAAACTTTGCAGAATTGTAACAGCTTTCTCTTGGTTAAATTGATTGGTATAGCAACATTATAAAATGACTATTAGGATTCATTGTGCACAACAGAAAGTGCTGAAATGTCAGCAGACTATACAGCAAAAAGTAATGGGTTCTGAACCCCTGTTAGTCAAAATGATTTTGTTTCAAATTAGAAATTGATTTTTTTTTGGACACAAGCCCTCTTCAGGCTTCTGGCTTCTGTAGCTGGGCCCGAGAGAGATTAACGTCCACCACGGCGAGGGCTGGCGAGATGACACCTTTCTCAAAGTGCCTTTCCGACTGTAGCTTCTCTAAGGTGGCCGTGGTCTTAGCCAATCACACAAGCTGTTTGTCCCTTTGCTATTACACTCTGTTTTTCTCTTTTTGACATTTTATTTCAGTGCCGGCACACAACACAAGTTGGGTGACGAGTTAAGAGAAGAGGACGTTACACCACCACACTGACTTTGACGGGCGCTCCACTCTCCGAAGCGCAATGACTAAGAAGAGAGGAAGCCAAGGCAAGAGCTGCCCCTTCCTGAAGGACTGCTAACGGAGGAAGTAAAGGAGAGCCCACCTCGGATACCAAGCCTCCTGAATTCCATTTTTGTTTCTAAGTTGTCCTAAGGCAATGGAGGTCTGCTGAACTTTTCCCCTATGCCAAACAAAAGAAGCTTTGCTTTT
Organism: Micronycteris hirsuta; assembly: GCA_004026765.1. Classification (NCBI taxonomy): domain Eukaryota; kingdom Metazoa; phylum Chordata; class Mammalia; order Chiroptera; family Phyllostomidae; genus Micronycteris; species Micronycteris hirsuta. Next base: position 248,255 of record PVJI01000037.1, read on the forward strand.
GTTTCAGATTATGGATAGACTCCCTTCTGAAGTTGGGACTAATAATCATCTCGCAATTATCTAGGAGAGGATTAAACAGTTTCTAGATTAATCGTAATTAAAACCAAAACCAGGACAACGCTGGCTGGTGAGGAGGAAAGGCAGGGTAGTACCCCTGTAAGACCCTCTCATAAAGCACTGCACGTGTCTCGGGTAAAAGGTGACAGTGGCTCGGGAGATGAGCGGTCGGTGGCTGAATACCAGAGATGGGCTGGTGCTACCAGCTAAAAAGAGGTAAGTCGGAAGGAAAGCAGTGTGAACGGCTGTGAGCGGAAGAGAACGATGCCCGGAAGAGCGGTGTGAGCAGAGGGTGTTCCGAGACCCTTTGGCCCTTTGTTTCCTGTAGCTCTCTTCTGTACAAAAGCTCAGACCAGTTCTATTTTGCTCCAAGCTCCTTCCCTTAATAATTCCAGGACAGATTAAGCCAAGGCCACTCCAGAAACAACTGGAAATTAAATTTAACTGATTCACTCAACATTTCACACAGTTATTTATAACTGATTTAAAAAAATATCCATGACATATACAATAGGAAGAATTACTGGTCTTAAAAGACTGCCAGGCAATCTATACTTAAAACTTATGAGGTTTTGTTTCAGCCACAATGTAGAATTTATCCATGACCTCTCCTCCACCCTCCCCATATTTCCAGTAAATTGAAGATTAACTGTAGTTGTTAGAGTTTACTTTCTCAGCAGAGATTTATGTTCACTTTCTTGTCCTCTTTACTCACTTAGAACATTATTTTGTGTCTATAACCATACTTACCATGGAATAATTCTTACAGTTTGCTGCTTGCAGAAAGAGGGACAGGTTGCATAGTTTCTCATATGAGTATTCTCAGAGAAACACTGATGTAATTCACTGGTCTAGACACTGCCTATGGCTTTGCAGGCACGTGTCAGTTTGTAACATATTTAACTCTTGCTCAGGGTTGCAGGAAATCATCTGGAGTCCATGGCTAGCAGCCACCAGCAACCACCTGCCCCCAGCAGGTTCTTATTTTGCTACTAGAGATGCCAAGCTTACCTCTTTGGGGTCGGTGTGTATCTTCCTTTGGACATGTGCACAGGGCTTCATCTTCTACACGTGACTGAAACCCAACGGTCTTCTTCTCTTTTCTGTTCTCTCCACTGGTGGTGGACTCTGGGTACTTTTTGATGGATGATGTTCCAAGCAGCCAGCCATCACCTGTTGACTTCAACAAACTGAGAAGAAAAAAAAAAGTATGAATGAGTTGCAGAGAGCATAGAATGGATACAGATCACACAAAGGCATATAAAATCAGCATGAGTTGAAATACAATTCATGGTAGTAAGAACTTTCTTTTTTTTTTCCTGAGGAATAATTTAAATAATTTATTGAAGATCTATTTTTTTAAAATCCTTACCCGAGGCCATGTTTCCACAGATTTTAGAGAAGGAGGGAGAAGGGAGATGGAGGGGGAGAGGGAGGGAGCAGGGGTGGGGGTAGGGAGAGAGAGAGAGAGGGAAACTTGGATGTGAGAGAGGAATATCAATGGGTTGTTTCTGGTTGGTGCCCATGGAACAATGCTCCAACCAACTCAGACATGCAGCCAGGGCAAACTGAAGGTCTCTTTTGTGTTGCAGAAGAAATGGTCTTTATTCTCCAAAGCCTATGTTTGGAGTTGGGGAAATGAGACACAGGCCCATAAAACTGCTAATAAAGCCACAGATTACAACTAAGAACCAGAATGTCTGCAGAAGTAAAGAAAGTATGCTAAAGCAAGGCCTGCATAACTATAATGTTTCCAAATACTAAAAATTAATATTAGAAATTAAAATATTACCAGTTTGCCTCAAAGTGTATTTGTGTTTCTCATTTTCAATTGTTACAGTATTTCTCATGCACCCAGAGTATGAAAGAAGGTGGTACAATAGTCCATGTGGAAGAATTGATCTCTGTCCTCATACAATTATAAATCGACAAGGTAAATATGGAGTAAAAAGAATTTTAATAAAAATAAACACTTGTGCATATGTTTTTCTCTCTAATAAATTGTGCCCCCACCTTAACATATTTCCTCTAACGACATTTTAGTTTTTGGAGAGTAACGACCTGGCGAGGTATATATGTCCCTTACTACACCACCAGCCTTTCCTTCCAGCTTAAGTTCACTACAGACCCATGCCACTTTGGTCGTTTCTTCCGTTTGCCCATAAACAACGTGAAAATCAAAGTGAAGGAAAAAAAAGACTTTTACTCAAAAAGTAAGATCCTAAAAGTTAAGATGTTTACACTCCTCAGCAGCAGAGATCATCTCTAGACAAGAAAGAATCGATCGAGTATTACTGGGTCCATTGCTAATCCCAGGCAGGCCAGGCCAGAAGTCAAATCATGTAAACCCATCAAAGCTGCCGGCCTTCTATTGATTAGAATGTTTAGTAATGTTGGTTCACATTGTAATTAATTAATAAAAAACAAGAAATTAAATGGCTTCATGCAATATGGCTTTATATGGGCATAATGCAATGTATTACATTTATATTCTTTAATTTTTTTTAACCAGAACCCAGGGGTCACTCTCCCATGAGGAACAACTAATGGATGTGTATCTAGCTCATATTACTTCCAATCACGGGCCGGGAAAACAGGAGAACGAAACCACCTCACTGTGAATGTAAGATAAATGTACCTCAACCCCGAAGCCCCAAACCCAGGCAAGCCAACAACTCTAGCTCTGCTTGATGATGCGCCAAGACTACTGGCTTCCCCAAAGTTCATTCACTCTCCGCTCAGCTGAGCTCACAATGCCAGTCAGTTCTGATCAGTCGCAACTCCGACTGCTTCCTGCACCTTCACTGTTCCAAACCCCATCCTGGTAATCCTCTGTCTCAACAGGGAACTTAGTTTCTAATTTCCTTGAAATAAAGATGACTGCATAAAAAAGCTGTTCTTTCATTTGCGTTTATTTACATCTTTATTTATCTACTATTCTTCTCTTAACATTTCTGAAGAAAATGGTACCTTTTATTCGTACCGCTGATGCCATTTTGACCCATGCCCTCTGTGACTATGGCCTGCCAATCATCTCCTTTTCTTAACACTTATAAACTCCTCCTCCTCTCAGCTAGATTCTTTCCTAGGAGTACAAACAAGATCAAACTTTTCATTAAAAATCATAACTAAACCTAAAACTAAAACCTCTTTTCTTAAGTGGGGAAGTATAATACTCAGCGAGGGTGAGTGTCAGCGAGGGTGTGGACGACAGCGTTTTAATGCACTGAAGGAACTGCAGATTGGTTATCGCCCTTCTGTGGATGACATGCCAACACAAATAAAATAAAATAAAAATGCACCTACCCTCCTAAGGAATTCTAGTTTTAAGACATTATCCCATAGAATCATATAAACAAAAGCATGAGAACGTTTTTTTTAAGGATGATCACGGCAGAATTATTTGTAATAGTGAAAAACTAAAGGCAAATCTTTTCAATAGGAGAGGAAGAAAATAAGCTATGATACATCCATCATAAGGAATGCTATTCAGCCTTTTAAAAAATGAGGTATGTAGTTCTTTATACATAGTTGTGTACATATTGTGGAGAAAGTTCATGATATACTAGAAAGTAAAAAAAAGCAATTTGCAATAAAAGAATGTATACTAGGATCTTATTTTTGTAGAAACAAAAATATATAACAAATATTTTTAAAGTTCTGAATACATAAATGCCAAAGCAGAGAAGTAGAAATAAAATGGATGAGAGACTTTTATAATTTAATTTACATACCTCTGAACGCTTTAATTTCTTCCAACGGGCATGTACTTTTGTAATTAATAAAACAAAATCTTTCACCATCTCCTTTATATTACTATCTCCTCTCTTCTTCCCTTCTCTGCCAAACTTCTAGAAACAGTTATTAATTTTAACATACATACCTAGTAAAGCGATATTTTAAAGGACAAATCAGGTGGCCTTTTCTTTTTCAACATATTACTTGTTACTAGACCGCTTCTCAACAACTGGCTCCTTTCTTAGCGCTTTTTCCCTTAGACTTCATAATATACATATTATCTCGATTGTTTTCATAATATTTGTATTATCTTGATTGTTTTAATAGTTTTAAGAGGCCGCTACTCTGGTGCTTTTACTGAAACGGCAGACATTCCTGAAGATTCTGTCCGTGTCCTCCTTCCCTTTCTCCTTAGCACTTTCTCAGTAATCCTTGTATCTTCAGTTATGATTTCTAAATAGGTCTGTCCAGCCCACAGTGCTGTCCTCAACCGCCGACCTGATCAAGTATCTGTGGGAAAGCTGCCAAAAGATGTATTGTCACACTTCCTGAACCAACTCATGTTAAAGCAATGCATAAGCTTTCTCTCGAAACTAGTTCCTCCATCTGTTTCCACTCTCATTTAATGCAATCACCACTCTCTCTGTCACTCACGTGAAACACTTCAGTTGTCTCAACTTCTGGTTTCCTTATTCCTGTTCAATAAATTATCAAAGCAATCATTTCTTTTTCACCAGCTATCTACTGGGGACAATACTCTATGGCAGGGTAATAGGTTAGGGGACTGGCGTAGGCAAACATGGGCACAGATATCGATTGAGGACTTGGTATATGCTAGGTACTGGGCATACAAACACAGGCATTCGAAGACCTAGTTCCAGTCCTCAAAGTGATTTTCAAGGTGGAGACAGAGTAGAAACAGATCATTTAAAATCTGATAAAAGCTGTAATTCAGGAATGCACAAGTTGTTATGGGAACACAAAGGCAGGGGCACCTAGTTCTATCTGCATAACTGAAGGGAAATTCTGAGGCATTTAAACTAAATCTTAGTGATTAAGCAGGAGATAAGGAAGAATGAAGTATGGGAGGAAACAAAACAGTATTAGCAAATATACCAACTAGGAAAAGTTCATATATTTTAAACAAGTTAAACAGTTGGGTTTTGTTGCAGCACCAAGTGTGGGGTTTGGGTGGGGAGAAGAAGAAGGTGAAACAGGACAGCTAAGGGAGTGTCAGATCATAAAAGGTTTGGTTTCTCATGTCAAAGGGCTTCAACTCTATCTTATAGGCAAGTCAGAGGCACTGAAGGGCTCTATGGGGAAAAATGACATGATCCATCTCAAATTTATGAAAAATTACTCTGGCACTATTTAGAGAACAGACTGTAAGAAGCTCATGAGTCAGAAGGTGCTGGAACAGCTCTGATGAGATGATGAGGGTTTGAAATAGAGAAGCAGTAGTAGACATGGTAAGGAGATGGCTTTTAAATCATATTTAGGATTTAAAATTGGCAGAACATGATGAGTGTTTGAATGTCAAAAGTGAGGGAGAAAAAGGAGTTGAGGATGATTGGCAGAATTTTGGGTGGATAAGCAATACTGAGAAGATTTGGGAAGGGTGGGAGAAATTAAATGTAGCTTGAGGTGCCTATGAAACATTTGGGAAGATATTTCAAGAAAGCAGTTGGATCAATAACTAGCTTTTTTCTAGCTGACTGACTGACTTTAGGGTGGTGGGGTTGAGAGAGACAGAGTGGAGGAAGTACATGCTTCACTTTCAATTTTTTTGATGAAGGCAAAGGTAAATTCATTCCTGCAAGTGCAAGAAATGGATACTGAGTGAAGGTTTGGTGAACGTATTGAAGCAAGATAAAAACAGCCAACAACAAGAAACAGACTGCCCTACAATCTAGAAGACCTAACAATTAAAAATCATCAGCCTGTATTGAGGTTTACGTACGCATATGTCAAAGTGGAAAGAGTGGGTTGAGAGCCTGCTTCAGGGTTAGGATCCAGGGCAGGCAGCAGACTGAAGGTCCATACAAGGTTCAAGCTCCGATACCTACAGCAATACAGTCCCCAGCGCGAAAGCCCTCGCCACTCAGCCCAGGTCTGCTCTTCGGTGCCACCCTGCTCTCCTCTGTGATTCAGGCTCTAACACCCCGTGATCAAATTAATTTTGGGGTATGATGGAAGACAGGGATCAAGTTTCATTCCCCCCTCCAGATCTATATCCAGTACATCCAGCATTATTTGTTAAGACTTTCTTTTTCCACAGAATTGCTTGGAATCTTTGTCAAAAGCAATGGAACATATGAGTGCGTGGGTCTATTTCTGGACTGTATTCTGTTCCACTAACCTATTTATCTATCTTCAGGTGAATACCAATCTATATTGATTAAATAGCTTTGATTTACATACCTAAAATTAGGCAGCATGCAAATCTTTCAATTTATTCTTCTAAATTGCAAAGACTGTCTTCGCTATTCTAGACCCTTCATTTCCATATAAATTTCAGAATGTTTGCCAATCTCTAAGCAGTATGCTGGGATTTTGACTGAAACTGCATGGAATCTAAGCTTCAGTTTGGAAAAAATTGGTATCTTACTATTGAGTGCTCCAGTCCAAGAACATGGTATATCTTTCTTTCCATTTATTTAAACTTTCTTAAATTTATCTCAGCAGTATTTTGTACTTTTTTTGGTTAAATTATTCCTAGGAGTTTGATGGGGTTTTTTTTAATAAATATTTTTTTAAAAGATTTTATTTATTTTAGAGAGAGGGGAAGGGAAGGAGACAGAGAGGGAGAGAAACAGCAATGTATAGTTGTCTCTCACATGGCCCTCACTGGGAACCCGGCCTGCAACCCAGGCATGTGCCCTGACGGGGAATCGAACTGGGACCCTCTGGTTCCCAGCCCACGCTCAATCCACTGAGCTACACCAGCCAGTGCAGAGTTTGATGGTTTTTAATGCTACTGTATATGCTTCCTTTTCAGAATAACTGTTGTTTTGTATCTATTGATATAGGATAGTAATTGCTGTATATAGACATAAAATGGCTTTTTGTATGTCAAAATTGAATTTGAATTCTGTGTGTTAAATTTACTTAATACTTTTAGTAGTTGTTTCTTTAGCCAGTCATGTTACTTAAAAATAAAGATGGTCTTACTTCTTTCTTCCTAATCTTTTTCATGGCTGATCATACTAGCTAGGGTCTCCAGTAGCATGCTGAATAAAAGTAGTACAAGCAGACATCCTTACCTTGTTCCTAAAAGTGTTCATCATTAAAGAGAATGCCTTTTTATTCGTAGCCTCTATCGGATTTCTAATGTGATGAGAGGTCAGTCATTGTTTTCCCCCAGTAATGAGCGAGCATTGGAAGAGTTATGTTAAATGCTTTTTCTGCATTGGTTTTAGAATATGTTTTACTTCTTTATTATGTTAGTATGGCAAACTGACTTTCAAATGTTAAGCCAATTTTGTATTCCAGGGATAAACTCTATTTAGATTTAGTCAAGCTGGATCATCCTTTATACATATATTCCTGGATTTAAATTGCTAATAGTTTGTTAAGAAATGTTTTGAGGGGAGGTGGGTAGGGGGAAGGGTGAACAAGGTGAAGGGATTATGCAGTACACATTGGCTGTTACAGAACAGTCACGGGATGTAAAGTACAGCATAGGTAATGCAATCAATAATATTCTAATAACTAGGTATGGTGTCAGATGGGTACTAGATTTATTAGGATGATCACTTAGTAAGTTATACAATGTCTATTGACACCTGAAACTAATATAATATTGTACGTCAATTGTAATTAAAAAATAAATTAAAAAATATTTTGTTTTGCATTTGTGTTCACGAGGAAGATTGATTGGTCTGTCATTCTCTTTTCTACTAATGTTTTTATCTTGCAGGTCTCACAAAAGGAGTTGGGAAAAATTCCTTCTTTCTCTAGCCCAGTGGTTCTCAAGAGGGGTAGGAGAGAATTTTGCCACACAGGGGACATTTAGCAACGTCTGAAGAGTTCTGTGACTGTCACAATTGTGGGGGGTGGGGGGTTTCCTAGTAGCCTATGGGTAGAAGACAGGGATGCCTCTTACAATGCATAGTCAACAATGCATAGGACAGCACCCCCCGCCCCCAAAGAATCATCTGGCCCAAAATGTCTATAGTGCCAAGGCTGAGGAACCTCGTTCTCGTCTCTGAAAGAATCTGTAAAATTGATTATTATTTCTTTTTTAGAGGCTGGGGTAGAGTTCACAAGTTCTGTGAGTCTGTACTTTTATTTTTGGAAAGTTTCTTAATTGGAAATTAAATTTCTTTAACAGATACAGGTTTTTCATATTTTCTACTGTTTTGGTATGAATTTTAGTATACTGTCAATTTCAAGGAATTTATATCATTTAAGTTGTCAAATGTAATTGTAAAAATTATTCATACTGTTCCTTAAGTACTTTAAAAATAGTTAGAATCTATGGTGATATCTTCTTTTTCATTCCTGATATTGATAATTTGTTTTTCTCTCTGTAGCACATTGATGATCATCTTGAAAAACTTGTTAATTTGACTTTATTTTCAAAAATTCAACTTTTAGCTTTGTAGATTTTCTCTATTGCTTGTTTTCCTTTTCACTGTAAGACTTACCAAAAAGTGGCTGCTACGTGGTTGAAGTCAGGATAGAAATATTACAAATTGGAAAATGCTGGGGAAATTGGAGTGCTGGCCCAAAATGGAGAGATTCGGTTAATGTCCAGACTTCAGGGGAGGCCCCAGAAAGTCCACATCGTAGACGAAAACTTGCTGTAGACCTCTAACAAAGCCTAAGCTCAAGCTATGACGACATGCACAGGGAGGAAAGAGTTTGGAGATTGTGTGTCACTCATTTAGAGAGGCTTGGGAAACACCCTGGGTTTTCCAGAGATCTGCCCTCACAACAGCATATAACAAACCTACCCAAGTTCAAGGTTACTAGCGGGTAATTAAATTACTGGGAAGTGTAAAAATCAACACTTTTCAAAGAATGACAATAAATTCCACTTCTCTAAATGTATCATAATATGCAGAATACACCCTGACCAGTGTGGCTCACTTGGCTGGCCATCCTCCCGCAAAGTGAAAGGTCGCTGGTTTGACTCCAGGTCAGGACACAGGCCTAGGTTGTGGGTTCAGTCCCAATTGGGGCACATATGAGAGACAACTGGTTGGTGATTCTCTCTTGCATTGATGTGTTTCTCCCTCTACTCCTCCCTCCCTTCCTTCTCTCTAAAAAATAAATAAATATTTTACTTTTCTTTCTTTTATAAAACTATATTTTATTGGTTATGGTATTACAGTTGTCCCATTTTTTCCCCCTTTACTTCCCTCCACCCTGTACCACCTCTTCCACCAGCATTCCCCCACCGTAGTTCATGTCCATGGGTCGTACATATGTTCTTTGATTTCTCCAGTTCCCACACTATTCTTAATCTACCCATGTCTCTTTAGTACCTACCATGTATGCTTCTTATTTCCCGTACCTTTTCCTCCTGTTCTCTCCCCTGCCCCTCCCCCCTCCGCTGATAACCCTCCATGTGATCTCCATTTCTGTGATTCTGTTCCTGTTCTAGTCGTTTGCTTTGTTTTTGTTTTGTTTTTTTTAGGTTTGGTTGTTGATAATTGTGAGTTTGTTCTCATTTTACTGTTCATATTTTTTATCTTCTTTTTCTTAGATAAGTTCCTTTAACATTTCATATAATAAGGGCTTGGTGATGATGAACTCCTTTAACTTGACCACATCTGGGAAGCACTTTATCTGCCCTTTCATTCTAAATGATAGCTTTGCTGGATAGAGTCATCTTGGATGTAGGTCCTTGCCTTTCATGACTTGAATACTTCTTTCTAGCTCCTTCTTGCCTGCAAGGTTTCTTTTGAGAAATCAGCTGACAGTCTTATGGGAACTCCTTTGTAGGTAACTGTCTCCTTTTCTCTTGCTGCTTTTAAGATTCTGTCCTTATCTTTAATGGGTAGAGTAATTATAATGTACCTTGGTGTGTGCTTCCTTGGGTCCAAATTCCTTGGGACTCTGAGCTTCCTGGACTTTGTGGAAGTCTATTTCCTTTTCTAGATTAGGGAAGTTCTCCTTCATTATTTTTTCAAATAAGTTTTCAATGTCTTGCTCTTCCTCTTCTCCTTCTGGCACCCCTATGATTCCGATGTTGGAACATTTAAAGTTGTCCCAGAGGTTCCTAAGCCTTTCCTCCTTCTTTGAAATTCTTGTTTCTTTATTCTGTTCTGGTTGAATGTTTCTTTCTTCATTCTACTCCAAACCCTTAATTTGAGTCCCAGTTTCCTTCCCATCACTGTTGATTCCCTGTACATTTTCCTTTATTTCACTTTTCATAGCCTTTGCTTCTTCCTCTATTTTGCAACCATACTCAATCATTTCTGTGAGCATCCTGAGTACCAGTGTTTTGAACTCTGCATCTGATAGGTTGGCTATCTCTTCATAATTAATTCTGTTTTTAGAGCTTTGATTTGTTCTTTCATTTGGGCCATATATATATATTTTTTGTCTTGGCACAACTGTTACATTGTAAGGAGCAGAGGCTTAGGTATTTGCCAGAGAGGGTCAACCCATGTCTCTGCATTGTGGTGCTGTATGTGGGGGAGGGGTATGAGAAAGAACAATGCCACTTGCTTGGCTCTCTACTGGCTTTCAGTCACTTCCCCTGCTACCCACAAGCAAATTGGGCCCTTGTGGTGTTTATTGCCAGGTGCATGGGTTTGTGTATGTTCTAAGACCCTGTGGGTCTCTTCAGTGAACTCTCCTGTGAGGCTAGGAGTTTTTCCTGCTGCTGTAACCCCCACAGGTTTTCTCAGTCACAGGTTTTGAGGCTTTATGTCCCTGCAGTGGAACCCTGGGTTGTGCAGTTTGTCTTACTCCCCAGTTGTTCCTCCTGGTTTATCTGCATGCAAATGTGGGACTGGTCTGCCATCCACTGCCTTGCCTTGAGTCCTTTCCCTCCTGGCTGCCTGTCTACACCCCCCCTACTGGTCTGAATGAATGTTTCTTCTTTAACTCCTTGGTTGTCAGACTTCCATACAGTTTGATTACCCAGCAGTTCTGGTTATTTTTTGTTTTTAAATTTGTTGTTGTCCTTCTTTTGGTTGTGTGAGGAGGCAAAGTGTATCTACCTACGCCTCTATCTTGGCCAGAAGTCTAAGAAATATTTAAAAAATATGCAAGATAAAATACAAATTGCAAGACTCAATAAGAAAAAAAGAAAATGTGACCCATAGTTAAGAAAAAGAAATCAGTCAATTAAAATCAGAAGATGGCTCAGATGTTGAACTTAGGAGGTAAAGGCCACTTAAATCAGCTATTATATTATAAATATGTTGCTGGAATAGAGGAAAACATGGTTTGAAATGAGTGAACAGACAGGCAGTCTCAGCAGAGAGACAGAAACTCTAAAAAAGAGCTAGATGGAAATTCTAGAGCTAAAATTTACAGTAATTGAAATAAATATTAGAAAATGGAAATGAAAGATCAAAGAGTTTTGTGAATTTTCTGGCAGAATCAATAGAATGGAGACAATTTGAAGAACATCACAGTCTCAAGATTTTAGAGACAATAATAAGCTGTCTGTCAAATAAAATTGAAATTGCAGAAGGAGACAAGACTGAGATTGGGGTAGAAAAAAATTTGAAAAAATATTATTTTAAAGAAGTAATGCCAGATTATTCCCCAAATTTGATTTTAAAAAACTTTGACCAACAGATCACAAACTGTTGAAAACCAAAAATAAAGATAATTCTGAAAACAACCAGACAAAAATGTCAATTACATACAGAAAAATAATGGTATTCCCAGTTAACTTCTCATCAGAACAATTGAAGGCCAGGAGATAGTAGAACAGTATTTTTAAAGGAAGAAAAAAAACAAAAACAGAAAGAAAACTGTTATATCAGAATTCTGTATCTCACAAAAACATTATATAGAAATGAAGGAGAAATAATATTTTCAGATAAACAAAACGGGAAATTGTTGTGATAGACCTGAATTATAAGAAATAATTTTTTTCAGGTTGAAGGAAAAAGACATCAGATGAAACTCTGAATCTATAAAAAAAATGAAGAGCATGAGAAATAGTACATATATGAATAAATACAAAAGAGTATATTTCTTAATCTCTTAATGTCATTAAAAGATGTATGTCATATAGTCTCTTAGTGTCATAAAAAGATATATGAATGTTTAAAGCAAAAATGGTAACACTGTTTTATGGGATTTATAATGCACTGAGCTGTAATGTATATGACAATAATATCACAAAGAATGGTGGGGAGGTAAATATATCTATACAATAGAAAACATCTTACTTTCTACATTAAATGCCACAATATTAGTACCACATAGACTTTAATAAGTCTGGGAAGCATACTGTAATCCCTATAGAAATAACTAAACAAAATGCAAAGATGTAAATCTAACAAAATAAGAGGAATTCAAACAGAAAACTAAAAAAAAATTTTTATTATTCTCTTTCTCACCACCAACCCCCAGAAAAAGTCAAGGAAGGGAAACAGAGGAACAAACAACAGATGGGATAAATAGGAAGAAAGAAAAAAAAAAGTCAGACCTCAATCCATCACTATCAACAATTAAATTAAATTGAAATGAATTAAAGACTCAAATCAAATGAAATAAATTGTCAAATTAAAGAAAATTGCAGAACCCAAACCATATGTTGATTACGAGTCACACTTTGAATATAAAAGAACAAATTGGTTGACATAAAAGGATAGAAGGAGATATGCCATGCAAGCAGTCCAGATGGAAGGCTGGAGTGGTTATATAATATCAAATAAAGTAGATGTTAAGACAAAATACTACCAGAAATAAAGAGAAATATTTCATTATGATTAAAATACTTCATCATGATTAAAGGGGGAAATCATCAGACACACATAATACTAAAAACATACACATCTAAAACAAAGATTCAGAATACGCATAGCAAAACTGAAGATTAAAGAGAAAAGTGGAGAAATTCACAATCATATCTAAAGATTTTAACATCCCTTTGTTACCAACTGATTGGAAAGAAAAGAACAATTCAGTAGGCTACAGAAGAATTGACCAATACCATTCATCCATTTGCTTTAATGGACATATACAGAACATTACACTCAACAGTACAATATACATTTTTAAAAGTACACATGGACTATGGACCAAGATAGACCACACGTTGAACCATAAAATAAATTTTAACATATTTCAAAAGAATAAAAACTTACAGAATATATAATCTGACCAAGATGGAGTGAAGTTTAAAATAAAAAACAAGATACCTAGGAAAATCTCATGTAGTTAGAAGATATGAAATATACTTATAAATAACCCATAGGTCAAAAAAGAAATCAAAGGCGAAATTAGTGAATATTTTAAAGTGAATGATAACAGAAACACAACATATCAAACTCTGAGGGCTAAAGAAGCAATGCTTAGAGGGAAAATAACAAATGCCTATATTTGAAAAGAAGACAAGTTTAAAAACAATGATATAATATTCCATTTTACAAAGCTACAAAAAAAGCAAACTAGATATAAAGTAAGTAGATGAAGGAAATAATAAAGAGTAGAAATCTATAAAGTAAACAGAGAAATACAAAAGATACTCAATAGTTGGCCTTTTGAAAATATTAATAAAATTGATAAACCTATACCAAGACAAACTAAGATAAAAAGAAAACTCAATTTACAAATAACAAGAATGAGAGAGGGATAACACTATAGATTCCGAAGATACAATAAGAATATTTAGAATATTTCATGAACAACTTTATGCCACTATATTCAGTAATTGAAATGAAATCAAATCTATACATTTATTGAAAAATATAACTTGTTAAAACTGGCTTAAGAAGAACCAGATAATATAAATATTCTCATATATACTAAAGAAATTGAATTCATAATCAAAACATTCTTACAAAGAAAACTAATCAGATGGCTTCACTAGTAAATTTTATCATATTTAAAGAAGAAATATTAGTAATCTTACAGAAGCTTTCAGTAAATAGAAGAGGGAACACTTTGACACAGCTTATGTCACTGCATGATACCAAAACCTGATTAAGGTATTATAATATAGAAATATTACAAACTAGTATCTCTCATGAACATAGATACTTAAATTCTCAACAACATATTAGCAAATCAAGTCTAGCAATACATAAAATGGTACTACTTTATAGCCAAATGAGTATTTTTCCAAAATGTAATGGTGGCTTAACATTACAAAGAATCCATCCATGTAAATCATCACATTAAAAGAACAAAGGGGCAAAACCATATGATTATATCAATAAATGCAGAAAAGCATTTGACAAAATTCTGACAAAAACACTCAGCAAACTAGGAATAAAAGTGAACTTACTTCAATCTAATAAAGGGCATCTACCAAAAATCTACACTTAATATTACATTTATTGGTGAATTATTGAATGCCTTTCCATTGAGGACAAAGCAAGGCTATCTTCTTTAACCACGTCTATTCAATACTGTATTGGAACTTCTAGCCAATGCAGTAAGTCAAGAATAAGAAACAAAAGGCAAGAAACTTGTGAAGGCATAAATAAAGCTGTTATATTCACAGGCAATGTAACTATGCACTTGAAAATCCTAAGTTATCTACCAGAAAAATAACCAAAATCCTGCTAGAATAAGTGCATTTAGCAAGATTGTAGTACACAAGATAAATATTAAAAAATAAATGAATCTGGCCCTGGCTGGGTAGTTTAGACGGTTAATGCATCATCCCAATACATGGTTGCAGGTTCAATCCCTGGTCAGAGTGCATACAAGAATCCTCCAATGAATGCATAAAAGTGGAACAACAAATCAATGTTTCTCTCTCTCTCAAATCAATAAATAGAAATTAAAAAAATATTCAAAATAAATCTTTCTATATACTACCAATAAATTCAATAAAGAATGTGCAAGACTGTTACATGAAAAACTACACAGTATTACCAAGTTGAATTTTAAAATACCTAAATTAATGTAGAGCTATATCATGTTTATGAGCTGGGAAACAAAATTTTTAGAATAGTTCTTCTAAAATTGATCTAATCATAATTCTGCTTTCTTAATAGAAATTGATAAACTGAATCTAAAGTGTAATGATCCTAGAATACCCAAAAGAGTTTTTCATCAGAAAAACAAAGTTGGAAGACTCACAGTGTTGGGAACCGCCCTGCCTGGTTTCAGAAGCTGTAAGCCTCCATGGCTAAGGCTGAGAGAGAGAACTTGGGAACCTAAGCCACTAAGGAGACAAAGCTTATCTCCCTGGCAGGGGCACCATCTCTGCTCCTTTTACTTCACCCTGCTTGGCCCCGAGTACTTGGCCGTTTAGCCAAAGATGGGTAAGATTCCTCAAGGGAGGAACGACCTAAGACAGGCATGGTCACAAGGGGGCCCTCAGGGAAGGTCTTGGGGGGCTATAGAAAAAGGGGGTGATGGACCCTCACCCCTGGGCTTTGACATAGCCTGAGTCCTCATTCTGTCAGTGAGAAGTCTCCTAATCTCTTGGCTGCCTTATTTCCCCTGCCTGACTTAAGCCTGAAACAATGAGAGAAGGCGGTGCAGCCCTGTGCTGAAAAGTGTCGGTTCCTGGGCTATCAGGCCTAAGAAAGAATGCATAAAATCCTGTGAAACCTGCTTTGCTAAGAATGTTCTCAATTTTCTGATAAGGGTCCAAGCATGAAATGAGTTTGTTTCCCCAAAGTTTTATGGCCCTTTAGCTAACTGACCCTGACTCAGAATAAGCCCTTATAGTTCTTTGTATGTTATCTATTGTTTGATCATTACTGCCTGACAATGATTGATGAACTTTACCTGTATTCCTGTGCAAATTGAACCCAATAAAAGCCCATTGAGGAAAAGGTTCCTGGTCCTCCTTTGAGAGAGCGGCTACCTTTCCCTCCCCAAGCAGATCATGTCTTGGTAGACTCATTCTCATCTGTGGCAGCCGGCGGGGCCCTGCAGGCGGAGCCCCCCCACATCATGGAATCTGATTTCAAAGTTTACTACAAAGCTAAAGCAATGCAGACTGTGTGATGCTGACTTAACAACGGACATCTAGATCAATGGGAGAGAAACCCACAAATGTGCATGTGCGTGTGTCTTTTGAAAAGACACCAGACAGTTCAATGAAGAAGTAATTTTTTCAACAAATGGTGCTAGAATAACTGTATAGCTGGGTAGTAAAAGAATGAGCCTTGAGCCCAGCCCCACACGACAAAAGTATATTTGAAATGAATTATAGACTTAAATGTAAAAGTTAGAACCTCTATAATTCCTATAAGAGAACATAGGAAAATATCTTTTTTAACCTTCATCAATAAAAAGTCCTGTTCTTCAAAAACAACTAAAAGTAGAAAAATATTAACCTTTTGTTTTATTGAATTAAAATGCCATAGAAATGCTGATGTAGTCTTGGGAGATAAAATACTTTTACAAAAAGGCAAGTAGCACACCGAGAGAAAGTATTCACAATACACATATCTGATGAAAGTTTTGTATCCAAAATACGATCTCAGATGTTTATAGCAGCTCAGTTTCTTTTTTCCTTCCCAAATCTGGAAACAATCTAAATACCTATCAACAACTAAACCGATAGACTTATTGTGGTATACAAGGAACTGCTCAACAATGAATAGGTAATGGACTAATGAAAAATGGAACAGCATGCACAGCTCTCTAAAACATACAGTGAGTAAAAGATGCCAGAGACATATATGTACTATTTCATATACATGAAAATTTAGAACATGCAAAACTATCTTATATGAGTGAAATCAGACCAGTGGTTGCCTGGGCCAAAGGTCTTGGGGATGGGGGCAAAGCAGGGGTGGTAACTGGGTTGGTTTCCTGCAAAGTGACACAAAGCACGTTCTGGGGTGATGGATACTTTCTACAGTAATTGGGGTGTTAGTTACAAGGTATATTCATTTGTTAAAACACATCAAACTTGATGTATGCATTTTATTAAGTATAAATTTCAATAAAGTTGACTGAAAAATAAAGGTGAAATAGCAGAAAAAATTTTACCAAAAATTTTTTAGATATACTGAGATGTATCAAAATTAATAACTATATGCTATTTCCCAAACTACATAGATCCAGATACTAAACTGAAGAAACAGTCACGGACCACTCACTTCGTACCCATTCATTCACTGTGTGACGTGCCATAAAGTCAAAACCTAATTGTCAGATGACCAGTGTTTCTTATCACTTCATACAGCCCGGAAAAAATGTGTGCAAAGTTCGCTGAAGAGCTGTGACTAATGCAGGACAGCATCATTCACTGATAAGATGAAGTTGTTAGGAATAGTTCTGTTATTTTCATTTAGCTTCTGTTGGAGCTGTTCAAGTGATGGTGAAATGATCAAAATCAAGACAGCAGAGGAAAAGAGTTTTAAACTCATGGCATTTAGAACTGCCACACTATTAAGTCATTCATTCTTAGATTACTAAGATTTTATTGAATGGTATCTCCATATTTTATTGGATAGAAATTACAAAATACTAGATGAGAAACTTTGAGTAGCCTTGATTTAGAGTGGGGAAAAGAAAAACATTTTCCATTCTTTAAGTTCCATAAAATTCTAATAATCCAAAGCTCCTTGAACTTTTCTTTCATTTTGCCCAAATCTCATATCGCGATAGTCTGGGCTTGAATGGCAAAATTTAAATGTCATTCAGGACCAATTGAATACCACTTGTATTTGCATTCTTTAAAAAGTAGAAAAACATTAACCTTTTGTTTTATTGAATTAAAATGCCATAGAAATGCTGATGCAGTCTTGGGAGATGAAATACTTTCACAAAGAAGAATAGCTGTCATTTATGAAACACAAAGAACACTTACTTGATAAGATGCCTTCTGACAAAAAGCAGATTGGTATTCTCATCATAGAAAAGGCATTATTAAAAAAAATCTAGCCTAGACCTCTGAGATTTGAATAATTTAAAGCTGCATTTGGTGCAATTTGAATTTTTCTTTAGGGAGGCAAAGTTAAATACCTTTAATTTGTTCTAATTATTTCAAATTTGCAAGTTAATTATGGCTGATCATTAAATAACAAAAAGGACTATCATCTCCATAGAGTTTTACCTCCTACCCTCTGCATTACTTAAGCTAGATTTTAGTATGCATGAATTAACTTTCTAAATAATCACACGATTTAACTAAATGGCTCAGTAAAATGAGCTCTGATCCTCAGAATAAGCATTAATGGACATTAGAAATACTACTGGGGTTCCTGTTACTTACATTGTAAGTATTTTTAATGGACCTTATTTACTAATTTTATGTACTGTTCAAGTCAGAAATACATATGTATATATTGGAGGAAAAGTTCAATCTTTGAGACAATAAAAACAAACGTCCATTTAACACTAACTAAATTCATTTTGATACTATGCAGGAATGTGGTGATGGATTTTAACTTGTTTTAGCTGTTCATCTCAATGAATCAATCCAGCACAAATGGTCTGCTTGGTCTGTAAATGGAATATTACGGATCCACTGATGTGCTGAGTGATTCAAGTAGCAAAAGGAGATCCAATAAGCTATTCAATGAAATTTATTATCAACTAAAACATGGTTTTAGTTGGGTGATACAGTACAGGAGGAATGAATTGCAGATGAGGAAGTGAAAGCAGAGACAAAGAGCAGTGTGGTTCAATGGTAAGGCAAAAATAAAGTCAGGAGTGTGTCTGAGGAGAAGATTCATTGAGGATATAGAATAAGAGCTTGAAGATGTGTGAAAAGAGGTAGTGACACAGTGGAACCGTTGAGCAGAAAAGAGGTAGTGACACAGTGCAACCGTTGAGCAAAAAAGAGGGAAACACGAACGAGGCACTGACACAGGAGACATCTGGGTTGGAGATCCCTGCAGGACCTCTGAGCAGTGATGCCAGACCGGCCCTTTAAAATAGGAACTCTGGAGAGAGGTCAGTGCTTTGCACAAAGACGTGACCTTCACCATGTAATTCAAGACTAGGGCAGTCCTCACTTTTAATGAAGGTACACTTTATACTTGAAGATGTCACCAGATCTTAATTTGCTCCTTCACCAAAGAGAATATAGCTGAAATTTCATTAATTATAATATCTTTATTTTAATTCTCCCCAGAAGAAGCAGCAACCGAGGAGGAGTTAAGAAGAGAGAATGGTGATGAAGCTACACTGGAAGATGACACCACCAAACCGCCCATTTAGAGTTCTATTGTCCTGATCTTCAGAATTTCTCTATGGTCTTCTAAAAGAAAATGGTTCTTTGAAGTCAATTATATTTCAGTGTAGAAGGAATATTTTTGAACTTTCTAAAAGTATGTAAGAGAAGGTTAACAGTTGGAATGATGAAAATGATAGCTTAATATAAATGAAGAAACAAGTATAATGAAAGTATGAATATTGTCTATTACACAGTTTCCAAAGGGCAGATACCATGCCCTATTTTTCTCTGAGTCCCCAGCAATGCCTTCCATGAAGATGCAAACAGGGAAGAGGTCCAATATACATCTACTGAGGAAACAATTATAATTTGAAAGGTGTTTTGGGGATTAACGTAACAGAACTCTGAATTAGTTAACTGTTATCTCTTCTTTGCATTGTGAACCTTTCACAGTCATTCCTAGATCTATAATCCATATTTTAATTTCATCAAAGCATGCATGTATGAAGCTTCAAAAATCTGGCATAAGATGAGACATTATGAAGACATGTTTACAGTATGCCAAAAAATCTTGCAAATGAACTCTGACTATAACACAACATTTTAGAACTCAGGCCAATCCAAACCAAGGTATCAGAGACCTATAAATTTCCTGAAAATGTCAAAACACCTTATGGTGGTCAGTTAAGGGCTGAGGTTGAAAATCTCCCTAAAGAAAACCGAAGTCCAGTGGTGAATCAACAGAGACGCGGGGTGCTATAGAAGGTACAAGGCCAGGACCGGCCCACGTTTGTGCTGTCTCTGAAGTGGTGGCTCTCCAAGTGTGCCCAAGGATGTAAACAATATTTTTATGATCATACGAAGATGTGACTATCTTTTCACTTCCATTGTCTCCTGAGTGTACAGTGACATTTTCCAGGAATACCTGTGATGCCGTAACAGGCAGAATGCAGAAGAAGCACATGTGAGAAAACTGCTATCTTCCATCAAGCCAGACATTAAAAAATTTGCAAAAATGTAAAGCACTGATACTCTTCTCACTAAAATTTTTTGTTTTGGAAAATACAGTTTTCATAAAGATATGTTATTTATATCAATATGTAATGAGTTTACTATTATTATTCTTAATAAATATTTAAAATTTTTGTTTTAATATTGACTTCACATAGTAAATATTAATAGAAATAAACTACATTAACTAGATATACATAAAAAGCTCTTTGGGGAGGCAATAAAATTTAAGAGTATAAAGGGGTCCTGAGATCAGAATGTTTGAGAATTCCACTGTATATAAAAGAATGATAAATAATAAAACCATAGAAATAATTACCAACATGTGTTTGGGAAATTGAATGTGGCTTCAACATGAAAGATTACAGTGAATCAATGGCAGAAAAAAATTTTCTTGCAAAATTTTTCTTAAAGGTTTATTTTATTCTCATTTGAGAGAGAGAGTGGGGACAGGAGGGAGAAAGAGCAGGAGACAAATATCGATGTGAGAAGGAACATACGTTGTTTGCCTCCCTCACGTGCCCAGACTGGGGACTGAACCCATAACGCAGGCATGTGCCCTAACTGGGTATCGAACCAGCAACCCTTTGCTTTGTGGGATGATGGCCAACCAACTGAGTCAGACCGGTCAGGGCACAAATATTTTTTTATTAAAAAATTAGTATACAGTAAAAATAACTTTTTTGGTGGGCATATAGTTCTATGGATTTTAACAAATATATAGATTCTTTTAACCATCACCACAATGAAGAAACAAAATAGTTCCATCATCCTAAAAAAACTCCCTCTACTATTCACACCCTCCTCCCACCCCTAACCTCTGACAACCACTGATATGCTCTCCACCACTACACTTTCGTCTTTTCCAGAATGCCATGTAAATGGAATCAAGCAGGATTCAGTTTTTCTTTTAAGATTGGCTCCTTCCGCTCAGCACAGTGTCCAAGAGCCATCCAAGTTGTTGAGTCCATCAACAGCTCACTCCTTCTTACTTCTGAGTTGTATTCCATTGTATTGAATGACCACAGTTCATTCATCCATCAACCCACTAAATGGCATTTGTGTGATTTCCAGACTTTGGCAACTGCAAATATAAGTTACTAGATAGACATCTCATGTAACTATAGGAAGCTCCTAAACTTTGGTCAGAGGATAATGTAGGAAGTCTGGCTCTTACCCCTTGATAATGCCATCCTTAAAAAGGAGTCCTTTTTCCTGCATTTTCAACAGAAGTTTTGCGACAAACTTTAAAAATACCATCTTAAGTTCCAGAGATCAAACTGTATCATCTATTGTACATTAAGGGAATGCTTACTGTCTGTTTATTGAAGGAAAGTCAACACGCCTTCAAATAAATGCCTTGAAAATGTATCAGAAGTTCCAATTCCAACTCGCCCTTCCCTTCTGCCCATTCAAGAGACTCCCATTAACATCACCTGATGAATCAACAAGCATCACAAAAATAAGCCATTTACTGGTATTTACAGACTCAAGTGTTTCGAGGTCTGACTACTCAGTAAAACAATGAGCAAAAGGCCATATCAAGAGGCTTCCTTGTCTCCTTGGACCCAACAGAGCAGAGGCTCTCCCTCTGGGGCTGTGATTATTGTATAGGGCACAGCCAAGCTGGTAACCTGAGACTTGGAATCAATAAACCTTCTATAAAAATAAGGGGAGCGTACCAGCATGCTACAGGGCCTTTTATGTTTTCATACACTCAACGTGACCGTAAGTATATACACAGCATTCTCTACCACAGGGGCTTCAGAACTGGCTCACAGCCATTCATAGCAGGCAGCTTTCTATATATGAATAGCAATTTGGAAGTCCATTTTTTTTTTGCCAATAAGTCCTATTCATAGAACCATCATCCACTGAAGTAAGTGAGAATGTAATAGAAAGCTGAGTAAAAAGAAAAGAATAGCATTTTAGATGGATTCAAAGAAAACACTTAAAAAGACTCATAATTAGAGCCCCTAGGTTTGAACTATAAAATTGTGGATTTTAAAAAATAGTTTAGGCCATACCCTGGTACCCATTTGACCCAGAACCCTTCAACAGTATGAAAAGCCCTGGAGTATAAGGATAAAATAAAAGCCTTAATTACCCCAGTGTGACAAGTTTGAAGGAAATCAATCACATTATTTAATGTTAATAGTTATATATAATTTACACAAAGAGAGTCCTTTGCATGTTTTTCTCATATAATGTTTGTTGCTATTGGCATTGCTGTGTAGTTACCAAATGAGCCACAGTTTTAAAATTCTGCAATTTAAAATTGGTCTCTGTTGAGCTGTGCTGCTTTGCAAAAAGGCTCTGCGCAGTAAGTGTGTTTCAGTAAAGGCCTCGCTGCTAGGTGCCACGCAGGACGGCTTGTTGGAGAAAAGGGAGGGGTAAGAGCAGGGAGCTGCTAAGTGTGAACAACAACCTCTTGGCCATGAAAAACAATCCATGCCAGCGTATTCTTTCTGTTAGTTCATAAATTTACAGATACAAGCTCCTTTTTCTTTCTTCTTCTTCTTTTTTTTTTTACATTGTCCAAAGGCTCTGCAAACACAATCAAATGATCAGAAACCATGGTTCAAAAGACTGACTGTAGGGAGCGCTGCTCGGCCACCTGTGGCACATACATGCTCTGGAGAGCAAGGCAATTCTGATACTACTTTGAATCTCCAGAGGCCATAAAAATGTGCAAAAATTATTTGTTAATGATAATAACAGTAGTATTATAATAAAATGTTTACTGAACACCAGTTACATTATAGCAGGATATGCAAGACATTAACTAATTCACACAACAAGCAAATCTGAGCATGGAAAGAATCATGACTAGCTGGTTCCCCAACCAGACAGCAGCACCTTGGAGCTTTCTGAAAATAAAGACTCCTAGGGCCCACCCACAGAATTGTGATTTAACAGGCTGAAGTTAAACATACTTATTTTTTTCCATTATTTCTCCTATAACATGGATTTCAGTTTCTATAGCTCCATGGACTAAATAATATCAATCTAAACACTATTATCCCCCTAAACACTATTTTAGCTGCATCCCACAGGTTTTTATATGTTGTATTTTCATCTTCACTCAGTTCTCTATTTTCAATTTCAACTGTAGAGTCAGTTTGCTCTATAAATAATTTATACAAGGTCTGTTCAGAAAGTATCCAGCCACATAATAGGAAAAATAAAGACATTTATTGAAGAAGATGCAAGAAATCTTGTATATAAGACAAAAACACCTCAGTCCCCCTCAAAGCAGGCACCTTGGAACCTTACACAGTTCTCCCAGTCGCCATCAGCTGCCCCATTATATTTTCTTGAATCTCACTGAGGGTCTGAAATCTCTACACCTTCAAACGTGATTTTAGCTCTGGAAAAAGCCAGATGTGGCAGGGTGCAAATAGTTGGGCTGAGTCACCTGGTAATTTGATGTTTTGCCAAAAAATGTTGCACCAGATGTGATGCATAAGCTAAATGCAAAATTTGATGTAGGTTTGTTCTACTCACTCAGTCATTCTGAATGCGATGGCCACACAGTACACATGCTCACTCAAGGGCATCTATCACCCCCACTGACTAGTACAGTGAAGTTGCCATTGTTCAAGCTTGTGCATTCCAGTCCACTTGCCTTGGCTGCCAGGTTACATCAATGTCATGCAAACCATTCTCATTATATTAACAATGGCTGGACTTTTTCAAGACAGACCTTGTATATATTCACCAGGTAATGCATTTTGTTATTTTCCTTGCTGCCCCACAAGCACGGGTGTTCTCACTCTCTAATTTTTGCCTACATGAAGAATGAGAAGTGAGAACTGACTGCTTTTTCCTTAATGAGTAAGAAACCAATCATATAAGAACCTGTGGGTAGACCATTGCAGACAGAGGAAATAAGGTACTAAGGGGTTGCTGAAAATAAGCTTAGTGTATTCAACGAACTGCAAGGCCACCATGGCTGGAATATTCTGAGCAGAGTGACAGCAGATACAATGAGGTCAGAGGGTATGCAAGGGTCACATCATAGAGGCTTTGTAAATTGGGTAGTGTTTACATCTGTATCTTAAGTATGATTGGAAGCCATTAGAGTTTTGAGTGAAGGACCGACATGGATTTGGATACACCTTTTTAAATGACCACTCTGACTACTGCGTCAGTGATGGGTTGTGGGCGAGACAAGGAGAAACAGGGATGGCTACCCATTAGCAGGCAACCGCAATAATCTGGATGAGAATGGTGGAGGTTTGGATTAGAGTGGAGCAATGGAAATGGAGGGAAAATGACAGGGTAGATAATTTTGGAAGTAGAGTCCGTAGCACTTACTAATGAACTGGATATGCAGAAGGAAGGAAGCATATAAATCAAGGGGAGTTTTGCAGTTTTTCACTTGAGCAACAGGGCACAAATCTGTTTGAAATGGGTAAGAAGAAAGATACAAGTTCGGGTTTTCCAAACAACATTTCTTTGCACCTTAGTGGTATTCCATAGGACAGAGTGGTAACCATGTATTCTGCTTCCTGAGACCACAGATCATCTTAGCATTAAGATCATGCCCAGAATTAATGTCCGGTTTATTGGTATATAAAATGCAGAATCCATTTTTTTAAAAGATTTTATTTATTTATTTTTAGAGAGAGGGGAAGGGAGGGAGAAAGAGCAATGTATGGTTGCCTCTCACATGGCCCTCACAGGGACCTGGCTCACAACCCAGGCATGTGCCCTGACTGGGAATCGAACCGGGACCCTTTGGTTCCCAGCCCGCGCTCAATCCACTGAGCTACACCAGCCAGGGCCAGAATCCATTTTTTAAAAATTTTAAAAGAAATTTATCTATCTTAAGTTTCCTGGCACTTCCACAGTTCTCCACAAATCCTCAAGGCTACCAGTAAAGGTTCTGTGGCCTTATCTACAGGAACTCTTACTACACTGAGATGTATATAATCTAAGCTGGAAAAAACTGAATTTGTGTATCTGTATCTATGCATATATGTACATGTATATGAGTAAACATGTATCTTAAATAAACTCTTCACCTATCTTTTGCTTCTGTTTTATTGTACAATAATTCTTCCACTATTTCTAGACCAAAGATCATTTACGTTGAGTAACTGAGTTGTGTTTCATTTTTCTTGCCCATGTATTAACACATCTTAGGTCCTAATAATAAGCCTATCCTGATTTGCCCTTAAGCCTTTAAACAAAATCAAATAAGCTATTTCAGTCATCCATAGTATGTTTTAAAACCCAAAACCTATTTTGGGCTTCAGCATATTTGACAGTATTCTCACTGTTCTTTGAAAGTCCACCCTTAGATTTATCTTCCTACTTTTGCAGTTGCAATAAAAAGCATCCTCTCTTAATTCCTCAGTTAATATGCTTGCATGGTCAGAATTATACTTTTGATAGTTTCCAAGCTCTGTGGACTCTTACCTTTTTGAGTCCCAGACCAGAAAATCACGATTCTTTTCTCTCTTCCTCAGTTTTGGTTACACATCTAATTATGACTCATTTTTCATTTGTCAGAACTAGACTGAACGTGACAACTCTACTGGTTGCCTTCATCTCCTTTTAGGATATGATACGCAAGCAACAGGCAGTCAAGAATTCTCAGAGTGGAATAAGACTTCCACTTTTCATTTGTCTTTGATTTTACCAAAATGCTCTCTAGTATAACAACTAGAGAAGGAAAAGTGAGAATGCTTCCCTTTATAAGTTTGACAACCGCTCCATGAAGTTTTCTTAAGAAAGGCTGGGGAAAACTGAGGCTTGGAAGGATAACTTACTTACTCAGGTTCTCACAGCTACTAAGTGGCAGAACTAAGACTCAATACCAGGTTTCACTGTATACATTGTCTTGTAATGATCCGTCCCCAGGATTATGGAATTCCACACTTGTGCATATTTTCCTGACATACCTCATTATTTCACCGTCCTAGGAGATCTACTCTCCAAAAAGGCAGTACAAATTCAACATTTCTAAAATCAGCTGGACACGCAATGCCACCAGAGGACTTTTCTGTGTTTTCCTGGTTAGCTTTCAAGCTCTTCACAGCAGTAATTTCAAGTCTCTTACTCTTCAAACCTTCAGTCCCACCTTCAATTAGCCCTGTACTTTCCTCACCTCCCTTGCTATACTCAGGCGGATCACCTTACCTCTTGCTTCACAGGAAAACTTGAGAATACCATATGGGACCATGTCAACTACCTACTAACAAACCTACAAACTTAAGAATACTTGTCCTCTCCACATCCCCTCCTGGTACCGTCAAGTCCTCCTCCTCTTGACCAGAATTCATTCTCCCATCTGTGATTCAGATTCCAGTTCTACGTTGTTGGGAACTCATTTTATTCATACTCCCCTCTCTTACATTTTCAGTCTCTTCATCTTTACTGCCTGCCCACCATCTACATGTAAACGCCTGTCTCTCTCTGGTTTAGCAAAACCCTCCTTGGACTCTACATCGGCCTGCAGCCATGGCTCCCTGCTTCCCCTCCTTCACGGCTAAGTCCCTCTGGTATTTCCGTCCATCTCCCGACCTTCCACTCAATCCACAGCCCATCATCTCCCAGCCCTACCAGCCCCGCTGCTAAGTCCGATGGCACATGTCCAGCCTTATCACACTTGCTCTTTCAGCGTGACACACAGATCATCACTCCCCTCTTGAAACACTTTCTCCCCTTCACTCCTATGATGTGATTGGTTTGGTTTTCCTTTGATTTTCTACTAGGCTTATCCCAGTCTCAGTTGCAGGCTCCTATTCCTCTATCTATTCCCGAAACTATTTGGGTTCTGTTTTAGCCTCATGTTATATCATCTAAATGCATTCTAATTTTAAGTGTTTAAAAGCATTTTGCTAACCAAACAGTGTATCTGCAGGCTCGATTCAGCCCTGTGGCCACCAGTTTCAGCTTTCTGCCATTATCTCCCTGGGAGATGATTTGGGTTTCTTTGGTTTCAATGACCATTCATATGTTTTACAAACCCACGCACATTATCTGCCAAATATTTCATTCATTCATTTACTCACCCAAATAACAAATATGAGGTCTGAATCCCTTCAAGAAACTTAAAAGTTCAGTGGAAGTGTTTTCATTTTATTTTCATCATGCTGAACATGTAAGTCTGTATGTATTGCTTTCTAGTCACCTTCTCAGATAGTTTCTCATACGAAATAAGGACATTTCCTTTCAGTCCGTTTGTCAAGTCCTGTCTACTACTCTACACAACATGCTTATAGTTTCAGCCCACTGACCGTCCTGTATTTGCTAAAGTTCCCTGGATTAGGACAGCTAGCTCCAAATGCTCCTCCCAATCATCATACTCCACTTACAGCTCAGAAACATTTTTCTGGTTGACAAAGAACACGAAGTATATTTTTGTCATATGTAGTCATATTATCATACTTATACGAATAATTAAATTTGAAGAGTCTCAACAGGTTCTTTTAAACAATATCGATAGAGGTCCTAATGATAATACACTTTCTTATGAATTATGTGAGGTTTACATAATGCTACATCCAAACAGGTATAAGAGAATCATCAACTAACCCAATGAACTCCCTTCTTATACAAAACAAAAATAATTTTTTTGATTTTGCTAGAACCCAGAAATTTTCTTTACTGTTTTGTGTTTTCAAATTGTTGGACATATGCTAAATTAATTCTTTTCAAGTTTCTTTACTCAGTTTACAGAATGGTAAAATGAGAAGGCTGGATAATGCCTCTATCAGCTCTTTAAGCTCTAAAACTTTAAATACTCATCTTTATATTCTGGTTTTTATTATTTTCATTATAACTTTTCAAGAAGCACAATTTCTACTGCATAAGTATGGTAGAACAGAGCCTGTTTTTCCTGTCTTTATACTGTCACATTTTCCACTTGCCACCTCTCTGACAGTGCTTTTCCCCTCTTGAGAAAGCTAGAAATTTCTAAAATCTACATGCTTGCTCAGAATCTTATACTTCCTGATTCCTTTTTATTAGTTTCTTCACTCTTTCTAGAAACTTTCTAATGAGATGAAGTTGGAAAAGGTACCTTTTTTCACTTTTCTCTCAAAGACACCTCTGTGTTTGTAAAACACTTACGATGGGAAGACAAGTAGAGCAGAATTCCTATAATTCATCAGAAGAGTAAGCTTCCTCACCTCCAGGCAGAACTGCAGTCTTCTCCGATGCTCCTTGAGAGTCTCTGGGCTGGCTCTCTGCATGAACTGCCAGACCTCTGATTTCTTTAGAAAAACCACCCCTTTCTTACAGCATCCAGCATTTCTGCACTTCACTTTATTAACAAAGTAGCACAGACTCCACAACCCTCTTACCAAACTAAAATAAATTAGAAATAATTACTTACCTGTTCTCACCCTCCTTTCTTTGAAGGCAAAGTTGCTTTTTCCCCTCTTCCATCTTAGCCATTTTTTCCCAAAGATTTTATTTATTTATTTATTTATTCATTGGGGGAGAAGAGAGGGAGAGAAACATCAATGTGTGGTTACCTTTCACGTGCCCCCTACTGGGGACCTGGCCAGCAACCTAGGCATGTGCCCAAGACTGGGAATCGAACCCACGGCCCGTTGGTTTGTGGGCCAGCACTCAGTCTATTGAGCCACACCAGCTAGGGCTAAAGTTTTAATTTTAGAATAGTTCTAGATTTCCAGGAAAGTTTCAAAGATACCTCAGAGTTTCAATACACTCTTCACTGAGACTCCCCCAAAGGTTAACATTTTACAATACGATGATACATTTGTCAAAACTAAGAAAACAAAACAGGTATACTACTATTACCCAGACTCTAGACTATTAGGGTTTCATCAGTTTTTACACGTATGCCTTTGTTATTTTTCCAGGATCTATCTCAGGCGACTGCATGGCATTCAGACATCACGTCTCCTTAGCTCCCGTTGGTCTGTGAGAGTAGCTCAGTCATGCTCCTCGTGTGTCATGACTTCACTGAGCAGTCTTAAGGAAAACTGGTATTTTGTGTAATGTGCCTCAACTTGGACTTCTCCGCTGTTTTCCCGTGACTGGCACAATGTTCTGTGCGTCTGGGAAGCACACTGCAGGGGTGAAACTCCCTGTGCACAAACACCGCATCGGGACATCAACACGACTGGTCACTGGTGATGTTAGCCTTGATCATTTGGTTGAGACAGTGCTCACCAGATTTCTCTATGGTAACGTATGACTTCCCCTTTCCATATTCTGCTCTTTGAATGTGAGTCACCATGTCTAGCTCACACTCAAGGGGCATGGGAACTAAGCTATACTTCCTGGAAGGACAAGTATTTAGTGATATTATTTAGAATTCTTGGGAAGGAAGATCAGTCCCTTCTCTCTCATTCATTCATTCATTCATTCATTCATTCATTCATATCGGTATGGACTTATCTGCACTTATTTTATACTTTGGGTTGTAATCCAGTATCACATTATTTATTTGGTAACTCAAAGTGTTCTATCTTTAGCCATTAGAAGGTCTTTTAGGTTGACTTTTGTGTCCCTGTGACATTTCCTTGTCCTTTTGATTGTTGAGCATTTCCTCACTTTCTGGCTCCAGGCTCATCTTTCATTCTCTTTGCCCCGTCCTATAATCAGCCATTTCTCTAAGGAGTCCTGGTTTCTTTTATTGGAGAACAGTATCTAGAAACCAAGTCCTAGGTGCTGGGTGTGCTCATTGTTACTGGTTAGCACTGTCGCTGGGCTTTCTCAGCAGGCATAGCTTGGAAATGTATATTATGTATATTAACCCATACCTGTATTTATTTGTGTATATATCCATCTGTGTGTGTATATACACACAAACACAGGCTACGGACTGAATTGTGTCCCCTAAAATTCATACGAGATTTTGAAGCTCTAACCCCCAAGTGATGGTATTTTTATTTGGAGATGGGGCTTTGGGAGGTAATTAGGTTTAAATGAGATTACGAGAGTGGGGACCTTATGCTGAGATTAGTGCTGGTATAAGAAGCATCAAAGAGCTTATTTGCTCTCTCTCTCTCCTCAATGTGAGGACAGTGAGAAGGTGGCCATCTGCAGGCCAGGAGAGAGTTCCCACCCGAACTCAAACATGCTGGTCCCGAAACTCACACTTCCAGCCTCCAGAACTGTACGAAAATAAATTTCTGTTGTTTAAGTCACCCAGGCTTTGGTATTTGGTTATAGCAGCCTGAACAGACTAAGTTTTAATACATAAACATGAGTATACACTAATGCCTCTGACTCGATCTAGTACTACAGCATTCATTCTAGACTTACACCCTTGTTTACCTTTAATTCTCTTCTGTCTCTTTTAAACTGACAGACTGTAGGTATCTAGCATTAATAGCTATCCTGGGGCTGGAAATACATCTAACTGAAATAGACATTTAATATGGATACGGATTTGCCTTCCGTGTACATAATGCTTCTTCCGAAATTATCATCCGTGGACCTACAGAATGTCTTATCCACCATCATAGGATTTTAGGCAGCACTGTTTCTGATCAAGAAACTTAGTTCACAAAAAGATTAAGTATGGCAATGGGCCATGGTCATGGAATTCACCGGTCTCACCATCCGCCCCTCATCATCAGCTATCTTGACAGAACAGCAAAATGGCCTTCGAAGACCCAGCTAGAGTGCCAGCGAGGTGGCAGTACCTTGTGGGATCAAGGAATGCTCTCAGTCAGTGTCTAATGTGGGGTGCTGTTTCTCCCACAGCCAGGATTCACAGGTCCAATGAAGAAAGGATGGAAATGGGGGTGGCTCCACTGCTACCCCAAATGATCCAATAGCAACATTTCTGGCTTCCCTTCCCCATTACCGTAGGGTCTGTTCAGTCTAGAGGTCTTCATTCCAAAGGAAGGAATGCTTTCATCAGGAGTTACAACATTGATTCCACTGAACTGAAAGTTGACACTGCCACCTGGCCACTCCTATGCCTCTTAATTAACAGGCAAAGAAGGGGTCACTGTACAGGCTGGGGGGTTGATCATAATTACCAAAAGGGAAATGGGTTGCTGCTACACAATGCAGGTAAGTAAGGGTATGTCTGGAATATAGGAGATCCCTTAGGGCGTCTCTTAGTACAATGTCCTAGGATTAGTCAGTAGATGCCACAACAATCCAATTCAGGTATGACTGCTAATGCTCCAGGCTCTTCGGGAATTAAAGTTTGGGTCACCCCACCAGACAAAGAACAATGACCAGCGTTAGTGGCTGCTGACTGCAAAGTGTAGTGAAATAGGTGGTGGAAGAAAGTAGTTTGAAATACCAGCTACAGCCATGTGGCTGGATGCAGAGATGAGGACCATAACAATTATGACTATTTTCCTTACTTTGTTACGGATATGTCTGCATATGTATACTAACCAAGTATTTTTGTTTTTTTCTTCTCTTATCCCTTTATCACCTAACATAAGATGCACGAATAACAGTTACCTTTATATCACAACACTGAGATCACAGGACATCAATGAGAAGAGTGACCATCACCCAATGACATCATATTCCCTCTGGGGAATGGGTTAGCACGCTTCAGATGTATGTGGGGTAAGTTGTATTATTGTAGGTGGGAGTGCGCCTTTTTTATTATCTTTATTTGAAGATTAAGTGTGGTTTAAGGAGATATGTCTATGGGTGCTAAGTTGACAAGGGGTGAGCTGTGATGGTCTTTTTGATATGTCAGCTTGGCTGGGCTACCATCCCAGTGAACCAAACTCTAATCTAGGTGGTGTGTGAAGGTATTTTGCAGGTGTGATTAAAATCCGTAAGACCTTAGGTAATCTCAATGGGGCTGATTTAATGTCTTGAAAAGTCTTTAAAGGAGAGCTCAGGCCTCCCTGAAAAAGAAATCCCCCTGTGGACAGTAGCTTCAGCCTGTACCTGAGATTTCTAGCCTGTTCTTCCTGATGTCCTGCTTTATCAACTTCATATTTTCCTAGCCTAAGCCAATTCCTTGCAATATGTCTCAGAATATATATCTCCTACTCGTTCTGTTCTCTGGTTGACCCTGACATACAATCCTTCATCATGCCACATCACATAACAAAGAAAAGTTCTTTTTCCATCAAACAGCCCTGGGCTCAGAGTCAAGGTTAAAGAATTAAGGCTTGCATACACTGCTTACCAAAGAAGAGAACGCCAACTAGTGAGAGCAGCACGAAAATCAGTCCTCCGCACCATAGGAGCAATGTGAAAAACAAATGAGCTGAACTCAGTATAAAACTCCCTCTGGAGGACTACCAAAAATTAGTGCTGTTTCATATGTATTGTGCAGTTCTGCTGAGACAGGCCTCTACCTACAGCAAAACATCACGGGCTAGTCAGGGTCGCAACCAGACCCTCAGACACTTTATGATCAAAATATATGCTCAGAAACACAGCCATTATTTCTTTTCATCATATCTTCAAACAAACCTCCAGGTACCTTATCTACCCAGAAAGTTCCTACATACATACTAGTCCAAATAAAATAATGCATTTGTTTTTTAAACTTCTACGTTTTTATGTGTTTGTCTTGTGTGTATTCAATTGTCCTGAAACCAAAAATAAATTTTTTAAGTATGTTCAGGCAGATAGAAAAGCCCATTGAAGCTATTGCTAATTAAAAATAAAAACCTTTTAAAGCATCTAAAAATTCAATGTCCTTTCAGAGAGAACACTTGGGGTATCTGAAAAAAAGAATAAATAAATTAAATAATTAAATTAATAACCACTAGTCCTAATTGTACTCTCTCCACTCTTTTCTGTATAAAAGTCTTGTATGCCAATGTGATATTTTGGTAGAATGTTTTTGGCTTCCATCCATTTTGTCTTAGCTCTTACTCCTTTTCCCACTACAAAACAATATTTAGATGTATAAATAAAACACAGCCATATGTTTATACATTTCTTTTATAGAAATATCTTATGTAGTTGTAGAAAAAAAGAAAAGAATTAAGACCTAGATATATTTTATCAATTAGGCCATAATATCCAGGAACAGTCCATGGAATTTTACCAAAGACGAGATATGACAACTAAACCCACACAGTTGTAGGCTTCAGACTAATGCCTATTTATTGGGACTTGCCAAAAATGCTAAATGATAAAGATAAATGATACTTTTTAACTAGCTGCTACCTCCAAGACTACTGTTTTTCTCTATCTCCTGGGAAACAATGTTCACTATCCAAGATGCCACCTCTGCTCCATATTGTGAAGGGAACCCGTGTGTCTCAGATTGGAACAGGAGAGGCGGGCATTGTCCACAAAGAAATCAAACTGCTCTCGTTCCACATGCATCTGGGAATGAGGTTATCAAAGCAAGCTGACTCAAATGGCAATGCAATGTCTAATTCCCCAATCTCACTAGTATCGTTGGCTGGGAAGAAAATTGCTCTCACAAAGATTTGTGTCAGTATGTAAGGGTGAAGGGTGGAAACCACCACTATTCAATCCATTTGTGTACAGCAGATAAAGCATCAACCTTTGTACCATTTACTGTCCAACTCCTAGTATTTAACCAGCGGTAGCACTGATATTCTTCAGGAAATTTCTCTAATTTCTACAGATGATGCTCTCTGCCCCCTAGCCCCATGTACCTACCCATCAGACCCTGGGAAAATGCTATGCAGCCAAACAATTTAACATACTGAACATCTATGAATTGACATCTTAGAAAATATTCATCTCACAAATTCATTATGTATTGACATGACAGATGTGATTACAAAATTATCCAGAGCCAAAAGCATGTAGATATTACACATGAAGAAGCTAATTCTAAGGATATCATATACGAGGGAGCAGTAGGTCTGTCTTTTCCTACTTGAGTGTTATCAACTGGCAAAGTTCAGCCTGTGTAGATAATAATTTGGAAGAACCCTGAGCAGTTTTATGTTTCAGTGTATTAGCTACCATTTGAAAACAAGTGTATGTGGCAGGGTAGAGTAGGGAGGTGCCCCGGTAGAGAATATAAGAATGAAGCTTTGATTTTAAAAACTGTGTAACACAAGTTAAGCCACAGACAAAACTGGCACCAGATTGGTGATGTGATAACCATCTCCCTTACTGTTTAAAATGAAAAAAGAGGCAAAAGTTGATTTTATAAGTTATATATCACCAATTTATCTTTTAAGAATTGTTGGTTATGTCTACTTTTAATTTTACTACTGTCTGTTTCTATTTTGTTCTTCAGTTTATTTTGTTCATTAGAGTTCACATATAAGTGAGATCACATAGTATTTGTCTTTCTCTGACTGGCTTATTTCATTTAGCATAATAATTTCCAGGTCTATCCATGCTGTCGTAAAAGGTTATATATAATTTTTCAAAATCAAATGATCATTTCCCAGGACATAGGTCTCATAAACAGACTCTGAATAGTATTTGCTCCTACTTGTCTCATCATTGTATCTGTTATGAATACAGGATGAAACATCATCACCTGGGTGAATTAAGTTTAAAAAAACAATTCCCAACTAGAGAAGAGATGTAGTCTGAAAAAAGCAAAGCTTTGTACCATTTCTTTTGTTCTTAGTTTAATTTATTTTGGATATTGAACAATACTAAAAATAGAGGACAGTTATTTAAGTTTTAGTGAGGTAAATTTATATACCATAAAATTTGCCATTTAAAGTGATTCTTAGTAAGTTTAGAGTTATGCAACTATAACTACAATCTAATTTTAGAGTAGTTCCAACACTCCAAAAACAAACCTCATGCTTATTTGAAGTTATTCCCCATTCCGACCCTCTGCACTGGGCAATCACAAACTTATGTCCTTTATCTATAGATTTGCCTATTCTGGATATTTCATATATATGAAAAGGTAAACTCGTGGTCTTTTGTGATAATCTTTCAGTTAGCATATTTTCAGGCTCATCCATGTTATAGCAAGTATTAGCTCTTTGTTCCTTTTTATTGCCAAGTAGTCCATTGTATAGAAACACTACATTTTGTTTATCCATTTGCTAGGTGCTAGACATTTGGCTAGTTTCCACTTTTTGGGCATCGTGAATAATGCTGCTGTGAGCATTCACACAGAACTCTTTGCGTGGATGTATGTTACCTGGGAATGAAACTGCTGGGTCGTATGGTAATTCTATGTTTAAGTAATGAGTCCTACATTTATCACAATGTAAAGGATTTAAAAGTACTGAAATGTGGTCTTAGAAGAAAGTACTGAAGAATTTGAGAGAACAGGAAGATCACTGCCCCCTCTCTCAAAAATTCTGTTATCGAAGCTATGTAATATTCAATTATAGCAAATCTCTTTCTCACTTTACTTAAGGTATATTTATATGGGATATCTCTGAGCCCAACACTACAACTTTACTGATGACTTTCAGCATTTGTCTAAGGTAGACAACAGTGATTCCCCACCCATGTTAATCAGTCATGTTGTTAAAGAATTTTGAAAGAGCCCTGGCTGGTGTGGCTCAGTAGACTGAGCACTGGCCTGTGAACCAAAGGGTCGCTTGTTCGACTGTCAGTCAGGGCACATGCCTGGGTTGCGGGCCAGGTCCCTGGTGTAGGCGCACAGAAGGCAACCACACATTGATGTTTCTCTCCCACTCTTTCTCCCACCCTTCCCCTCTGTCTAAAAATAAATAAAATCTTAAAAAAATTTAAAGAAAATCTTAAAAAAATTAAGAGAAATTGGAAAAATATTCTTTTTGTAAGAGCAGTTCTTTAGGCCAAAGGTTATCTATGAGTTACACAGAGAAAGGAAATAAAAGAGAAGTTAGAAAGAAGGGAGAGATAATCGGAAGGGGAGTTGCTGTGCCAATTATCAATGATAATTAAAAATAACTGTAAAATGGTACTTTAAAATTGACCCCAAAAGTAGCTTTAGCAACTTGCATTCCTATCAGCAGCATATCAAAGCAAAGTGCCTGTTTCTCCACACTCTCGTTAACCTGTCATCTTACTAAACTTTCCAGTGCTGCCAACTGATTCAAAAATGTTATCTTTTTGTTGTTTTTAATTTCCACTTTTCCAAGATTAGTTGTCAGAAGATGTTATATACACATTGGCTATTTGGGCTACTCTTCCAAGAGTTGCCTATCTGAGGTAGTTTATCAGTTTGAGGGAATTTCTATACTATAAATGCAATACTTCTTATTGATCCTCTTTTGATAATTTATTATACCTTCCCTTGAGGCTATTCAGAGCACCGCATCCTCTTCCTAGATGTTATTGTCACCTTCCTTAGTTGGTGATCTCCCTTCATACTTCACTGAGAGGACTTGAGATTTTAAAAAATCCATTCCACAAATATTTTATGAGCACCTACTATATACTGAAGGCACAATCTTCATCCCATATAGAAGTTATAACATATCATACGTGACCAGACAGTTATGACCCTGGCACCCATGAAGCTTACGGCTGGGTGGGACTTCAGAGTACTGAAAGAGGGAACAGTGGAGACACGTGCATTAGGGTGATCAGAAAAGTACCTTCTTGGCAGGTGATACTTAAGCTCTCATCTACAGAAGTTAACACTAGGAAGGACAGGATTAAGGCTGTTAAAGGCAGCTACAGGTATGATGCAGCATATACTAGAAAATGAAATACAACCAAGGCCAATGAAGTTGGAACATAGAAGGCAAGGAAAAGAACTGCAAAGTCAAGAGAAGACAACATAAAGGCCATGGTAAGAAATTTAAATTTTAAGTAAAATGGGAGTAGGGGTCACTAAATGTTTAGAAGGAGAGTGGTGTGAGGTAAGAAGCCAGATTTTACCTGGAACGCTCTATGACAGTCAAGAAGTTCACATTTTATTCTACAGGCACTGCGGAGTCTTTGAAGAGTGCCAGGCAAGGAAGGAAGTAGACTGCTGTTTTTGAATGATTTTTCCAGTTGTTGTGGGAAATGAATTTTAGGGGGTTAAGAAAAGAAATGAAGAAAGTAGACCACTTCGGAAACCTGTGCCGAAGTCCAGGCTTAGATTATGGTGGGAGGAGTGCATTCATTTTGGCAGTGGGATAGAAACAAATGGACAGTGGTTATGAGACTGTCTGGTGGAAGAAAGGGAAGGAAGGACAGAAATTAAGGACATTGTTTTAACCTGAGTGGCTGGGACTGAGACGAAGGCTGGGACTGAGTGGAAGTG
Organism: Micronycteris hirsuta; assembly: GCA_004026765.1. NCBI lineage: Eukaryota > Metazoa > Chordata > Mammalia > Chiroptera > Phyllostomidae > Micronycteris > Micronycteris hirsuta. Next base: position 285,379 of record PVJI01000037.1, read on the forward strand.
GACTGGATGGTGGAAAAGGGAAACAGGTTTGTGTTAGCCTTGTTATCTGTGAGGTGTCTGTGAGACCATCTAGTGGGAGTCTCGCATGCATGACAAGATCCACGGGTTTAGTGACTGGAGGAAAGGTCAGGTCCACGAGGAAAAATTGGAGAGTCATCAGAATACAGATGATGTTTAAAGCCAAGGGCCTAGATAAGGTCACACAGGGAGAACGTGTAGACAGAAGAAAGGAGGGAGGGGCCCAGGTACAAGTAAAGAGAAGCCAGCGCAAACAACTGAGACTTTGACAAGTGATTCTTTCCTAGGACTGTGCTTCATCAATTATTCACTTTCTGCAACCTCTTCCTTCACTAGCCAGTTCTCCAAGATTATAAAAATACATGGGGCATGCCTATCTTTAAAATTATACTCCATCAACCACATTTCTTTCCAAGGTGTCATTCTGTTTTTCTTCCTTTGTTTCCATGACATTGCACCAGCCTGCTTCTTTGTCAACTTTTCACACTGCCACTCTTATTCTTTCAGATTCCCACAGGTAGGCATTTTCTAAGGTTTTGTTTATATTTCTCTAAACTTCTCAGAAATTAATATCCACTGTCACAGGTGCAGCACCAATGCAGATGACTTCCAAATCTAAATTTCTAACTTGATTTCTCTTAGGACATTTAGATCCAAAATTCTACTTATATACTAGACAGCTTTGTCTGGAAATCCAACCTGTTTAATAATTACAAACTGTTAAGAGATGGAAGAAACTCTCAGAAAGAATCCATTTTAACTCTCTCATTCACAGGCAAGGAGACTGAGGCACATAGCATTATCTTTAAAGCCACATTGGCTCATTATTGGAAGGACTAAAACCTGGCTCTTTTGATCCTTATTCTAATAATAAAAATCGAATCAATCGTCTTCATCACAAAATCATTTTTTCTCTGACTTTTTTATTCTTCCAATCACAAAGGTCCAAAATCTTTGGCCCGATATTTAAACCCTTTTATAATCTACCCTAATTTACTAGTTTAATCTTTAGTTTCAGTTTCTCTTGCTCTTCCGACCAAACTAAAGCACATTCACTGCTGTGCCCCACATACACTGTGATTTCCTTCCTTCACTTCAGCTCCTACCAGGTCTCCTCCCATCTGGCACACACACACATGCACACAGACACCCCTAACACACCAAAATTCTAGGGCTTATCTCAAATATTACCTCTTTCACAAACATTTTCCTAGTGTATTTGCATTTCTTTTATAACCCTTATATTCTATATAGATAACAAATATTGTATATTTGCCTTACTCTTCTATCAGAATTCTTGAGGATAGGGGCTTTCTATATCCCCTGTAGTACTTACAAGCCAGGTTTCTTTTTCTTTTCTCTTTATAAGGGTCATTTTTGCATAGCCAACAAACAAACAACAATTTAACTAACTAAAAAACAAACCAGAGAGCCTATGAGGAATCAGAGTTGCTCGTGACTTTCTAAGTCATTACCATCTCTCATGTGATAATTATCTTCCAATGGTTTGGCTCAGCTGTGCCCTACTATTTGCTTTTATTTGTCATTAAGGCCTCACATGTTATTCATTCTCATTCCATAGCTTTTATGCAGGAAGGCAGCAATGTAAGCTCCCTTGCCTGTGATTCTTCCCACAGATAATAGAAAATAAATTGCAATTAGATTTTGGTAATTGTATATAATTAACTCAAAATGAGCTGTTAATTATAAAAAATATGTTTTTTACTTCCTCATTATCTCATTTATTTTAGTTCCAAATTCTTAATGCCTCACTTGAGTAAGTTTAATATTTTAAATACACAGAGTATTTTTTAATACTAAGACAATTTAGATTTCCAAATAAACAAAATTCAGCTTAAAATTAATTTTTATTTAGGGAGTTCTGGCAAATAACTGTCAAACTTCTTCAAATTCTTATAATGTAGATTAACATTTTAAAAGGCCTTTATCAAAGGTATATTAGGTAAGATTTTTTTTTTTAAAGATTTTATTTATTTAATTTTAGAGAGAGGGGAAGGAAGGGAGAAAGAGAGGAAGAGAAACAGCAATGTATGGTTGCCTCTCACATGGCCCTCACTGGGGACCTGGCCTGCAACCCAGGCATGTGCCTGACTGGGAATCGAACCGGGACCCTCTGGTTCCCAGCCCATGCTCAATCCACTGAGCTACACCAGCCAGGGCTAGATAAGATTTTTTTGAAAGCAGTTCATAGTTTCACCTCGTTGTTGTTGTAATTATTTGAATGTAAGTCACGCACGCCCAGATGTATGTACTTGAACTTTTAAAGCATGTCCATCTCTTAGACTGAAGCACTGGCTTCCACAGCACTCACTACACTTACCTGAACAGCAATAATGAAAACTTTCACGAATCGCAAGTGGGAGTATGAACTGCCATAACTTTTTGGGACAAAATTGGCACAGACTATTGTAGTTTATAATTATAAAGTATACTGAAATATACTTATATAAAAATAGTATTTCATTTTGGGGAATTCATTCTAATAAAACAGAAGTACCAGAACATAAAAATAAGTAGTCATGCTTATTAGAGCATCGTGTGTAGACATAAAGAACTTGAAACACCCTGAGTATCTAATAATGGTATATCTAATAATGAAAAAAGTAATAGCTCAAAATTCTTCAAATTTCATGAAAAAAAAAAGAATTATTAAACATGGCTTTGGAGTATAAATAGATTTAACTTCTATGGAAAGCAACTTATTAATGTGCATCAAGAATTTTAAAGGATTCATATATTTAAGATAGCTGTCTACTTAGAGGCATCTATACCAAGGAAATAGGTAGAAATAAAATAAACAATTTACAGAAAAGGTCTTCAAGGCATAATTTATAAGAGCAAAACCCTGTATTATCCAACATTAAGCTTATAGATAAATACTGAATAATAGATGTCACATAATAAACATTTGTTGACTGAATTAATTACTATGTTTTCATAAAAATTTAATGACAGAAAAAAATGATATAGTGAAAAAAGCAAAAAATAAAATTCTTTATAGGCATAATCCCTATTACTCAACATATGATTATAAAAGAAAGATAAAAAGGGCTCAAAATTGCTTCTGAATGGTAGGAATATGAATAATTTTTATTTTTCTCTTTGCACTTTTCTATATTTCAAAATTTTATAATGAGAATGTATTTATTCATATGATCAGAAAACTGGATTCACCAATAAAGAGCTATAACTATATACCAAACATATTCTTAATATCTGTATTCTATATAATCTTGCCTTGACCCACCACTCAAGTTTACCTTGGTCTAGAGTCACTCCTGTTTGTAACCAGGTTGAGCTCTCGGGGCTTAGCAAGTTCTTTATCAGCAACCAGTTGTTTCGACTTAAATGCAGCTTGAGTTCTTAACCTGTAAAAACAAATTTAGAGAATGTCTAATCCTACGGAACCTAAGAAACGGAATGGCATTCCTTGAAAGACCATCTTCTAGCCATATTATCCAGCAATTATTTTCAAATTAAAACTCCATCTACCAAAACCGAATGGGTTCTTCCTAATACACATAAACACAAAGCAGTTTCACAAGAATTTAAATTTATTTATAGAGGAGTGGGAGAAGTCTGAGTTGGTTAGAATATCATTTAAAAACTCAACATTATAGATGTTTTAGGAGCACTTTAAATCTCTTCTTTAGAAATTTAAAGCTTCTCCACATCTACTACTAACAAGTGCGTTTTGGTCACCAGAGTCCAAATGGAATTCTAGTAACACTAAGTAAAACTGACCCTGTCCAACATATCCAGCGGTGGCCCTTCTCATACTGACAATTTAAAAAGCTGAGGCTACATCTCGCTAACGAACCACTTTATCTGGGTCACAGAAAAATTCCTCCAGGAAGAAATTTTATCCATCAATGTTAACTTAGCTCCCTCCTCACTGTCCTGAGGAGGGGGAGCAGCTGAAGAACTTGGCATGACGTTGTTCTAACCAAGAGTTAGAGTGCCAATTACTCACTGGCACCAAACATGTGACCCTTATTACCCATTCTCTTAGTTACCTAGAAATATTCTCTGGTTCATTTTTAGAAATGAAATCCATAAAACTAAATTCTTAAATTATGAAATAAAACCACAACAGGAAAAATGTTGTTAAAATAATGTCTTTTCCATCATTGTCAAAAGACATTTTACAATTGACACTAAATATGCACAGTGATATACAAAGAGAAGCATGTAGATTAACTACCCTATAAAAACTAAGAGTTTAGTATAATAGACCTAACAGACATACATAGGCATTCAACCCAACAGCAACAGAATACATATTCTTTACAGGTGTAAACAGAATGTTTTCCAGAGTTCATGTTAGGTGACAAAACAATTTTTACAAATTTAAGCAGACTGAAATCATACCAAGTATTTTTTCCAATCACGATGGTAAGAAACTAGAAGTCAGTAAGAAGAGGAAAACTGGAAAACTCATAAATAAGTAGATATTAAAAAATACACCCCCAAACAACAAATGAGTAAAAGAGTAAATCAAAAAATAACTTGAAACAAATGAAAATGGAAACACAACATACTAAAACTTGTGGGATGTGGCAAAAGCTGTTCTAAGAGCTAAGTTTAAAGAAATAAATGCCTACAGTAAGAAAAAAGATCTCAAAGACAAAAAACCTAACTTTATACTATAAAAAAATAGAAAAAGAGTAAACTACACTCAATATTATTAGAAGAAAAATAACAATGATCAGAGCAGAAATAAATTAGAGACCAGAAAAACAATGGAAAAGATTGAAGAAACTAAGATAAACAAAAAAGATAAACAAAATTGACAAACCTTTAGCAAGACTAAGAAAAAAGAGAGAAGATTCAAAATTGTAAATGAAAGAGGAGACACTACAACCACAGAAATGCAAAGGATCACAAGAGACTGCTACAAAGTTATACATCAAATAGTTGGATAACCTAGAAGTGATAAGATCCTAGAAACATACAACCTACCAAAACTGAATCTTGAAGAAATATAAAATCTGAAAACATAAATAATGACTTATTTGAGATTAAATCAGTAATCAAAAACCTCCCAAGAAAGAAAAATCCAAGACTAGATGTTTTCCCTGGTGACTTCTACCAAGTATTTAAAGAAATAATGTCAATTCTTTTAAAACTCTTCCAACAAGTTGAAGAGAAAGAAACTCCCAAACCCATTTTATGAAGCCAGCATTACTCTGATACCAAAGCCAGGTAAGGAAAATACAAGAAAAGAAAAATACTGGCCAATATTCATAATGAATATAGATGCAAAAATTCTCAATAAAATACTCCAAACTACAGAATGCAAGATAAATATTGTATGATTATTTCAATAGATGCAGAATAAGCATTTGGCAAAATTCAACATCCTTTCATGAAAAACTCAAGATACTGAGTATAGAAGGAACATAACTCAATATAACAGATCCACATATGATAAGCTCACTGCTCACATCATAGTCAATGGTGAAAGGTTGAAAGCTCTTCTTTTAAGATCAGGAGCAAGACAAGAATGCCCGTTCTGCCAAGCTGGTGTAGCTCAGTGGATTGAGCGCGGGCTGGGAGCCAGGGGGTCCCGGTTCGATTCCCAGTTGGGGCACATGCCTGGGTTGCGGGCCGGGTCCCCAGTGAGGGCCATGTGAGAGGCAACCATACATTGCTCTTTCTCCCTCCCTTCTCCTCTCTCTGAAAATAAATAAAATAAAATCTTTAAAAAAAAAAAAAGAATGCCCGTTCTCTGCCACTTCTATTCAACATAATACTAAAGGTACTAGCCAGAGCAATTAGGCAAGAATAATAAATAAAAGGTATTCACATTGTCGTGGGGATTTCGTCCCAGCCGAAACCCGTGGGTGACCGTAACCGAATGCGTGAAAGAATCTCACACTGAGACACGCGGGGGGGAAGGAATCCGGTGACCACGGGCCTCCTCCACCATCCCCCATCTTGGAGAGAAAGACCTCGTGGGTTGCTTAGCCGGGGGGTTTATTAGAGGCATTAAGACACATTTACATTGGATTGATTATTCATGGGATTAAGCAGAACAGGTAGGATTACTCATTAGCAGGGCATCAGGATGTAGATTCATGTCCGGTGGCAGACAGGACCAGATTAAAGTAATATGCAGGGCACAGCAAGTCAGAATTTTTTGAGATACATCTTTGCCAAATTCTTATTAGAGAATTCCCATTCCACAGACATGATCCACACTTGCTCACACAGGAATCACACGGAGCTGTGCTCAAAATGTGTAAATTCTCAGGACTGCGTGTTTACACGCGTGTGGAAATCACTGCCACACCACATTGGAAAGGTGAAAGCAAAACTGTCTCTGTTTGCAGATGACACAATCATATATATAGAAATCCTGAAGTCTTCATCAAAAAACTGTTAGAACTAATAAATGAATTCACTAAAATTGCACAATCAGCTGCATTTCTACACAAAACACTGCATTGTCTGAAAAAGAAATAACATAATCACATTTACCATTATATCAAAAATAATAAAATACTTAAAAATAAATTTATTCAAGGAGATGAAAGATGTGCATATTAAAAACTCCAAAAAGCTGTTGAAAGAAAGAAATTGAGGAAGACGCACATAAAAGGAAAATATCTTATGTTCATAAATTGGAAGAAAGAATATTGTTAAAATGCCCATACTAACAAAAGAAATCTATAGATTCAATGCAATCTTTATCAATATTTCATTGGCATTTTTCACATAATTAGAAAAATTAATCCTAAAATTTGTCTAGAACCATAAAAGACCCCAAATAACCAAAGTAATACTGAGAAAGAAGAACAAAGCTGGAGGTATCGCACTTCCTAACTTCAAACTATATTACAAAGCTGGAGTGATCAAAACAGTAATGACATAAAAACAAATACAAAGACCAATGGAACAGAACAAAAAGCCCAGAGATAAACCCATACATATATGGTCAACTAATCTTTGACCAGGGTACCAAGAACATGTAATGGAAAAAGAATAGTCTCTTCAATAAATGGTGTTGGGAAAAGTGGATCTTCATATGAAAAGAATAAAACCATCTTATACCACTTACAACTATTAACTAAAAATTGATTAATGACTTAAATGTAAGAGCTGTAAAGTAAAACTGCTACAGGAAAATGTGAAGAAGAAGCTACTTGACATTGGTCTTGGCAATACTTTTTGGATACAACATCAAAAACTTGGGCAAAAATAAACAAGCGGTGCTAAATCAATCTGAAAAGCTTCTGCATGGCAAAGAAAACAATTATTAAAATGAAGTAACCTATGGAATAGGAGAAAATGTTTGCAAATCATATATCTGATAAGGGATTAATATCCAAAATATATAAGGAGCTTATACAACTCAATAGCAAAAAACAAACAAAAACCTGACTGAAAAATGGGCAGAGGATCTGAAAAGAGTTTTTTTCCCCCAAATGACATAGAAATGTTCAACTGGTACCTGAAAAGATGCTCGACATCACCAATTGCCAGGGAAGTGAAAATCAAAACCACCATGAGATGTCACCTCCCACCTGTTAGAATAGAATGGCTTTGATCAAAGGGACAAGAGGTAACACGTGGGGGCAGAATTTGGAGAGAAGTGGATACTCTGTACGTTATTGGTGGGACTGTAAATTGGTACAACCATTGCAAAGAACAGTATGTGCTGCAAAAAATTAAAAATATAACTACCATATGATCCAACAATTCCAATTCTGTGTATTCATCTGAAGAAAACAAAACTAGTATCTTGAAAAGATGCCTGCGCTCCCAGGTTCGTTGCAGTATTATTCATGACACTCAAGGTACAGAAACGACCTAAGTGTCTGTCAACAGATGAACGGATAAAGATTTGATATGTGTGAATATTATTCAGCCATGAGGAAGAAGCAAATACTGTACCTAGAGGGTATTGTGCTAACTGAACATCCCAAAATACCAAAATTAGTGCGATGTAGTCAAAACAGTGCTGAGAAGGAAACGTACAGCACTAAATACTCCCATTAGAAAACAAGCTCTCACCTTAAGAAATTAGAAGAAAGAAGAGCAAGATAAGTGCAATGCAAGCAGAAGGAAGAACATTATAGAGAAATGAATGAAATAAACAAATAAGGCTGGTATTATTACCTTGACACTGAAACCAGACAGACAGTACAACCCCCCAGACCTATATCTCTTATCAATATTAGTGCAAATATCCTTAATAAAATTGTAAATAGAATTTAGTAATACATATAAAGTATTATACACTATGACAAAATAGGGTTTATTTTAGGCATACAAGGCTAGGTCAACATTAAAATATCAATTAATATAATCTACTATATCAGTAGGCTAAATAAGAAAAACAAGATTGTCACATCAATTGATGCATAAAAGGGATCTGACAAATTCAACAAGCATTTATGATAAAAAACGACATAAAATACAAGGAAAAAAAACCTTTACTCTGTGAAAAATCCTGTTAAGAGATTGAAAATACAAGCTACAGACCATTAGAAAATAGCTGCAATCCACATATCTGCTAAAGGACTTACATCTAGAATATATAAAGAACTCAAAACTGAACAGAAAAAAAAACTCGAACAATTCAACTAGAATATGGGAAAACAATATTAAAGAGACAATTTATCCTAGAGGATGGAAGAAGAGCAAATCAGCAAATGGAAAGATGTTCAGTACCAGTAACCAGTAGGGAAATGCAAATCAAGACCACACTGAGACATCACGATGCACACACTAGAAGAGTAAACTAAAAATCGGTGGCAATGCTAAGTGCCGACAAACATGGGGAGAGATGTTCTTTCATACGCTGTCTGAAGAAAGTGTTTCAAAATAAGTGTAGTATAAGCTAAATTTCAGAAAACTAAATACGCAGTTACTATATGATCAAACAATCATAATCCTAGCTTTCGTGTGTAGAAATAAAAACCTTAGTTCACACAGAAACTTGTGTAAAAATGAACAGAGCAGTTCTGTGCGTAACAGACAACCTGGGAACTACTAAAGCGTTCTTCAGTCGATGAGTGGCGAAACAAGCTATAGTATAACCGTATCACGGAACATACTGAACAGCCATCAGAAGGTACAGTATCTGCAATAACCTAGGTAGGTCTCAAGCGCATTACACTTAGTGGAAAAAAACAATATCAAAAGTTCATAAATTACACAGTTGTATTTCATAACATCCCCAAAAGATACAATTTTAGAAACAGACCAGAGATTAGTGGTTTCCAGAGGTTAGGGATGGTGGGGGCAGAAGAGGGCGGGGAAACTCTAACAAGGTAAGTAAGTGCAGAGGAAAGTGTCGTTCTTTACTTGATTGTGGTGGTGGTCACACACCTCTTCAAATCTGCACCTGTGGTAAATGACACAGAACTACGCACACATTGCACTGACGTTAACTTACCAGTTTTGATAGTGTATTTTGTTAGGTAAGTGATAGCTATTGGGGGAAAGTGAGTGAAGGGTTCATGGAACCCCATTGTGCTATTTTTGCAACTTCCTTTCAATCTATAATTATTTCAAAATAAAAAGTTTATAAAAATCTCTATAAATATTCTATTTTGCAACTTATACACACTTAAAACTTGCTCAAAAGCTTGCTTCATAGCTCTCTCATCTACACTGGTATAATCAAGAGACCAGTAAAGACTTTATTATCATTATCCAACATTATTTGAATACACAAGCTATTCAAATGAGCATGATGCCTATTCTAAATTTACCCAATCTCCCCTGCTAGGCTGTGCCCTCTTCACCACATTTGATGCATTTTTCTATCCCAAGGACCTAAAACCATTCCTCACATGTCACAGGCACTCAATAAATGTTCTTGAATAAAGTTCTCGGGAGAGACTATACATTAACTTAAGGATTACTAGCATTCAGGGTCATAAAATTAAAGCAACATCTTAGCCTTTGGTGACAACCTTGTTATAAGTGGCTTAATTTTCACTTATTCGAAAAGCCTCCAGGTTTTAACGATGAAGGACAGAAATGTCTGATCATAGGAAGAGAAAGATGAAGATAACTTTTGGTTCCAAGTACGGTACGGTACTTGGAAGTGCGGTAAGTACGGTAGCCTCTCCTCCCCTCCCCCCCAATCCATGCGGAATGCTTTCAAGACCCCTAATGGATGCCTGAAACTGCAGATAATATTGAACCCTATACCGTATATAGACATTTTATCCCCACACATACATACCTTTTCCCTTAAAGGAAGCACTTTTGGCTTCTCTTTGGCATGTTCAAACTGCCAGCATCGCTGGCTGGTGCTTTGGGGCCAATACTAAGTAAAATAAGGGTGACGTGACCACAGCACTGTGACACCATGACAGCTGACCCGATAACTGAGATGGCTGCCGACTAACAGGCGAGGCGCGTATACGGCGCGGGTACGCTGGGCGAGGGGTGGTTACGTCCCGAGTGGGATGCAGTGAGATGGGAAGAGAGTTCCTCACCCTACTCAGTACAGTGCACGATTTTCAAACTGTTTATTTCTGAAATCTTCCATTTCCTATTTTTGGTCTTGAAATTTACTTTTTGAAAAGACATGACACTTTATTATGTCATGTGTCTTTAAATATGATTGTGTCTGATTTATTGCTAATTTTGCTTGAATAAATTAAGATAGCAAATTTTATGACTCCGTAAAACTATGCTGTCCTATGTAATATTAAAATAGCAATACAGATTTTGCAACACGGTTCTTAGGGAAGAATTACTGAGGTAGGACAGTTTAATCGTGAATAAGTTTGTAAGAACTGGTTATTGAACAGTAAAAGGTTGAATTTAGAAGGCTCCCATCATTTGTTATATTTTATACTATCGTGAACAGACATGAATATGGAATGATGACAACTAATCATACTTCTTTACAATCGAATTCCATGCCCTGAAGCCTTAAGCTTTTACTTAATACCTAATGTTCTCCACGATGACATCAAACAGCAAAGGACTCTGTGTAATGGTAATATCACTTAAAAATACTGTCTTTGGGATCCAGCAAAAACTACACTGGACTGCTCAGAAGTAGATATTCTAAGCTAACATTTTGGAGGACAAGATACTCTTTCAAGTCTTCCAAAGACGACAGTGGAATTTACTTAGTCGTCATAGTTTGTGTGCATCCTGAGAATGCCAAAATCCCAAGGAGCCTCTTCTCTCACACCTCTGTTACAGTAACACAGCAGTCACTGCGTCCTGTGTTCTCCCAGCTACAGGCTCTGCCCAAAGAAAGGTAGCACTCACCAGTTGTAATCTAGTCGGGACTGATGAAGCTGCTGCTGTTTTAGGAGAAGCTTTGTCTCCTGCTGGGCCAGCAGGTGCTGAAGGCGCTCCTTTTCAACTTCCAGCTCCATTTTTTGAAGCATAAGTTGCTGCCTTCTGTCTTCTGAGAGCTGCTTTTTGAAATTGGTTTCACTGGGTTGCAGTAGCCCTTGGCCATGCATCAGAGAGGCCCAGGAAATCCCACAGTAGTGGCACGATTCCGGCTGTGTCTTGGAATATTGAGGGGCCACGACTGTAGGATGGCTCACATGAACGTGATGTGCATTTTCAGGAAGCCTATGCCCACAACACAGTCTAGACGGAGAAGGCTCAAGATGCTGGCATTCCTGCAATTCCTCTGATGGAACTTTCTCTGTAGGGACTGCACCTGCTAGTCTTTTCCCAGGGGATCTGTAATCACACGTTCTGGTCTCCGATGGCACCCTGTGTAGATCCTCCTTGGGACAATGAAGGGCTGCTGGTTTCAGAGAATTACTCCTGAACTCCACAAGGGATTCTAGAGCTGAGTCCTGGTTTGCAGGCTTAGGCCTTTGCCTGGTTTGATAGTAGGTCTGTGGTTTGGCTACAGTCAAGTAGGAGCCATCCAGTTCTACAGATGAAGACTGCAGAGTGCTTTTCCTATTGAATACCTGAAAGGAACCACAAGATCACTTTTTAAATAGGAGCCCAATGAAATGAGACCTTTGTTTTGGCTTTTCAGAAATCAGTGATATGTTATCGCTAAAACAAAGCTATTTTGTCTTCTTAGATAAGAAATGCTAGTATTTACACAGCCAAAGTGATACATGCCACAAAGCTAAACCCATTTGCAAACAATCAAGATTCGAGTAAATCTTTAAGGATGAGGAAAAAGAAAGTGTTGCTACTTGCCACTTAAGCAAAATTTCAGGAGTTGCAAATAATGAAGTTTACATAAAATCAACTTTGAGAAGAGGCAAAGGCATTAAATGTTAGTATTTTAAAATATTTAATTTTGAATACTAAACCAAAAAATCCATTTAGCCACCTTACATATATTTGAAATACCCTGTGATTGGCCATTACACAGCATGAGATTTGATATAAAACCTTTCACCTAACACTGAATAGGATGTTACTACTAGAAATTTGATGAGTTTTTATAAATATTTTTATAGCACACAGATAAAACCAACACTTTCAACAAAATAGGATTCTAATCAAAAGTGGTTATTTAAATACAAAACATATTTAATTTCAGCTATAAACATAAGTGATTTTTCAATTAAGCTGTTCAAGTGATTATAGTCTGATAAAACTCAGGCAGAAAGGAAGTAGTCGCAAACAACCTTGGACAGACCAACAGTGAGCTTTCCTGGTACGTTGGCCTCAAGCTTGTTCTACAAGGGAGAACAATACTTAGTGTAGATCAGCAATTCTCAAACTTTAACATGTATCAGAAGCACCTGGATGGCTTGTTAAATGTGAATTGTGGGCTTCATCCCCAGAGCTTCCAATCCAGGAAGCCTAGAGCAGAGCCGAGGAATCTGCATTTGCAATGAGTAGCAGTGGATGCTGCTACTCTGGGACTACGCTTTGTAAACCATGGGTCTGTATCATGGGATACCTGGTTTCTCTGTCCGTCTCTAAGAACTGTTTTGATTAGATTAGGCTCACTCAGGTAATCTTGGATAATTTCCTCATCTCAAGATCTTAAACTTAATCACATCTGTAAAGTCTCTTTTAACACAAAGCACTTTATACCATATAAAATGATATTCACAGGTTCGAGGAATTAGGACATGGACATATTTTGGGCGGGGCATTATTCAGTCTACCACAACTGCTTTTTAAATAACTAATTCATAAACAGTTGCAATGTTCATCTATTCTAGACACATAGAATAAATGAATAATTAAGATCCCTAGCAGAAGAGGGGGAAAATCCCACCAATTTGCTTAGCAATAGTTGCAACTGATGAACTGATTGATAAAATGTCAACTCACAGAGATATACAGCAATGCTCTTACAATGATTCTTAAGATTTTGCATTCCTAAAGCAGTTCTAAAGGAGTTCTATGTAAATGAGAATTAGCCACATCTGGGGAGAAGACTTGATTGCCTTCAAAGAAGACATGCAATCCTGCCCACTGAGCGAATGCCACTGGCAGATTACAAGCTACAGAAAAGGAGCAAGTCCTCAAGTAAAATTTATGACAAACCACCTTAGAAAATAATTAATCCAACTTTGCACCTAAAAGGAAGCTCTAGTCTACATTAACCTTTCCGACCATGAACTTCGGTAGCACTTACTGTCAACATAAATATGTAACATTTATCACCTTTTACTTTGTATGGTAAACTATCTTTTTACAGAGCTATTATATTTTAAAAATGATATAATTTTTTTCTTGGTCCAGAAACTTAAACTATTTTATATTCTCATATATTTTCTGAGACATGCATTATTAACATAACAATAGATAGCATGTATGTTATTTTAGATTCTGATTTTTGTTCCTTAACATTATTTACATACATGCATTTTAGGTAATGACAGTCGACATTTATTTTAATGGTATTAATTTAAATTATTCACAAATGTCAGGTATTCAGAATAGTTCTACAATATTTTTTGATAGAGAACTTATGCTTTTGAGAGGCAGAACAACTGAATGATTTCGATGCATGCTTTACTCAAAGAGAACACTGCTTTGACACTTGGCTGATGGGTGATTGTGCATGTTGGTAGGTTCCCAATCTCTCGGTGTGCCCACCCTGTATTATCTCCTCCCCCTGTGTGTGGGTGGGACTTGTGAATATGATGAGATGTTAGCCATATGATTAAGTTACATTATACGGCAAAAGGGACTTCTGAGATGTAACTAAGGCTCCTTAATCAGATGACTGTGAATAATAATAATAATAAAAATTTATCTTGTGTAGGCCAGACCCAATCAGATAAACCCTTTTAAAGAGGGTCAGGTGTCCTCTCCAAGGTCAGAGATTCTCCCACTGGCCTTGAAGAAGTAAGCTGCCATGTTATGGAAGGGCCACTGGAGGGGGGTCAGGTGGCAAGGGCCTCTGGAGCAGAAGGCAGTTTCCAGCCAACGGAAAGGAAGAAAATGAGAATCTATCATATAGAGGCAAGAAACTAAATTCTGCCAGCAACCATGTGAGCCCGGAAGAGAACCTAGAGCTCCAGTGGACACCCTGACTGCCACCTTTGAAGACCTGAGCAGAGGACCCAACTGAGCCGTGCTGGGGTCATGACCTGTAGAAACTGAGAGATAATAAACGTGCACTGTTTTAAACTGCATTATGGTGAGTAAGCTGTAGTAATTTGTTACACAGAAATAAAAAATTAATATAGCACATTACTCAATTTGCCTGACCCTCAGTTTCATCAGTAAAACGGGGATTATAAACAGCATCTACCTCAAAACTGAATGTGGCAGATGGGCAGTTATCACGGGTGTTAATTTATAAGGATACTAATGGGAAAAAAGCCTCATGTGTACCCAAATCTCATTCAAGAGAAACATTATGGGGATGTTTGTGGAACGGGTAAGGGTGGAGGTGAAATGCTCAAGGGGCACGCTCAGTTACAGCAGATCACCACTAAACTGCCTTCTGAAAGCAGTGAGTTCAGTAATGCACTTTCGCTTTGCTGCCAGGAGGTTTGCAAGTTGGGCCAGAGTTGAATTGCTTAGATGATAGAAAGGTTCTTCATATGAACGCTGTCAGTCTTACACTAACATCTTGCCCTGCCTCTCAGAGAAATAATTAGATAATTCATACAGAGTGCTTTGGATAGTGTATAATGTAAATTCACCATTTAAAAACGTTTCCTATCATTACTACTACCACTAATACCACTGACTTCTCTGCCTGAACAACAGCTGAAGGAAGGGGCCGTGGTACCCTCTGTATATATAGCCCTGGGGCCTGCACGCAGCACATTCCCTACAACCATGGGCTGACTATCAGCACTGCAGCAAAATTCGAGTTGGATTGTGGGATGTAGTAACAAAGAAAAGAAAATTAGAATCCATGATTAGGCTGTAAGGAAGAAGGGAAGAAAAATAGAAAACTGCCTGTTAGAATCTAAATATAAGATATTAAATTATTTTATTAGTAGAGATAAGACAAATACTGCTTTGTTTTAAAAACAGATGTGTTTTTCTTTCTAGGGGTACTCCATGCTTTCGATGTGATATTTACAAATGTAACTTCTTTTAAGTAAGGCTTAAAGTAAAAACAAATCCCAAACTGCTGGTTCTGGCATATGGTTTTGATGTGAATTTTTCAAAAACACTAATTTAGAAACCAATAGGTTTTTTAAAAAACTGGAAGCATAATTTATATATAATAAAATGCACAGATCTTAAGTGTACAGCTTAGTGAAATCTCACGTTCGCATGCCCCATGTAATTGTAGAACAGTCCCATTACCCCAGAACGGTCCCTTGTGCCTTTCTAACCCACACCACCGACTCGCACTTGGAGGAGTAAGTGGGAGTTACCTGATTTCGATGGCCTTTGGTTTTCTCTATGTTGAACTTCATATGGAATCATAAAGTATGACACTCTTCTGTGGCTGGCTTCTTAAGCTCAACATAATTTTTGAGCTTCTATGTTGTTCTATGTTGTGTATCAATACCTCATTCTTTTTTATTGCTGCATAGTATTTCATTACATGAATATAGTAAAATTTGTTTACCCATTCTCTCAGTGGACTAGGTTGTTTCCAACTTAGAGCTTTTATGAATACTCTTATATCAGTATTTTTTTTTTAGACATCTGCATTTATTCCTCTTGGGTAGACATGTTTGACTTTATTAGAAAGAGTCGATCAGTTTTCCAAAGTGGTCATTCTATTCTACAACCCCATCAGCAAAGTAAAGAGGCCCAGGTGCTTTCCAAACAGGAAAATGATTGGTCACACCGAGTACAAAAGTTGAGTTCAAAGTGCTAGCAATGTCAGGATTTGTCTCATACATATAGAAGGTCCCACAATCCTCGACTACATCCTGAAACTCTACAAGTGGCAGGAAAGAAGCCAGTCAAGTCTTTGACAGGGACGTTATGGGATTCACAGCACAAAAGGAAGATCAGAAAACGAAGGCATTTTTGGCTTGTGACAGTTGGAGCATGTAACTTGGATAGATACAGACTGATTAGAAAAAAGTCACCAATGAGGTAAGTATGAGGTTTTTTAAAAAAGTGTGAGACTTAGTTTAGACACAATGAAAAATTTTCTGATAGTGAAAATAAATTTGAGTTGGAAGAAGGTCTTATGAATTTTTTAAGATTCCTTTTTAAAATATGGCATATTTATAAAAGACTTCATAGAAAATAGAGATGTTGATAAACATGTATGATCTGATCTTGTATACATATATGAACATACACACAGGGGTATAAGCATTATACATGTACAAACAAAATCACATGGTAGTCCAGGGTTTTCCCAGGTTCTCACACATTATAAATAACAACTGCAGTACTGCTTTGTGAAATAGCAAGAACATATAAGCAGTGATGTTTTATAAGTTTCTGAAAATCATTTTTATAGGCCATTCTGCTTTAGAGCCATAAGGAGAGATGCGAACTAAATTGCAGTTATTATTTCTTGCAACAGGTTGTTATTTCCTTTGCGTGATGAGTAAGTGATTACTTACAATGCACTTATGAGTTGTTAAGCACAGGATTAGTCAATAGTACCAATAGGTCTTATTGGTATTCATTTCTCTGATGGCAAATAATAATTTACTATGCTGGCAAGCATTCTATTAACAACCCTCATACTCCCAGTAATAGCCTTATAAGAATGAAAATCTCAATTTTGCAATTTCCAAATTGTCCCCTGTGCTCTTCATTTCATTGAGAAGTCAGAAATTCAGGACCTAGATAAATATCTCTAAACCTAAATTACTGTGCGTGGGGCAGGTCATCGCATTACCCAGAACATTTGGAGTTAATGCGAAATAAGGCTCAGAATGACGTGCTGCATTTTTACAGTCAGGCTTACATGAACCAGTTGTCAAGCTGACAGAAGCTACGTAGTGCAACAGCTGCACTGTGTGTTTTGCCAAAGCCTCATCCCAAATATATGTTCATTCTTCCCAGTTCAATTAACTCTCCTATACTGGCAGATTTTGCTAGAAGATCATCAAGGTAGATTACCTTCCAGTGTTATGAACTAAATACTTACAGGTGTTATATCATCAGTTATAACTTACAAACTTTTGCCTTTACCAAGACATCCAGGAAAATGAATCATCTAATTTATGAATTATTTATAAGAAATTCACAGCATGCTCCTGGCATCATCCATGGCCTTTTCTAGGTCACATGACACCAATTAGAGCTGAATTTTAAATTATTCAATAACCTGAACTCTCTTGTCATTTAACATATAGCTATCAATGCAGTAAACAAGTTAAATCTAATGGGCCCTGGAGGTTTAAACTTCTCCACTGCTCAGCAGCTGAAGCTGTGGGCCATCAATGGAAGAGAAAAATAACAGAATGCAGCAAACACATTTGCGAGGCTCTAATAACTTATTCTAGTTCCCATAGGGATTGCAACACGACTTAGGAATATTAAATGTAAAAGACATTAAAGTCAATAATTATGAATTTTAAAAGAATATAAGGACACAATTATGTTTAAATGACAGAAATCTGACTAGCAACAGATACCACATGCAATACCAACTTTTAGGATATGTATTTGCAACACAGGTCTGCCAAAATGTTTAACAGTAGCTACCCAATTCACAAAAGGTTAAAACTCCTGTTCTTTAATCATTACATTTCCTGAAAGTTGGGATTTGTTCAGTTGGTATAAAAATGAAAAGAAAGCATGGAATAGCTAACAGTATTCTTGAATTTAGGTCAAAAAACCTTGATTAGAATTCCAGTACTGCTACTTAGGAGTTCTGTTATTTTTGCCAAGTCATTTTAGGTCTCTTAGGCAGTTTAGGCATTTCTAATACAGGGAGCTGGGTTCGATGGTCTCTATAGTTTATGCTACGTTTAAGAGCTGAGAAACCCAGCGATTGGGTTGTTGTAGCCCAAGGAAACAAGAAGAAAGAAAAGGGTTAGATGAGAAATTTTGCCAATCAGTAAACATTCAGCCATCAAGCAACAGATCTATTGCAAAATCACCAAATATCTCCTGGTTCGAGTTCCCCTAGCACATTCCGTGGTTTACAACATGACTGCATCACTCGACTCACATGCTGAAGAACTTAAATCAGCACCTTAATTTACCTGGTCTCTAAATCTGAAAGAGATACAAATGAACAGTGAATAACATGGATGTAGACTTGAGGCTAGTCCTAAATATTTTAATGAGATTTAAATATTTTTGATGGGACAGGAAAACAGCTACCTGTAGAGAGCGGCCCTTCTGTGGGGCCTCAGGATTCTTTAGAACTCTTCAGTCATTTAACTGTATAGTGCCAACTCCTGACTTAAAATTTTAGGACATTGTTTATTAGCCAGTGTAGTTTACTGAAGAAAAAAAAGAGAAGAGATTTCATTTAGAAATTAATAAAAAGTGAAAGGAGTGATGCAATTTCCTAGCACTCAAGTGCCCTAACTTCCTTTCCTGGCCTTCCAAACACCACGCAAGGGTTGAAGTCCACTTTAATACCACTTCCTTCCGTTGTGGTTTCCCCACTCCCCCAGCTCGGATTAGCTGGGCCTTCTCCCGGAGCCACCCCTGAGTACTTTGTTCACTCCTTTGTTGTCGTATTTACTAATCCTGCTCCATCAGAGTTACGTGTTAGCTGTTTTCACATGCTATGTTTCCTTCTGGGGTGTAAGTATTTATGCTTTTCCTTTTGAAAACTGTACTCTTTTATTTTATTTTTATAATCCTCACCCAAGGATATGTTTTTATTGATTTTAGAGAGAGAGGAAGGGAGGGAGGGAGAGGGATGGATAGGGAAAGAGAAACATGTATCAAATGCCTTCTGTAAGGACCCCAACTGGGGATGGAACCAACAACAGGTATACGTCCTGACTGGGAATGGAACTCAAAAACTTTTGGTGTACAGGACGATGCTCCAACCAACTGAGCAACTGGGCCAGGGTGAAACTGAACTCTTTTAGGGTAGAGACCTCAAAAGATAACCATTACTTTCCTTCACTGCTGTGCCGCAATAAGAAACAGCAGCTGCTCAATAAATAACGGTTTTGCATATAGTTTGGCTCCTCTCCAGTACATTGTTGAACTTCAGGACAGTGACAATGTTACTTTTACCTTCATATTTCAGTGACACTGGACTTTATAAATACGAAATACTGAAATCAATGAGCATTTGTTGAATGAACCAATAAGCAGGAAGCAGGAGTAGCAACAACCTACTGGCCTAACTTGTATCCTAAGAAACGTGATGGTAACTTATCTTAAAATGCATTTTAGTTTTTGCAGGACACTTTTTCTGTAAGTATCTTTATTCAGTCAGAGTCTTTAAAGGTTGGTAAAATGCTTTAAATGCAAGAAAAATTCCAACTCTATCTTCCATTGCACAGAGGCAATATAAATAGGGAGCTACATGCCTATTTAGCTTGGACCTGTAAAAGAGTAAATTAAAAGGGTATTTTTTTGCTTTTGAAATCAGAATTTAAACTTAAAGCAGAACATATTATTTTCCATAGTTTCATGAAAAGATTTTAAAACAAAAAACTGTATTATATTAAAAGACTACAAAATGTGTGCTATCAACCTAGACAAGGCATAAGCAAACAGGTTATAAAATATTATACCTCAATAACAGGCAAATGCCTTAGGATTCCTACTCAGAGTTATTTTTAAAAATAAGCCTTAACGTAATTAACTCTCATATCATAAATAAGATTGGCATATTTTGAGAAAGTCAACATTAAGTTTGGAGGAAAGATTTATGGAAACTTGGGACAATCAGTGCTTTCAAAGCTTTCAGTAGTGTTTTCCCGCAAACCCTCTTTCACTCAGTGGGGTCATTCAGTGTGTAAGAGATATTCCCAAATAAATACAGTCCTAGAACTATTAAAATGTACTAAAATAAACTTGTTTCCCTCTATTCCATGCTTTAGGGTGCTGCTCTGGTGTTAAATATGAGAAGAAAGGTTCAGGATGATAGACATTTTGAGAGGGATAATTAACTTTTTTAAGTCACTAAATGGAAAAACATGGAAATTGACACATCTTCTATAGCTAAAAGACAAATCTTGTATATTTGTCTAACAATAGAAGGAGAAAGTATATATAAACAAAATACTATGAATACATATATTCAGCATTATCTTCCCACTCCATAATTTTGCCTAAAAGCATAGGCTGCCAGCTTGGAGTGGGCAGGCAGGATGGAGATCTGTAAGTATCTGCCAGATACTGTCCTGGCTGCCAGGAATACAAAGCTTGTTAATACTTTTCGTACTGCTCACGAGTTTTCTTGTGTTTCACACGCCATCTGTTAAGGACCGCATCACGAGATAATTTAATTAACATGCAGTTTGCCCAAAAACCTGTGGTCCCTGGTGTATGTCTTAGAGATTTCTATGTGGTACGAAAGGTGTTAAGACAGAGTCCCAATGTTTATGGCCCTCACATTTTGGATAGGGAGGCAAACATCTTAAGTGACCAGGCCTACAAGGAGCTGAAGAGTATTAGTGAGATGAGTCTTGCCTTTAGCAGGGGTGGGGAAGAAGTTGGGAAGTCTTAACAGTAGAGGAGACATTTGAACTAAATTCTGGAAGACAGATTGGAGTTTATTAGTGATAAAGGTACGTGTGAGGGTGTATAGCATGTGCAGGGCAGGGCATTTCAGGAAAAAGGGGAACTATCAGTAGAGAACAGAGACTGTGAAAATGAGTATGGATGGTGAACACTAAGTAGTCCAAAGCATCGTGGACAGTGTGATGGAGAATGGATAAAGCCACAATGTTAGGCAGATGCCACAGCACAGATGGTGTATGCAATGTTAAAGAAGTTTTACTTTAAATTTTTTATGCCCACCTAATACAGGAGATAGCCCATTAGCCAAATGGTGGGCAGTAGAAGAAAATAAAATAAAAGCAAGATAATCTGTATTCAGTATCTGAAGGGATCCAAACATGGAATTTATATGGGGAAATGGTACAAGACAAAGAAAGGCGTACCACAGGCCAAAGCACTGACAAACTAATTTGAAAGGACATAATTAAAACTAAAGCGTTCAGATCTACACATTACACTGAATGAACTTCGCAAAGCGAGGGAACTAGGTAGAGGATAGATGCCTGGCCAAGGCATAAAATGAAACTACAGCAAGAGGAAGGCGCCAACAACCTTTCCACAGTTTGTTGACTAAGTGCTCTAGACTTTCTTTAAGGTCCAGTGCCTCCATTCTCAAAAAGGCTGGTCAGAATCCACTGTGGATTAGTATTTCTGTCAACCTCCCTTCATGAATAACTATGAAGACAAAATATTTTTAAAAATCTGTTTAAAAGTACTGAAGTGTTACTAAGGTAGTAGGAACATGAAAGGGGCCAAGATCCCAGCGAGTAGGCTGACAAGAAAAGACAGCTTGACATTAGTTGTCACATTTCTGTTCAAGACATTCTAAATTAGGAAGTGCCGGCTGAGAAGAACTTCAAGTTATCTCATAGGCCTGGAAACAAAATTTGAATTTCAGAGCCTGCCAACAAAGAGAGGTCCTGTCAAAAACCCCAGGCTTTCAATTAAGACCCCTGAAAAGTAAGTAGTAAGAATGAAATAGAAATAGAAAAACCCATGTACGTACTAAAGCTGAACTCAGTCCAGGATTGGGTTAAGGGCATCTGAATCAATGCTAACAGCCTGTATGAGGAAAAAGCAAATTCTTCCTTCAGAAAGATAACATCAAACAGAGATCCATGTTATATCCAGCTTTTTTCATAGACAATCTCTAACATTCAATAAAAAATATGTAAGCAAACAAAAAAGTAAAAACAGTTACAACGGGAAAAAGCAACAGAAATAGAACCACATGAGACTTAGATATTGGTATTATTTCAAACATGGACTTTAAAGTAATTGCTATTTATGTGATTAAGAAATTAAATGATATGCTAGAGAATACTGTAAAGAAAAAAGCTAAAAAAATAAGATGGAAAATTTAAGACTGAAGATACAATAAGTAAAATTCAAAACATAGCAGATTAAATATATCTGAGGAGACAGTTAGTGAACTGAAATGAACATCAGCAGAGAATATCTAGACTAATACGAAGAGATGGGTATAAAAGAATGAAATATATAAAAAATGTGACATTGGGGCATGATGACAAAAACCTAAAATACATACTATACTATTACAAATATGTTGAAAGATATCATTGAAAACATAATGAGGAGGGACATGCAAAATACAGACTTTAAACATGGAATTTCTGGAGAAGAGAAATACAGTACCTACAAATCTCACTTTATAAGATTTATGTAATTTTATGAGTATATTAGACATCAGCAGAAGAAAAGATCAGTAATCATAAAGATACAGAATGACAAATTATCCAAAATAGAAAAAAGATCTGTCAAAGAGAAATAGAATAATAATGATAACCTTTGTAAAGTATCAAACAATCTAACATTTATGTATGTGTGCATCTATATCATACATGGATATATGCATACATACATAATGCCAGAAGGAAACAATGAGGGGGCAGGGAAGCATAAAACACTTGAAAAAATAATGGCCTATATTTTTCAACTTTGTTGAAGCTACTCAATAAAACCCATGAAGGAAAAAACAAAGAAGACCACACTAATGTACATCATAATAAAATAGCAAAACACTAGTGATAAGAAAAACTCTCAACTCTGGCCAAAATGGAGGCATAGGTAGACACAATGTGCCTCCTCGTACAACCAAAAGAAGGACAACAAAAAATTTAAAAACAAAATACAACCAGAAGTGACAGAAAATCCAACTTTATGGAAGTCGGACAACCAAGAAGTTAAAGAAGAAACATCATCCAGACCAGTAGGAGGGGCAGAGACAGGCAGCCAGGCACAGAGGTCTCGCTGCAGGGCAGCAGCTGGCGGACCCGGCAAGGAGGCGGCTGGTGGAACAGGTGGTCCCACATTTGGGTGCAGATAAACTGGGAGGAACAACTGTGGGAGTGAGACAGACCTCACAGCCCAGGGCTTCAGCACAGGGAAATAAAGCCTCAAAGCCTCTGACTGAAAACACCTGTGGGGGTTGAGGCGGCAGCGGGAGAAACTCCCAGCCTCACAGGGGAGTTCACTGAAAAGACCCACAGGGTCCTAGAACGTGCACAAGCCCACTCGCCTGGGAATCAGCACAGAAGGGCCCAATTTGCTTGTGGGTAGTGGGGGAAGTGACTGAAATCCGGCAGAGAGCAGAGCAAGCGGCACTGGGCACTGTTCCCTCTCAGATCACTCCTCCACAGACAGCGTCACAATGCACTGACATGGGTTACCCCGCCCTGGCGAACACCAAAGGCTCTGCCCCTTACTACGTAACAGACACTCCAAGACCAAAAAAAAAAAAAGGCCCAAGTAAAAGAACAGATCAAAGCTCCAGAAAAAATACAAATAAGTGATGAAGAGATAGCCAACCTAGCCAACCTATCAGATGCACAGTTCAAAACACTGGTAATAGGGATGTTCACAGAAATGGTTGAGTATGGTGGCAAATTAGATGAAAAAATGAAGGCTATGCTAAGTGAAATAAAGGAATATGTACAGGGAACCATTAGAAATGGGAAGGAAACCGAGACTCAAATCAACGGAGTGGACCAGAAGGAAGAAAGAAATATTCAACCAGAACAAAATGAAGAAACAAGAATTCAAAAAAACGAGGAGAGGGGCTTAGGAACCTCCAGGACATCTTTAAATGTTCCAACATCCGAATCATAGAGGTGCCAGAAGGAGAAGAGGAAGAGCACAATATTGAAAACTTATTTGAAAAAATAATGAAGGAGAACTTCCTCAATCTGGCAAAGGAAAGAGACTTCAAGGAAGTCCAGGAAGCTCAGAGAGTCCCAAAGAAGTTGGACCCAAGAAGGAACACACCAAGACACATGATAATTACATTAGCCAAGATTAAAGATAAGGGGAGAATCTTAAAAGCAGCAAGAGAAAAAGAGAGAGTTACCTACAAAGGAGTTCCCATAAGACTTTCAGCTGAACTCTCAAAAGAAACCTTGCAGGCAAGAAGGAGCTAGAAAGAAGTATTCCAAGTCATGAAAGGCAAGGACCTACATCCAAGATTGCTGTATCTAGCAAAACTTTCATTTAGAATGGAAGGGCAGATAAAGTGCTTCCCAGATAAGGTCAAGTTCAAGGAGTTCATCATCACCAAGCCCTTATTGTATGAAATGTTAAAGGGACTTATCTAAGAAAAAGAAGATAAAAAATATGAACAGTAAAATTACAACAAACTCACAGTTATTAACAACCACACCTAAAACAAAAACAAAAACAAATGAAGCAAATAACTAGAACAGGAACAGAATCACAGAAATGGAGATCACATGGAGGGTTATCAGTAGGGGAGGGGGAAAAGGTACAGAGAATAAGTAGCATAAACAGTAGGTACAAAATAGACAGTGGAAGGTTAAGAATAGTATAGGAAATGTAGAAACCAGAGAACTTATATGTACGACCCATGGACATGAACTAAAGGGGAGAAATGTGGGTGGGAGGGGGTGTGCAGGGCAGAGGGGAATAAAGGGGGGAAATGAGACAACTATAATAGCATAATCGATAAAATATTTAAAAACAGAAAAACTCTCAACAGTAATCAGAGAAATGGAAACATCACACACAGAAAACAAAGAACTATGGCAGACTTCTTATCAGAGACTGCAAGTCAAAAGATGATGTCAAGGCATCTTTAAAGAGATAAAAGAACTGTCAACCTACAATTCTATATTCAATAAAAATATCCTTTAGAAATGATGAGATAAACTTGTTTCCTCAGAAAAATAAGAGCTAAGATAATTCACTGACAGCAAACCGGAACCATAACAAATGTCAAAGAAGTTGTCCAGACACAAGGAAATGACACCAAATGGAAACCTGGAGCTACTAAAAGATATAAAAGTGCTACCAATGGTGTAACTGAGTCACAAATGACAACTCAGTAGCTAAATATAAAAGGCTTCTGCCCCGGCTGGTGTAGCTCAGTGGATTGAGCGTGGGCTGGGAACCAGAGGGTCCCGGTTCGGTTCCCAGTCGGGGCACATGCCTGGGTTGCGGGCTGGGTCCCCGGTGGGGGCCATGTGAGAGGCAACCATACATTGCTCTTTCTCCCTCCCTTCTCCTCTCTCTGAAAATAAATAAATAAAATCTTAAAAAATAAATAAAATAAAAAATAAATAAAAGGCTTCTGTCTCATTATGTAATCTCATTATGTAATCTCATTATTTAATGCAAATGTATTTTCAATATATCTAGAAGCAAACTGTTTGACAACAATAGCACAAATGATACATGTAAATATTACAGGTAATAAGTGTGTTACTGTATTAACATTGTTTTAATTCTCAATCGAGAGTACTTTTAAATTCTGATATTATATTATTAGGTAAATTATAAAAATATACTTATTTAAAATTTTAATTTGTATGTAGTGAAACAATTTTCACTAGACTTTTTGGTCAGGAAAAGATACACTTTTTCTGAATGCAGAAACAGTTTACCAATGATGATGGTGGGAGTGATTCTGAAGAAATGAAGGCCAAGAATTGAAAGTAAGTAACTATCTTCACTTCACACTAGTTTTACTTTATAGTGTGATCCCCCACACACTGACTTCTTTTGTGGTCATAAATGAGGGGAGACTGCTAAAACCATAGCGTGTTATTTACTGAGGTATTCCCACTAAAAAAAAAAAAAGCAATGAAATTATCAAAACTTAAGTGTCACATACATACATAAAAAAAAAGTTAAAAACCAAATAACTTTTGAAGAAAGAGTATTGAGCCAAAAGAAGCAGTGTATAATATTTACATATAAACATTAGTATTTTGTGGGGTTACAAGGTAGTTATTTGGTTTGCTAAGAACTCACAGACCATGTACAATTTTCAAAACACTAGTGATAGACTGTTTCAAAGGTGCTTTGCATGCTGCTGGGGGAATCAGTAGAAAAACGTGTAGCTCAAGTACCATTTTTTATGACATCCTAGGAGATGTGTCTATGCAGGAACTGGTTAACAATATGGGAAAGAAATTTATAGAATAAAACTAGCAAAGTATTTTTCACTGGAAACTGAAAAATGCACATATACTGCTAACATGGCACTTTTTATGGTACATGTGCAATTCTAACATCATAATGACATAAAGAAAGAAGAGCATTTTTTGGCGTAATTGCTGACAAACATAATGAATTTTGAACAGTGTAAAACTATGCAGGCTTACACGTCCATAAATGTGGCATGAAAGCACAGCAGTGACAGGAGACATTTTGGATCATGCATCAAGTTATTATAAAGCATATTAATTCCTTCATCTTGAAAGTTTTACTATGAAAAAATCAGGTGAATTAAATAGTGCTTAGTAACATGTCAAAAATATGGAGTTACAGAGACAATGCATAAAATTTGAGATTATACTATTTGTTTCTCCTAATATAAAAGCAACCAGTTACAATTGTTATTATATGCTGGGGCATGACGGGGAAAAGTTCTGTTCAAAATTTGGAACAAATCTTATGTATTTCTGCAACATGAGAAACTAATTTGGTCACAGCTTTTAAAAGGGATGAACTAGAGAGCCAACCTAGCTTATTTGTCCGATATCTTTGGCATTTGTTACTGATGTTTATGTGAAGTAGAAATCCAACATGGTCTTCAATGGCAGACCGCACTGAAGAGCAAAAAGGATCAGTAATAGCTGGGAAGAGCAGCAACTCCAGGGATTGTTACATCTTATTCAATTATTTCAATGAAGTAAATGATGAAAAATTATCACCGAACTCCTTTCATATACAGTGTTTCAGATTTTATTTTTCATTAAAAGTCAATTTCTTTCACCAAAAGAATTTAACTATAACTATAGAATAAATTACTGAAACTGGTTAGTGATAAGAATTGGGGACAAATTTTGAACACACATCATCATTTCCTTCGTTTTCAACAAAAAGTTAAAAGAACGAATGTTCCAAGCCTATGAAACTGCTTTGGAACCTCTTCTTCCATTCCTAGCAATACACTACCGTGAAAGAGCTTTTTCTAATATGAGTGCTAATGAAAGAAAACAAAACACAGTTTAAATATATATCACCTGTGAATATCATTATCACCAATCCAAGCAATTCTGCATAGATTACCAATGAAGTCGCAGGCTTATGTATCATATTAAAAACTTTCAATACCAACATATACAGTGCTATTGATATCCTTGGTGCTATCTCAAAGTGTGTAAAGGTCTTTATTATGAAGGAATTGTGATTTCACATACACGTTTTTTCAGTTATGATTGCGAACATCAAAAAGTTATGTGAGTAATGGTCATTCTCTGTTTTAATTGTTTGTGTGTACACTTTGGAAGAAGGTTTTTCTAATTCTCCTTTTACTAAGCTGCCTCTATTAGGATTATGTTTATTGAAGTACAAGTTGCCTATATTGAAACTATTATTTAATAAAAATTATCCATTTATTTACTTTTCTAGTATTTCATTTTTAGTGAAATATACAAAAGCTTTGGTTCATGGAGATGGACCAAAAACCAATCAAACAGGGCACTTTTCTACAGACAGTTTAGTTTAGAAAGCCCTGTTTAGTTCAGCCCTGACCTAAATCATTTAGAACACAGTCCATCTATTGTAATACTATTTCAAAAAGGTGGACTTGTTCCAGCAAGACTTACAGATCAGGGAATAATTCAAACATAATGCATATTTCTTGTTGCTTAGGCAGAGTTCTTGTTGTGAAACACACCGAGTGAACCCAGGAAACTGCCCTCAGCTGGACTGAGCCAAAGTGCACACACCTGAGACCACGACCAGTTATCGAGTTCCCTGTTTGTGTAACACTAAAGGTTGTACTTGGCTATCCTTTCACACTGTAAACTTTTTGATATAAGGAAATAATAACAAAAAAAGAAAACAATTATTATCTCCACATGCATCCTGGTAAAAAACATCAAGCACCTACAGAGTTTCAAGTATTGAGGGAAAGTTTAAAATGATAAAGTGTTATGAAAGAAACAAGAGAATGTGCTGTCTCTTGAGTAACAAGCATAAAGAAATCCACATTGAGGACCATCAAAGACAATCTGCAAAAATAAAAAAAAATAGTCTATCGCTGATATAACTTCAAGTGCTGTAAATAAGAACAATAAGAACGCAGCCCACGGACAATAGTAAGAACATGGCCTACAGAACTAAAACAAATGAAAGGATTGGTGAGCATTTGGATTGAAGACCAAAAAGCAAAATAACTTAGAACAACCTTTTTCACAAAGAGAAAGCACTCTCTCACAATAACCTTAAATGTAAATCTCCAAATCCTGCAGAAGTGGCTCTTTTTGTGCCAGTATGGCTCGCCCAGTGCCCTCAACCATCACGTCAGCTGTTGTGCAAAGCTGTGAATGTGGACGAGAACTTGCAAAAGAATTTCTAGCAGTGATTTAGGAATTAACTGAAGAAAGCTACACATTGGATTGAATTTTCAGTTTTGATGAAGTGCTCATCTATTACAATGGTTTGCCTCAAAAGACTTATATCTTAAATGCAGAAAGACATGCTCCAGGATTTAAGGCCAAAGATTATGTAATTGGGTGTTCAGTGCCAACTCCTAACCTAGGTCCACAGGCCGTACCCTTCCACATCTGGCGCTACAACTTTTCTTCTTGTTTTGGATAACTCTACTTCCACCACTTCACAGTAACTTGCAAGTTGCGCCTTCTACAATACAAATGCAACAAGCAAGTTCATGTTTGTTTGAAAGTAAAGCACTGTATTTACTATATAATCTATGCACTTATTTTAAACATCTAACGTGGACGTCTGTGCTACTATTTTTATTAGGTCCCTGTTTTATTTTTAAACTGCAGTCTGCATTCAACACTATTTCTGTATTAGTTTCAGATGTACAGCACAGTGGACAGACACACACACAGGTTACAGAGTCCCCTCCGATAACGCAAGTGCCCACCTGACACCACACAGTTATTACAGTATTACTGACTGTATTCCCTGTGCTGTACTTGCACATCCCCAAGCTGATTTTGTAACTACCAATTAGTACTTCTTAATCCCGTCACCTTATTACATTCCTATTTTTAAAAATTATAGCTTGAAGTTTAAAAAAATTCCATTTTTCTCAAACACCCTGTATTTTCTACTGTGTGGTTTTGAATTGCATGATTATTTTTAAAAATATATATATGTCATATGATAGAATGGAATGTACTCTCCTCCATAATTTTTCTGGCATTTCTAAATCCCAATAAAGAAGGGAAATGATGAATAAGACCCATAGTTAGTGTCATTGGAAAAGTATTTGCATTCTCCATAATTCCAGGGACTACTGCCACACATTTTAAAGAAGCCGAAAAGGCATACTTTGTAACTAAATAACCAATATGTTTGAGAATTCCCCCAAACTCAAAAAAGTGAATGCTAAACAGAGATTTAAATAAAGTTAGGGAGCAAAATGCCTGAAACGTTATAGTGCACGATTTATGAAATGAAAGTTTAAAACTATTACCCTTGATGTTTGACTTCTGAGATGTCTTGAAATATGGCACTTGCTTCCTAATTTGAAATATTCACCTTATGCAGTCAAGCATATGAAATCAACAAGGTTGACATTTTGCCTGTCATGGGTAGCTTAATTTTTAAAAATTCTACATTACTAGCTTAGAAAAGAGCAACGTCTACAAAGCTCTCTAAAATACATCTCCCATTTGCTATTATGTAGTAAAGTAATGTTACTTAGTAAATACACATAATTTGGGCTCAAACTAAAGATTCAGGTGCATACTTCAGAATTTAAGGAATTCATAATGACAACAACTTTAAAATAATCCATTTAGCATTTACGAATGTATACAAGTCAATCATATTTAGTATTTAATTCTTGTCTAGCATCTTAAATGTCACTGACAGTGAATACTCTTTTTGTGTTTTTCTAAATGCAGTATTTATCAACATCAGGCTCCTCCGTGAATACAGAAGCTAAAATAATTTGGGAGTCTAGCAGCCTAAAGACAAGCAATCACCAAATTCTTACCCAGAAGCCGTCTCTGTATGTCCAATGTATATAATAGATAAAGAACATTTTTTTTCTTTTTTTAGAACATTCTCATGGTGCTAACACAATTTATTGTGAGTATGAGGTATAAAATTAAAGATCTGTCTCTTGAAATTGTATAGTAATTGGTTTACATCACAAAGTTCTTAACATGCTCATATGCTTAAGAAAAATTACAAATTAATCATATTATAAATAAAAAACTGGTACAATATGCCAAGAGAAAAAAAAAACTTCCAACATTAAGAAACAAATACTAAAAGTCACAGGCATTCAAACACTGTATTATAATTACTTTCAATTTATTTAAAAATCCTAGAAAGCTGTACTACGCATAGGAATTAGCCGTTTTGCTCTACTAGTGGTTCGGAGAAGAAAGGAGAGTAACACGGGCACATGAAACATACAGTGACTTACATATAAACACACACAGGGCACACAGGCCAAAATAGATTCATTTCAGCTTAAAGTCAATTTCCTTCCTACTCTGTGAACTTTAAACCCATAGAATTACATGGTACAAGTGGGTTGGGTTTCAACCTTCCATCCCCTTTCTCCTTCTAGAAATGGATAGAAGACAAAAAACTGTCCCTTCCAGAAGACACAGTCATTTAAGAAATCCTAGCCCCAGCAAAAGGCAGTTATTTGTATATAACTTTAAATGCCTTTCATGTTGCAAGGAAACTCCTATAAAATGGACAAAATATAATTTTGAAAGATTCAAATATATTTTTTGAAGTTTAGCTGTATTAAAATACATTATAGCTTTAAGAAAAATAGCCCTATTATAGTTTCAGCAAACTAAGTTGGTTTGAAAATGATATTTTAGTGATACAATAACTTCCTTTCCCCTTTTGTTTTATGCTAACTGTACTGGTTCTTGATTGTTTTACTTATATAAATTCCTGGGGAAAACATCTAGTTCCTAACGTAGGAAAACAATCAAAAGCAGAAAACCTAACAGTGGGAATTCTGAAATGGCAGAGTAAAAAGCTCAATAAATCCTCTCCCTCTAAAAGCAATGAGAAAATCATGCAAAAACCATGAAAAACAACCATTTCAAACTGTGGGAATTGAACAAAGGCATATAACAAATTAAGAAGCATTTATTCAAACTTAGCATTGGGTAAGAATAGAAAAAGACTGGTATTTTAGCTTGAGGCTGTGCTCCCATGCCAATCCCATACTGGATGGGAAAAGTAGGTCTACAAGGGTGGGACAAGCCCTGAAAACTAGCAGTGTGATTACAGAATTCTAAACTGATTTGCAGCGAAGTATGGAAAATGGCCACACCCCTCAGAGTTGCAGAAACAAGTGACCTTGGTAGCAATGAGGATAACCAGTGCTGCAGCTGGCCTGAGGTTCCAATTCTGGCGGGGCAAGCAAATATCCAGTAGAGCAGTTAGAAATTTAACGAGGAGACTGGGGAATGAAACCACAGCAAAGAGCCTTGATAAGCTCCCTGTAAACGGGGTGGTATGGAAGGTAGTTTTCTGTGTGCAGACTCAGCAAAGACTAGACAGGGCCTTAACTATTTGCCTGTCTGTCTGAATGGGAGATCTTGCGCTCTTACAGAGAAGACAGAAGGCACGGTAGAAAGTGAAGACATTCCTCAATTCACAAACAAATCCACTGGCAAAGGGTGGAATCCACAGTGACTCAAGACACTGGAGCACAACCTATCACCAATCATTAGCTGTTTGCTAATTAAGTTATGCTGACCCAGGACTGTCCCCCATGAAGTCAGACTTAAGAAGAAAACAAGGAAAAAAAAAGAGGGGTAGAGGGATTGAGCAAAAAGGAAAAAGGACTCATGGACACGAACAACAGTGTGGTGATTGCTGAGGGCAGGGGGGCAGAAGGGGACTAAAAGGTAATGGAAAAAATACAATAAAAATTAAGAAGCTTGAGTAGGGACATCACTGGACATACACTGCAGGGGACACAAACCCTATAGAATTAACCCCATCAAGTCACTAAACAAACAAGTGACAGCAACAACCATCACCTTCAAGAGAAGGAATCAGAGCCAGAGCCACAAAATAAAACGTCCAGTTTTCTATAAAAAATTATAAAAATTGCAAAGGAATATGAAAGGGTGACCCATGTTAAGAAGAAAACACCAACCAATTCTCTGTGAAGGGGTCCAAATATTGGACATACAAAGGTTTCAAAGGACCTATTATAAATAGCTTAAAAGACCTAAAGAAAAAAACATTTTTAAAGAAATAAAGTATGGTATTTTACATAAATCAAGAACTCTCAATAAAGAGATAGGGAATATGTACACACAAATAAGTTCAGTGGAGGGGATCCTCAGCAGATGTGAAATGCAAGAAGAAAAAGTCAGTGAACTTAAAAACAGATCAATAGGGATAATCTCAAACGAAGAGCTGCAAACAAACCAAGGGGACACCAGAACACTTACCTCACACCATACACAAGAAATAACTCCAAGTGGATCAAAATCAGAATGCAAGAACTAAAAATACTAAAATTCTATTAAAGTTATAGAAGAAAACATAGGAGAAAATCTTTCTGACTGGGTTAGGTAAAGATTTTAAAAATATAACACCAAAGTACAATCCATAGAAAAAAATATTGATATATTTTAGTTTATCTAAAATCTTTCATACTTCAAAAGATACCATTAAAATGAAAAGGTAATCCGATACTGGGATAAAATATCTGCAAACATATTTCTGATAATGGATTTATATTCAGATTATATAGAACTCATTATTCAAAAATATTAAGAAAAATAACCCATTTAAAAATGGGTCAATAAATGGACAAAAGGTACAGATATCTCAGCAATGAAGACACACAAATGAATAGTAAGCAACTGAAAAGATGCTCATCATCATCAACCATTAGGAAAATTAAACTGAAAACCATTGTAAAACCAAAAAGAGTACTTCATACCCACTATAATGGTGATAATTAAAAATACAGAAAATGAGGATTCAAAGAACTAAAATTCACATGTACTGCTGATGAAAACATAAAACGGTATGGGCGTTTTGTAAAAACAGCCTTGCTATTTCTTCAAAAATTAAGCATAAAAAATTAGCACACTATCCAGCAATTTATCTCTCGCATATCTAACTGAGAGAAATAAAAGCACACATCCACACACAGACTTATACACAAATGTTCACAGCATCAGTACTCATAACAGCCAAGAACTGAAAACCATCCAAATATTTATTAACTGGTGAACTGTCAAACAAAATGTGGAGTATCTATAAAGTGAAATACTATTCAGCAAGACAAAGGAACAAATTATTGATATATGGTGCAACAGATGAACCTCAAAAACGTGATGCTGTGGGAAAGAAACCAATGCAAACAGCCATCTATTGTACGACCCCATATATGTAAAAGGTCTAGGAAGGCAAGTCTATAGAAACAAAGAGCAGATTAGTAGCTGCTGAGGGCTGAGGGTAGGAAGCAAAGGGAATGAATGTAACTGCGCACAAAGGATCCTTCTGCAGGCATGGTCCTTAATGGGTCAACGTGGGTCAAAATGTTTTAAAACTGGACTGTAGTATTGGTTGCAGAACTCTATAAATTCACCAAAAGGCAATGAGTTGTACACTTAAAATGAGCGAATTTTATAATAAAAAGACAACATTTATTCACTAACATTTATCAAATGCATACTATGTATAAAGTATTGTTTCTAGGTACTGTGGACTTGTCAGTGAATATTAAAGAGCCTGCTCTAATGAAAACACCTTTTCTAATGGAAGAGACAAACAAACAAGTAAACAAATGGTTATGAGGTCATTTGTAAGTGGTATAAAGACAATAAAAATAAAGCTACTGGCTGAAGAAGAATTGGGATGAATGACAGAGACTAAAGCAGGGGTGTCAAACACATTTTCACCGGGGCCATATTTGCCTTCAAAGGGCCGAATGTAATGGTTAGGACGGTATAAATGTAACTACTCCTTAACTAGGGGCATGGAGCTCTACATTCGACCATTTGAAGGCAACCACAAGGCTAATGTGGCCCCGGTGAAAATGAGTTCGACACCCCTGGACTAAAGGAACCCTTTCCACCTTTTACTTGTCTCAGGATTTCTGCCATCTTTACAAGACCCCTTCTGCTATGATAGGCAACGTGTGCATGTGGGAGATCTACTCTTCAACTTGCTCTTATTTCAGATGGGCCTTTAGAGCCTATTGGCTGAAAATTAATTTGACTTAAGGAGAGATTTATTGCATAGAGCCCTATATACTTATGACAATTCATAAACAGTGAACAATACAGTTTGTACAAAACAGGTGTAAAGGGATAAAGTTAACTATAACGAGTACAGAAACTTCGAGCATTTCATAGTGGTCAGATGTTGCTTTCTTCATTGCTATTGAGTGATGATGAAAATTCAAATGAAAAAGTACTGAAAGAATATTTATAATATATGGTTTCTTTAGGGTCTGGAAATCATTACGAGGTGTTGTATGCTGTATAATTTTGGGATATATTTTAGCTGCGGTCATGATTTGGAAGATTATTTCTTGCAATACCCTAAAAGCACAAAATAATTAGTTCTTTAATCTAGACTAAATCTAGAAAATAAGAGAAGCCCTGCTCACAGAAGACTGTCCGAAAACACTGCAGTGGAGGGGAAGGGCGGGTTTTGTGTGGAAACAACATCAACCTGAATTCTTCTGGCACATTCATGCAGGAAGGAGGAAAGTGGACTCGGGCTTTTACAGCGGGAGGCTGGCCCCGGCGATGACTCCAAATGCAAAGAGCAGGTGCCTGAGAGCACAGACTGGTGTAGTGGCAACAGCCTTCACGTTTCTGCGCGTCTCGACAAGACCTAATCAACTCAAACTGTATGGAATATCTGTGCACGTCAAAATGTCAACATCTGTTCCACACAGTTGATGTGTCCAAATGAATTATATGTAAAGGGCTCCAACAAATCAGCGTCACCTATGAAGAGCGGCACAGCTTCAATAGGCACAGATAGCACCCAGGGTCTATCAGGCTTATTAGCTAAGTCCCAATCAAGTGATTTAAACGACACCACAATCAGTGTGCCTGTGATTAATTTGTGAACAAAAAACTTTCTCTTACAGAAAGGACAGGGTAACCTGCTTCTTCCTGAGAAGTACTTGAACCTGGAAGTTCTGACTCACTAATATAATATTACTTCCATAATCATTGTTAGAATTTCTCCCAGTTAATACTTTTCAAGTTGGTGCAATGGGTGTCCAGTCTACAGTGTGGCTGCTCTTTTATTAGTGATTCAATACATTTCTTGAAAATATAAACAACGGTAAATGCTTACTGACTTGGAGATGAAAGATTGCTAAATCAGCCTACCTCTGTGCGTGAGAAAGGAATTTTCCTTTTTACAGTGTCATCCTTCAACGCCCTCCAGAAACCACTCAGACCAAGTGTGGGTCTTTCACAGATCAGCTTTCTGAACAAAGTTTCTAGGCAGCACCAAGCAATCAAATACTTACAAAACAGGGTGACAATTTTTTGGGGGGTATTACTGGGGAAACAGCAGCCATTAAAATAAGACCTTCCTAATATCTGTAAACCCAAATCTGACTCTAAACATAGTCTCTCTCTTCTCTGAAGGCACACTTGAGGGAAGGACAGGAGGAGAAAGCCGAAGTGTCACGGAGAAGTAGAGAGGCAAGCAGCGAAGAGTAGAGGAAAGAGAGCAACACGGAAGTCAGTTAAAGGTTACGGGATGACACTCCACCAACTGAGCCACACCGGCTAGGGCAGGAAAAGCTGCATTAAAAAACTCACGTTAGTACTATCACGCTGGTCTTTGAAAACTATTTTAAGCTTAAAGGACTCTACTTTGTGCTAAAATAGCTTATCTGATTATCTCTCTCTAAATGAATATTAGTTTAAATTCTTTTATCAGCACAGAAAAATCACACAAAAAGCACACCATGTAAGAATGGATAAAAGTGATGACAAAGGAAGAGACTTGCAGAAGATGAATTCTGTTTGTTTCTATCTTATAGGCTCTTGTGGTTTTCTAGCATCTGTGTGATTTAGCACACTGATCATTTCTTCAGATAGAAAATACTTCTAACAGATCTGTACCAGGAAGATAATTTTGGGAAATTTATTTACGAAACTCTGCAGGTGAGAGGACTCACCAGCAGCTTGATCAATAACTGACGTCTGTTTCCGTTACACTAGCACAAGGTTCTCACTTCAGTGCCTGCGACCCACCCGGAGGGCTGACTAACACAGACCCTGCGTCCCACAGACCTGCCCCGGTTTCTAGTCCAGCAGGTGTGGGCTAGGGCCTGAGGATGTGCATTTTTTAAAAAGTGCCTAGTGATGCTGGTGCTCCTGGTCTAGGGGACACATTTTGAGAACCACTGCACTAGCAAATGCCTCCTGACTTCAGGGATGGGTTCCATCTGGCTGTGAGATGTCAGTGTTCAGTTCAGATGTTTTCACTTCCTTACCTCATACAATACATTGCACACAATCTCCATTCCTGCTCTGGCCTCCTCCCTTACGACTGGCCTACACCTAAACATCTATCACTGATTCTCCTCTTGTAAATACTGGAACATAGAATTCTTTCCCATTAAAATAAGTACTGTCTGTCCACAAATTATCTTTTCCTTAAAGCTCTCTGTGTGGTCTATATGTAACCAACAAAAGAAAAATACATTTGGATTTCTTTTCATTTTTTTTTGCTTTCCCCTTTATTCATATTTTATACTCATTACTTTTCAACAACATCTTTTAATCCCGCACATTGCCAGATGTACCTCATTCAGCTCTTTTGTTCAACAGTGTTGATTAAATTTCTACTTCTCAGTTTATCTGAGATTGCTTTCATTTTAAGACTAAATATATTTATGACAAGAGCTCACATAGACTTTTGAGATGCAGAGGATTATTAATCTACCGCTAACTTTATTTCATCTCTCTGTCCTTTCAGGGTATGAACATATTTTTCACAAAGCACTGTACAATAAAGAAGGCACATAAGATATATCTGGTAAGAGCATCTTTTATTGTGTGAAGTCAACCTTTATTTTTATTAAAAGTTAAATCTAATTCATATAAGGAAATGTTAATAAAGCTAAAAGACACATCCAAAGCAATGGAAACAAGGGCCAAAACCACGGAGTTTGGTTCCCAGCTTGAAAGCCAACACTCCAGGAAATATTTCTATTTCTGTAGTTATTAATTAAATCTTTACTTCCTTTTTATTACAATACTTTGGGCTCTCGAAATAAGTACTTGTAAGATTCCTATTATATATCAATTTGGGCTTTCTTAAATTTTCTTATTTAAGTATTTTTTGGGCCCATGAGGTTCTATTTCACCTCTTTTAAAAGACCAAAAAACATCCAATACCTGCCCTGGCTGGCGTAGCTCAGTGGATTGAGCGCGGGGCTGCCAACCAAAGGGTCGCCGGTTCAATTCCCAGTCGGGGCGTATGCCTGGGTTGCGGGCCAGGTCCCTAGTGAGGGCCACGTGAGAGGCAACCACACATTGATGTTTCTCTCCCTTTCTTTCTCCCTCCATTCCCTTCTGTCTAAAAATAAATAAAATCTTTTAAAAAAAAATCCAATACCATGTCTCCTGCAAGTTGTGTTACTGTGCATGTGTTACGCTCACAATGCAGTGTCTCCCTCTACACAGCCCTGTTTCCCTAAGAGTGCCTACGGTTTGTATCCTGAAGGCTTAAGAACTCAATTTAATAGAGAGCTTCAGTGAGAACTTCCATTTGCAGGTACTTGTCCACTGTAAACTAGAAAACCAGACAAACTATATACTATTTTAAAAACCTGTTTTCAGGTATCTGATCCCTGGAAGAAGGCAAGCAAATGAGCTAGGCCCCACAACGGCCCTGGATTCCTGTTTCGACAAACATTCCAGACAGTTGTGCAGACAGGGTGGTCTGAGCAGAACGCAAAAGTCTGGGTGAATTATGGAGACAGAGACCAGAGTTCAGGGAGGTTGAGTGGCCAAAGTTACAAGACAGCTCCCGGAGAAGAGAGACTTCTTCAGTAAAACAGCTGTGTAATCTGTATGTAGGCCTGTTTGAGTTTTTACTGAAAACCAAGATTGCCCATGTATAGAGTGAAACCACAGTGACCTGGGAAAAGAACCACTAAGGAGCTGTAAATAAATAACTCTCAGAATTCACACAGGACAGAGAGATGCACAAGTTCTGACCAGTCAGAATGAGAGTCATGGTTGATCCTTGGGCACTCAGTCCTACTGAGAACCCAGAAAGAGCTAAATGGTCGCTAGGGAAGAGACTAGCCTACAGACTAGTTCTGGCAAAGCTTAAAAATCAGCCTCAAAAGATCAAGTTGCTCTAACAATAACTTAAATGCCTGCTAAACAACAAAATCTAGATGAGCATCTAATAAAAAATTACAAGATATATGAGTAAATTTGACTAGTCAATTAGTGCAAAAACACCTAGAGATGACAAATGATGGAATCAGCACATAAGGATTTTAAAATGTTGATTATAAATAAGCTCAGCACTTTAAAGATTTAAAGGAAAACATACACATAATGATTTAAAAAAAACAACCAAATGATACTCAATAGATAAACTTCAAATCTGAAGTATTAATCTCATTTAGTGAAAGTTTTAGGAGATAAGATACTACTTAAAACAAGATCAAGGAACCTGACTGAAGACATAATATAACAAAAGCTATTTAAAATGGAACATCTAGAGAAAAAAGATTAAGACTGGGGAACAAAGCCCCATGATTTAACATACTTGTAACTGGAATGCCAGAGACATGAAGACAGAAAAAAATATCTGATGAAATTATAATTAAAAATGTTAAATTTTCATAAAAGCCATAAATCCATGCATCCAAGAAGGTCAATAAAACTCAAGCAGAGCAAACAAAGAACACTAAGTGGTGTCATTACCAAATTGCTCAAAACGAGTGTTGCAAAGCTCTTAAGAGCATAAAGGCTAAAAAAAGGACATCACATGCAAAGGGACAATATAAAACAGCAGCAGAATCTCATCTTTAAAAAGAACATACAGACCATGTATCTCTGGGCCCTCTGGATGTCCTGCTTGGAGAAGGGTATGTTCAGGTCCTTTGCCCACTTTTCGATTGGATTGTATGTCTTTCTGGTGTGGAGTCATATGAGTTCTTTGTATATTTTGGAGATCAAACCCTTGTCTGAGGTATCACTGGCAAATATGTTTTCCCATATGGTTGGTTTTCTTTTCATTTTGTTGATGTACATTTACACAATAGAATACTGTGCAGCAGAAACAAAGAAGGAACTCTTACCCTTCATGACAGCATGGATGGAATATGAGAGTATCATGCTAAGTGAAATAAGCCAGGCAGCAAAAGACAAATACCATATGAACTCACCTATAAGTGAAACCTAATGAAAAAATCAAACAAACAAATGAGCAAAATAGAACCAGAGGCAGAGAAACAAGGAACAGGCTGACAATGACTAGAGGGGGTAACGAGGGAAAGAAGGGGAAGGGACTAGTCAAAGAACATGTATGAATGCCCCACGGACATGGACAGCAGTGTGGGGACTGACTGCGGGAGTCGGGAGGTGGGCTGGGTGTAGGAGGGCAAAGGGGGAAAAATTGGGACAACTGTAAAGAATAACAATAATAATAAAAATTATATAGAAAACAGACAATAGAGAAAATCTAATAAAATTGTTTTGATAAAAACATCGGTAAGAGTGATCAAGAAAAGAGAAGGTACAAATCATCCAAATCAAAAATGGAAAAGGAGCACACAAATATAGATGCCACAGACATTAC
The DNA here is from genome assembly GCA_004026765.1 of Micronycteris hirsuta. NCBI lineage: Eukaryota > Metazoa > Chordata > Mammalia > Chiroptera > Phyllostomidae > Micronycteris > Micronycteris hirsuta. The sequence goes on from PVJI01000037.1 coordinate 325,714, forward strand.
CAATAAAGGAAAAATATGAACAACTTTATGTTTCTGTATATGACAACTTAAGTGAAACAGACAAATTCCTTGAAAAGACAGAAATTAGCAAAACTGACTGAAGACAAAAGAGTAAATCTCAATACTTACACGTCAACTAAAGAAATTGAAGTAGTAATCAAAAACATTACCACAAAGACAATTCCATCCATGATGTCATCAGTGGTAAATTCTATCAATCATCAAATAATAATAATTAATAATAATAATATAGATATCAGAAAAAGGAAAAACAATTTCCAATTCACTTAATGAAGCCAGAATCACCAGTATTACCTTAATACCAAGACCAGACAAAATTATTACTAGAAAAAACCTACAGATAAATAACCCTAAGAAACATAGATTATGTTAAAATGTTGGGGAAAGAAGAAAAATAAAGACATTGCAAAGATAATCAAATGGTCTGTTGCTCCTTGTCACCCCCTGCCAAATTTTCCATATACAATCATTGTCAGCTGTAGAACACTAAACCCAATGGCTCATAGACTAATACAAAAATGAACCTTTCTTTAGAAGTGTAACATCTAAAGCTATGGGGTGGAACATCTAAAGCTATGGGGTGGAACTAAGAAAGATAAAAACTGTAATCACGCCCTGGCTGGTTGGCTCAGGTGTTTGGAGCATCATCCTATAGAACAAAGGGTTGTGGGTTTGATCCCAGTTGGGACATGGAAGGGAGGCAACTGATCAATGTTTCTCTCACATGGATATGTTTCTATCTCAAATCAATTTTTAAAAACATTCTTGGGTGAGTATTAAAAAAAAATCCTCAGGTTTACTGCTATTTTATGCTTCACTCCAGTGCAATTTCAGATTTTAAGCAATGTCCCACTGGTGTGAAAAAATATGACAATCATTTGCATTTAAATTTCTGGAGGAAAGTGTGACTTTAGAAAATGTTAGCAGTGGTATTCTATGAGTGCAGAGCTCACTTGTTTGCCATTGGAGTTGTATAGGAATATGCTCAAATTATTTACCTGATGGGCTATGGAAACTTTATCCTAAGCCAACAGAATATGTATGATGGCTTAGATTTTCATAAATATTTTTACATTTTAACATAACTCTCATCTCCCAAAACAACAATTTCTTAACAATTTAATGAGAACAAAACCACAGTAAGATCACATTTCTATTTCTTACTTTCAGACTAAACATACAAAATAGCAGAAGTTATGAAGTAAAGTTGAGACTCTGACAAGTCTTCAGAATCCTAAACTGCCAAGTGTCAACAATACCATGTATCAAAGAAAAGTATCTATAAAGTTTTTTTGAAGAGTTTTCCACTGGAAAATGTATGCAACATCCAAAACTCTTTAGCTTCCACAGTGTATTATTAAATAGCAGCCTTATTTAAAGGCAGTTTGCTTTGCTCTCTAAATTGCAACTTAAACAACCTTCAGCCCTGTTCAGTGAAGGTCTCTAAGACTGTAATATCATCTTGAGACTTCAGTCACCTTTACTTTCAAACCATTATTCTAAAATCTCAGTTGAGAATATAGTGAGCGGTGGAGGGTCTAAATCAGGGCTCTACCCCGGGGAAATTCTCATTAACATGAGTTTTGAATATTAAAATCAATATCATCCTCACCTGGATACTTCATTAAGAAATTTAACCAGAAATTCTATAGGATCAGAGGACAAACTGTCAATTCTTGGGCTCCAAAGTGTCACCAGAGGCTCTCTCTCTCTCTTAAAACCTTCTCTGATCTCAATTTCATTGAAGCGCTTGTTTGGGGCCCTGCCAGGTCTAGTGCCAACTAAACCCTTCAGCCATGCTTGAACTGCTGTGAGGTAACTTTCAAGGAACTATCTGAACACTGAAACAAAAATGAAGAAATCCTAGCAAATAGTTTTTAGAAGTTGTGAAATGCCATCTCCAGAGTAAGAGCTTGGTTGTTTTGCCAAGGACATTTTTCCCTCTTAAAAAGAAAAGTTTCTTATACAACAGGTTTCATTACAGAAACGTATTGATTGAAACTAGTTTCATTGCCACTAATGTTCCGCTTAATTTTAAAGATAACATAATATTGAACAGAATAATGTGTTCCATTAATAACATTTTATTGAAATAGTAAACTGATTTATTGCATTTGTTTGTCCAAATAAGCGACCAGATCATTTGCCATAAATCTTCTTGAGTCTAAACAGAAGGCTGAGATGCAACTTGATAAAAATAAAAAGTTATCATAAGACATAATGAAAAATCCAATTTGAAAATTAAACACTGCACTGCCCAGCTTTATGCTTTATTTAGGGTCTAAAGCTTGCAATGAAGATAAAAGAGTTGCTCTAGTTTACTTAAAATGGCTATTGTGAGTCTTCATTTGGGAAAAACTATAAAAATCATTAAAATTTGTTAGAGGAAGTCTGGCCATTTAGCTTCTCAGGCAATTCACTCTAATCTCATTGCTTGCACACTTTAAAATAGCTTATTTTTTGTTTAAAAATACTTCTTAAGTTGAACTTGATTTTGTGAGGGTGAGAGAGGGCAGAACTTGGACACAAGACTTGTGTTCACAAACTAAAAGACTTGTCCCTGGAGCTTCAGATTCCAACCCGTCGACTCTTGCCCACTCCTGTGTGCCTAAGAGCGTGAACACACTCAAACTGTTTCTAGCCAGCGCTACCTGAAAGGGTGCCATCAGGCCATTCCTCTAAGAAAGGTGACCCATGTACTCTTTGACAGCCAACACTTGGACTTCACAGCCAAGAGATAAGGTTATCCTGCCCTACTACATATTTGCCACTGATTCTATAGAAACTTGGTCATTTTGTCCTGATTGGTGTGGCTCGCGGGGCTGGGTGTCATCCAAAGAATGGAAGAGTCACTGGTTCGATTCCCAGTTGGGGCACACGCCTGGGTTGTGGGCCAGGTCCTCAGTTGGGGTGTGCAAGAGGCAGCTGATTGATGTTTCTCTGGCACATCAATTTTCTCTCCCTTTCTTTCTCCCTCCCTTGTCCTCCCTCTAAAGATGAATAAATGTAACATTAAAACAGTAAAAATAAACTTGAGTCACTTATCTATAGCTGCTTTCTATACACAGAAAGTTGTTCAAGATCTATTATATTATTTACCATTTAAAAGTGTGTTTTCTAAATTTATGTATGGTATTCTGAATATCAGGAAGTCTAATCTGTGCTGTAATCTTCCAAATTAATTTTGAAAATGAGAAGTTATTTAAATATTTTCAAGAAATACCAATGTTTGCAGCACAAATTTAAAAGCAGTATTACAGAAACTGCAATACAGATACTGACTTTGGTATGGGCTAGATTTAAGAGGCAAACATTTAAATTATCAAACTTACTAAACCACACTCAAGCCTGCAGTCACAATCCAGCTTATGGAATACCTAGCACTTGGGTAAATAGTCCATCTACTATGTAACATACTGTAATTTATTAAAATCCCTTTTTGATGGGAATTCCCACCCTCCATTTAATTGCAAAATTAGGGAGGCTACAAATCACCTATTTCAGACTCCCTTGCAGCCAGGGATCTGGGTGTCAATTAAGTTCTGCTTATTTCACATCATTTTGGAGCTCTTGTTTTGTTCATCTCTGCTGGCCAGGGCAACGGTGAAACATCGGCAGTCTCTCTGGTCATAACACCCAAGGGAACGCTTTCCAATTTTCTGGGTTAGAAGCAGTAGTTGTGACAGGAGCGGCAGCACCAATGACTTGTTGATCTGGCTCCCTAGCCCCATGGTTTCACTGATGGGAACGTGCCCCATAGTCTCCTGGGTTTCTCAGACTGCGGCGGCAGCAACGGGTGCATTGCTCCTGATTCCAGCGCAGCTCCAGTGACGGGCTCAGGCATTCCCCCAGGTGTGTTCTTCCTATATTGTTCTGAAATCGCTGCTGTGAGTCCAACAGAAAACTTGCTTTGTCAGCCCTTTTAAATCTTTTATTTCTAGTATTAAGCTCCTCCTGCTTAAAATACAAACCTTGAGTGGTTTCAAGTGCTTCCCACACTGATCCTCGACTGAAAGTCTTTTGTTTTTAATAACACACTCACTGTCCTCCTAAGTTACACACAATAGGATTCATACTTGCTATTTTATTGAATTTATTGGGGCAACATGGTTAATAAAATTGTATAGGTTTCAGGTATACGATTCTATAATATGCCTCCCGCACACTGTACTGCGTGTTCACCACCCCAAGTCAGATGTCCTTCGCCATTCATCCCCATGTGCTCTCTTCTGCCTCCCTCCACCCTTGGCCTCTGGTAATCACCACACTGCCGTCTGTGTCTCTGAGGGTTTTTTGTTTGTTTGTTTGTTTGTTTTTTCTTACTCCTTTCACCTTTTTCATCCAGGCCCCCTAACCTCTCTTCCCTCTGACAGCTCTCAGTCTGTTCTCTGTATCCATGAATGTTTCTACTTTGTTAGTTTATTTTGTTTATTAGATTCCACATATGAGTGAGATCATTTGGTACTTGACTTTCTCTGACTGGCTTCTTTCACTCAGCATAATACTCTACAGGTCCATCCATGCTGTCACAAAGGGTAAGATTTCCTTCTTTTTATGGTTGAGTAGTATTCCATTTTATAAATGTACCACAGTTTTTATACACTCATCTACTGATGGGCACTGGAGCTGCTTCCAAATCTTGGCTACTGTAAATAATGCTGCAATGAACAAAGGGCTGCATGTGTTCTTTTGAAACAGTCTTTCAGGTTTCTTTGGGTGTTTCCCCAGAAGAGGCATCACTGGGTCATGAGGCAGTTCCTTTTTTAACTTGTTGAGGTCACTCCATACGGCTTTCCACAGTGGCTGCACCAATCTGCAAGATTCATCCTTCTTCAGTGTACATTTCTTCAAGTTTGCAGAAATTTTTCATATAGTCAGGTAATAATTGAGGTAGTTCATCATGCCAACAAATTCCCAATCCTTTGTTGTCAACCTGTCCTCCAACCTCCACCCTTGACTTGTTTCTCTCTTTGTAGTTTTCCTTTTCAGGAATGTCATATAAATGGACTCAGACGGCATGTCGCCTTTTGAGTCTGGTTCTTTCATTGCAGAATGCATTTGAAATTCATGTATGTAGTGTGTGTGTCGATAGTCTGTGACTTTTTTGGCAAGTAGAGCCATTTGGATTGCTTACAGTTTTTAGTGAATACAAATGAAGCCACTGTGAACACTCAACTAGAGGTTTCTATGTGAATACAGACTTACATTTCACTTGGAGGTAATCCAAAAATGTAGGAGGTAATCCAGGTGAAAGGTGAACTGGATGAAGGTGGAAGCAATAAAGGTGGAAAGAAATGGTAGGAGTTGGGATGTATTTAGAAGGAAGAACGGCTAGATTTGATGATGATTTGGATCTGGGGGCAAGAAGGAGAAAAGGATGTGTCAGTTATGACTCTAAAGATTGTCTCCTGAAAAACCCGAAGAAAGGGAGTGCCACCCACATACTAAACTGGACAAACGAGGGGGTTACGGGTTTGGAAGGGAAATCAAGAGTTTTAGTCATGCTAAATTTGAGGTGTTAGTGAAAAGACCAAGTGTATGTTTACTGTTAGCTTCAATAGATTGAAACCCTTTAGGGCTTTTTATAGGGCAGAATCTGTATCTTTTACTAATATATGACTTCCTACAATAGTAAAAGAATGGGTTAGAAGATTTAGGAGTGTTTTCCACCCCTAAAATTCTGCACTGAGAATCAGGCTGTCACAGGTACAAATTTACAAGTGAACTAAGATTCTCATATTCCACAAATGCCTACTTGCAGGGTACCTATAATTTAGGTGAATGTGGCATTGCTCTGTGACAGCTGGAACCAGCATGTATATATAGCAGAGAAATATCACTTTCTTGAGAGCATAAGGCAATTTCATGGTTAGGGAATTTTTTATGTTGAATTTTTCATTTTTTGTTCCCATTAATTATTGCTATACTGCTACCCTCTTAGGTGAGAACAAACAGCTTAAGTTCCTTAGATCATAGTGCGACATAACCTCAAATGACAGCATCATTTTAATTGAGTTCCAAGAGTGGACATGGTATTTCAGCTTTGATGTTGTCCCCATAACCAGAGAAGGATCCCAATGAGCTCAAGCAACATTACTTATTCTTCCAGTGTGTACACCGCTTACCTCCATCACTCTCCCTTTAGTGGATCTGCAATCCCAGGTAATGGAGACTAAGACAGTTAAGTCCCTATGTGACCCAATATCACTGCAGATCTAGTGGAAGATGGAGTAACCAAATTCTGGCACCAGATGAAGTACATTACAGTAGACCTAGAAAAGTGCCTCATTAAAGAAACCCACAAAGGGTACTTTTGCAGGTACCTCTAGTCTTTCAACACTGGCAAACGTATGACAGTGGCCCAGCAACCCTCGTGTTCCGTCAGGTTTTATACTCCTCTACATTCCTGGGACACGTTCTACAAAATGCCTCCTTGCACAGATGTGTATATACATATCGTTGTGAGCTTTCCCTTATTCTTTTCAATGCCTAAGACCTCTTCGTGGCTATTTATATTTTAGCTGCCCTAATTTTAATGACTAACAATTTCTAAATAAATACTCTATCAATTACAAAATGTTTTAGGGGAGAGAGATCCATTAAGACTAAACAGATCAGGAGTTTTCTTTTTCTTACAAAGAGGTATCTGGACGCACAGCGTCTAGGGTGTAACACTGCCAGCGTCGTCACGGACTTCGGTTCCTTCCATCCCTCTGTTCAGACACGGACTTGCTGTTCCAGCTCCAAGCTCAGCGCAGCACGCCAGAGAGCAGGGCTTCTCATTTTAGCCTGCTGACGCTCTCAGACGAGATCATTCTTTGTTGTGTGGACTGTCCTGTGCACTGCAGGATGTTTAGCAATATCCATGGCCTCTTCCTGCTTGATGATAGTAGCAACCCCCCCAAATGTCTCCAGATGATGCCAAATTTCCCCTAGGGGTCAAAATCGCCCCTGGTTGAGAAATGCTGCCATAGTGGAAAAGGAGAATGAACAAAAGGAACGCATAAAAGATGAATAAACACAGGGCATTCCTAAACAGACGATATCGTTGGTTTTCACCAGAATCCATTTACAATCTCGATAAAAATCAATTATAACCATAACAGTGATAGCAATCTGGAGGCTGTTACTCACTGCATGTGATGTACAGTTCTATTTCTTTTACATTTACTCATCCAATCTCATCAGATACCCTATGAGGTATACTCATTACATTTCCCCCATTTTGCCGATGAGGAAATTGAGGCTCACTGGAATTACATAACTTGCTCAAGGACATAGAAAGTGGTAGAGCTTACTATGTAAGAATCCAAACATTCTAGCTCCAGAGTTCATGTTCTTAGCGTGGCATTCAGAAGGAATGTGTGAGGAATCAGCAGAGAACTATCTTGTCCACCAAACAGAAGACTCTGGAGCAAGACTATAGTCATAAATCAATACCCTCAAACATGGCTTACAAAGGTAGAATGCTGTAGCTTGTCAAATGGTAACTTATAAAACCTTTTACACACACACAATATTTAAAAACCATGAGCTGTATTCTAGGATATAGCCAAATGCCTAACACTTCTAACCCACGGTGACAGCTGCCTGTATACTGGTCAGGAAGGTGGTGATTTATTGCAGAGTAAACCGATGAAGTGTGCAGAATAGCTAGCTATATCCTGTTAACAAGCATGGCAAAAAAGAATCGAAACATGGACATTCCAGGTTTTACAGCTGCTTCTTCAATCCATATTCAGTTATATAAAAATGTCATAGTTAAGAGCATTTAAAAGTCAAATTATTTGGAGAAAAATTCATATAAAGTTTATTTTCAGAAACTGATGTTCAGCCTATTGCCATCAGAGTTGATTGCTCTTATATGGAAACTTCATTCACGTTTCTGCAGGATTGAAAATACAGACTGACATTTACAGTCTGTATAATGTGTCATTAAAGAAAAATTAAAATGGGAACATTTCCACTTTGTCAGAAATATATAATTTGTTAGGATAATGGCAATACTAACTGCTTACAAGTTTCTTTTGTGAGTATTAAATAGATCATACACTGCTAAAGACATTACAGGGAAAAAGAGAGCTGAGCTAGGTAGGGCTGGAGAATTCGCTCAGGTCACAATGAGGCCGGGCAACTAGAAAACACGGCTTTTTTGAAACACCCCTGTTGAGGTGTAACTGATATGCAATAAACTGTGCACATTTCCATTTTACACGCTGATAGGTCCTGGTTTATGTGAAGGCCCAGGAATCACCACTCTTACCAAGACAATGAGCATATCCGTCATCTCCCAGCGTCTCTCGCGTCCCTTTGTCATCCCACCCACCTACTCCCCTGTCCTGCTGCACCTGCCCAGCCAGGCAAGCACTAATCCACTGTCATCAGAGATTACTTCGCTTTTTCTAGAGTTTTTGTAAATGGAATTATACAATATGATGTCTTTTAAGTCTGGATTCTTTAACTCAGTTTAATTATTTTGACATTTATCCATGTTGTTGCACATACCAGTTCTTTTTCATTGCCGAGTAGTGTTCCATTGTGCAGATAAACCACAACTTATCAGTTCAGCAGCTAATAACATTTGGGTTGTTTCCACTTTGAAACTATAGAAAATAAGCTGCTGTGAACATTAGTGTGTGGATATATACTTTCATTTCTCTTGGGTAAACAACTAGGTACATGAATGAACAATATAGTAGTTATATGGCAATTTCTTAAAAAGTTAAACTGCTTTGCAAAGTGGCCGTACAATATTACATTCTTATCAGCAGCATATGATAGTTCCAGGTCCTTCGCATCTTTGTTTGATAGGGCAAGTCTTTTTAATTTTGCCAAGAGCCATATTTCTGATAGATATGTAGTGGTATATTATTGTGGTTTTTATGTTCATTTCCCTAATTATTAATGATGTTGAGAATCTTTTCAAATGCTTATTTGTCTTCTATATATCTTCTCTTGTAAAGTGTCTGTCCAGATCCTTTACCCATTGTTTTAATTTAATCTTAATTTAAATGGTTTCTAAGAATTGAGAAGCATATTGGTAGATATTCATATAATCTTCTTTCAAGTAACACTGGCCTGCAGCTTTGAGGGAGAAAGAAGTCTGTGGTTACAGGCTCAGCTGCAACTAGGAGACCACACTCCTGAAGAACTGGGCAAAGCAAATCTAAAAAGAAACAACGGTGGCAAGGGTTAAGAGAAAGAAGATTTGGTCCTCTAATCTGTAAGAAATGGAATCAGCCCCATTAGGCAAAAGAGTAGGTATGTAGTACGCTATATTTCTACTAATCTCTAGTTGATATTAATGATCAACAAAAAAGATTGTAAAGAGACTAGACATAAGGAAAGTTCCAAGTTGCAAGTCTGAACACTGACTGAGGCGCATCCAGATGCAGAAAATAATTAACACAGCATGACTGAGACTGCTATCTTTGGAACGGCCTGCTTGTAAGGGTGGCTGGCATTATGGGAACTCGGATTTTGGGAGTATTCCCACCATTCCCTAACTGATAAGGGTATTTTACAATACCTACATGGTTTATGAAAACCATGTGGCTTATGCTCAGTGTGTGCTTTCCTTCTGGGACTCTGGAAATTGATACATGCTAGAGAGGGGGTGAAACATCCTGGGTACTGAGTCCCTAACGAGCAGCCCTGGTAAAGACTCCTTCATGTACGTTGTCATAATTAGATGCTGGAGGAATTAAATGCCTCCCACGTGATTCCACATGAACAAGATTCATAAAAGATTGTATCTGGTTTCTTCCCCACTTTACCCCAGGTACCTTTTTCCATTTGTTGATTTTGCTTTGTATCCTTTCACTACAATAAATCTTAGCTGGGAGTCTGACTATTTGTGATAATCTAGTAAATCAACAAACCTGGGCGCAGTCTTAGAAACCCCGTTACACCCAGTTTCTGGATTTACTAGATTAATATACCCCTTGCTTTAAAAAGTGAGGTGAAGGCGTCACGCAGTTACAGTTAGGTGTCCTTCTCTATGAGACAGTGCTCTCAGGCAAATGTTCTGAGAGGAGAGGTACCAAGCAAAACTCATTTATGTAACAGCATAAGGATAGAGAGAAAAATGGCAGACGCTCAACCTGTCAAGCAAGCAGGCTTTCACCAAACTCTTATTTCATGCCCAAGCAGAGCAAAATGCTTAAGCCTACACGTCTTTTGAAAGCTCTGAATACTGCAAAGGTGTAAGCTAAAAAGAGCAGTAGCTTTACGAATCAACAGAGAAAAAACTCAAAATGTTACCATGTCTTGACTCCGTCTGGAAGAACTGACGCTAGCCGACTAGAACAGCATCACCCCCGACGCCAACGACAGGCTGCGGACACACAGCGGACGCCGAGGGCACAACGAGCTGAGGCTTCAGGTTGAGCCTTCTGCCCACCAGCGCTGAATGGCGCCGTATTTAGAGAGACGCACAAATTACCTTTTGTGTTTATACTTCCTTCTAGCCTATTCTCTTAACTTGCCTCCATAAGGAGTACATTTATAGCTGACTGAATAAAAAGCATGATTATCACTCTTACAAAAGTTATTAAAGTAACCAGGATGATACCACATTCTGTGGAATATTTACCGGAGCTTTCTTTCAATCGATGCTCCATTCGGAAAGAAATAAATTACTTAGCAAAACAGAAATCATTCATATGGCTTGGGAGATTAAGATCATATAACAACACGAGTCACACGCTGAACTCCAAATCTTAAATTAATATGACTGCAGCACTCTCAGAGGTTTCCTCCCGCTCAGTATTCTTAAAATTTAGCATCATAAAAGTTAAAGCTGTAAAGAACTTTAGATAACATCAAATCTATTCACATTTGACAAGAGACTTAATGTACCCCTCCTGCAGCATTCAGAATAGAGTATCTTGCAGTTTTCTTAACCCATCCAGCCACACATCCTTCCTTCCCTTCTTCCCTCCTCCTCCTTCCCACACGTTCCATTGTGTCTCTTTAATCAGAAGCCACTAAAAGGGAAGCCCTACATCTACTTTGGGTTTTTGGTGAATAATGTAACATGTAAAAAGGCCTGCAACAACTAAATTTCATTATGACATTGAAATTTTTATAGATTTGATTCACTATTATTCAACAATAAAATTTTCTCCCAATGGATAGGTAGAAGCATGTGCAATGTATCACAGGTTCTTTCTGAAAAGGGCAGATCTCACGTACACTAACACACCCAGTCATGAGTAGTTCATCTCTTCAAACTGTCACCTTATTGACTATAGGAACTTACAAACTTTTCATACCCAGGCATTAATCACCACTCCAGAACTGCACTGTCCAATACGGTAGTCCCCAGCCATGGGAAGTTACCAAAACGTAATTAGTCAAGATTAAATTAAAAATTCAGTCTCATTAGCCGCATTCCCAGTGCTAAGCAGCACGGGGGTCACGCTCCAATGTGCACAGTGCACACACAGAACAGCCCCGCCACCACGGCTCTACCAGACAGCAGGGCTCTTCGAGATGGTCTCACAGGGCAGCGGCAGCCACAAGGGGTTTCTGAGTGTCCTCTGTTTTGCTTTTTTCCATAACATGCCTAATCCAGAGGACTTCTATCATGGCAAAGAATAAGCATATATCAAAGACACATAAAAAGTACAGTAATTAAAGTAGCCACATGGTAGGACTTTAAAATTATTTTTTTCTTTATATATATAATTTTTTATTGTTGTTCAAGTACAGTTTTCTGCCTTTTCCCCCAACCACCCCCCCAAGCCCCAACCCTCCGTGCCTCCCTGCCCCGTTTCCACCCTCCCTTGTTATTGTCCATGTGTCCTTTATAATTGTTCCTGTAAGACAGATTTGGCCATTAATTATACTTGAGGGGGGCAAAAGCTTTAATTACTCCTATATACAAATACATATATTTTTTCCGAAGTATTTGAGGGTAACTTTACATACTTCATGACCCTTCATCCCTAAATATTTCAGTGAGCATTTCTTATGAATAGGAATATTCTCTTACATAACCACAGTACACTTATTCATTTAAAAAATTTTACCTGATCCATCATCCACATTCTGATTTTATATACTGACTTAATAATATTCTTTACAGTAGAGCCCTCCAAACATTGCAGGATATACAATCTAGGGTCAGATGCTGTATTTAGTTATCATATTTCTTAATTCCACTTTAATCTAGAATATTTCCAGAGACTTCTCTTTATGACACTTCCATTTCTGAAGTATGCAGTCCCCTCTGTCCTTTAATTACTGGAAGGTTTGTCATTTTGTGTTCGTCTGATGTTTCCTTGAGATTTAGATTCGGGTTAAGTGTTCTCAGTTGGAATACTGAATAGGTAACCTGTTATCAGAGTTTAACACCTGGAGACCTAAGAGTCCACCTGCCTCTCATTGGTGATGTTAATTTTGATCACCTGGAGGTTTTTTCCCATGCCCGCATAGCTACTGTTTCCTTTTACTCCCTTGCAATTAATCAGTAGTCTAAGAGGAGACACCTAAAGGCCACACAAATACCCTGCTCAACTTCAATATTTCTTGCTAGATTATTAGCCATTAATGGCTTGCTTGATCTAATCTTTCCCATGGTTTCAAAATAGTGATTTGCCAACTTCAGCACTACTTCCACATTTACCAGCTGGTCTGTCACCATCTACGGCAGGGGTGTCAAACTCATTTTCACCAGGGGCCACATCAGCCTCGTGGTTACCTTCAAAGGGCTGAATGTGATTTTAGGGCTGTATAAATGTAACTACTCCTTAACCTTCAAGCAAGAGCTCACCGCTACCGCTGTGTAGAAACAAGGTGCAATGCCGGGTAAAACAAGGTGGAGGGCCAGATTCGGCCTGTGGGCCTTGTTTGCCACCTGTGTCCTGTGGCAGTTCTTTCCACACGTGTGTAAACACGCAGTTCCGGAATTCACGCTTTTTGAGCGCAGCTCCACGTGATTCCCGTGTGGGCAAGTGTGGATCATGTCTGTGGAATAGGAATTCTCTAATAGGAATTTGGCAAAAATGTATCTTAAGAGATTCTGGCTTGCTGAGTCCTGTTTAATGTATACCCCGGTCCTGTCTGCCACCGGACCTGAATTTACATCTTAATGCTCTGTTAATGAGTAAGCCTACCCCTGTTCTGCATAATCCCATAAATAATCAATCCAATGTAAATGTGTCCTAAAACTTTAATAAAAACCCCGGCTAAGCTACCCACGAGGTCTTTTCCAAGATGGAGGTAGAGGGAAAGACCTGTGGCAGCCGGATTCTTATCTCCAAGCGTGTCTCTGGGTAAGATTGATTCACGCAATCAGGGTACGGTCCCCCAAGGATTTCGCTGGTACGAAATCCCAGCGTCAGTGTCCTATGGTAAATGAGAAATGCCTTCCTCCCCCATCAACCCATCCATGTTTGTGTGTAAGTATGGACAATGAATGTATATATCTATCACTAATATATAGTCATGAATTTTTATTCTCTCCCTAATAGTGAATAATTCATTAAATCACTACTGTTCTTAATTATTTAAGTTCTTTAATAAGATAGTTCCAATATTTGGTGACATTATTTAAATGTAAAATGATGACTGGGTTAACATAACCCCCTATCAGCTGGAAATATTAGGCCTGATGCCTGATGACATAAAAGTGGGGAAGGCGGAAGTGAGGAGGAGGGAAACGTAGGAGGGTGGATGACGTGGAAATGTTCTCATACGGATATCAGACCCACTAGCGAAAAGTACCCACCAGAAATCAGCCACGGGCTTTCCAGCTGTACCTCTTAGCTGCAAATGGAAGTGTCTTATTCTTTGTCTAGAAAATCAGCTTCTACTTAAGGGAAAACATACTGTTAACCAGTTAAGTTCCTGTGCAAGCAAGTTTCTGAGAAATCATGAAGCATAGCAAAATGGGCTTAGAAATGTGGAAAAGAATGACCAGAGTGGCAGCATTACCGACCACGGATAGAATCAGGACTGCAGTGCTACACAAAGGTACGGTCAGAGCTACCTCTGGCATTCGGCAGCTTCACAGTCATTCCTTGTTCTCCCCAAACTAAAAACTGTGCAGTTGCCTTATATCCTCACCTCCACTATGTAATTCAATCAGTGCTCAAATGTTCTGAAGAAATGTGATTTTTTCCACAGTTAATCTAGAGCTGCAGAAAAGGGCAGACTTGTCATTAAATACCCCTGAAAAGGAGAAACCTCATGAACTCTAAAAGAATAAGAAGACAATTGCTTTTGTATGTCAAAATTTAGAATTAAGTTTTCTCGCTGAGCATGTTTGAGATGGCAATCACAAAAGTTCATTTCAGTTTCAGAGTATGGTGTGCTTCAGAGATGGCGAAAGAACCTGAGTGACAATCCTGCTTGGGAAACGGGAACACAGGGCTCCAGCTGGCAAGGAAAGCTTACTGGGAAATCCTGAGAGGGTTTCTGAGGTACAGGTGTCCCTTGGTAGAGACAACTTTTCAGTGAATTAACCTTCAGACATAAGGAGAGTTCTCTAGTGATTAAAAAAGGGAAATGGAGGAGAAGGCCGATCAAGGGGGGAGGAAAAAAAAAAGAAGGAAAATTGGGTAAGAAAACAAGGGAAAGTTAGATCAGGAAGGACCTTATATGTGTTCTCTTTCCCTCTATGGTTTCATTTTCTATATCTCAAAAAAGTGGAAGGTCAGAAAAATTAAATGACTTATCCAAGTGCACACAACTGAATTATTGGAAGAGCAAAATTAGAACCCCAAACTTGTTTTCAACCAAGCAACTGAAGTATAATAGAAAGAGCACTGACCCTAGATCACAAAGTCTGGGATTGAATCTTTACTATCACTAGGCATGGGCAAAAGTCATGACATTTCAGATACTTAGAAAGAAACTGGCAGTCTAAGAAAAGTGAGTTAACAGAGGTTTCTGTGAGTGGAGACTAGGGCAGCATTAAGAGCTGTAAGTTCATGTTGAGAAGTCGCAAAGAAGAACTCTAAAATGTAAGTGGTGAGACCTATAGAAACCAGACAGAATATTACCTCATGGACATAAAAGATAAAATTTCCAATAGTACAGAGGGTATAAACAGGGTAAGTAAAAAAAAAAAAAAGAAAATATGTTTGCATTAGCTTCCTTGTCCCTCTCCACTTCAGTCTTTGAAACTCAACAACAAAAACCTAAAAGCAGTAAACGGCTTGTTTTTCTTCCTGAGTTTTGAAAGTTCTTGATATACTGTGAATATGAGCTTATCATTTATGTGAATTATATTTTCCCAGAGCCTGGCATTTGAATTTTCATTCTCACAGCACTGTTTTCAGCAAACTAGTTCTTAATTTTGATAAACTGCGATTATCAATTTTCCTTTTGCAAGTCATGCCTGTGGTGTTGATTCTAATTTCTTTTCCTTAATCAAGGTAAAAAGTTTTTAAAAAATGTTTTCTTCTATAATTTTTACAGTTTTAGGTTTTAGAGTTAAGTTTAGGTGTAACTTAATTATAAATGAGTAGGTGTAATTCTAGATAATGTACTCTGTTCCACTGAGTTACTTATCTTTATATTACTTCACAGTCTGAATTACTGGTAGTTTTAAAAGGTTTTGTTTGATCCTTACCATTTCAATATAAATTTCAAAATTAGCTGTCAATTTCTTAAAAAAAAAAAAGGCCTACTGGAATCAGCTGGTATTGTGTTGAATCTATAGATCAATTTTGGGAGAAGTAACATATTAACAGTAATTGGCTTTAGGATCCATAAACATGGTACATCTTTCCAGGTATTTAAGTGTTTTTAAAATTCTTTTGCAGAGCAGTTGTCAGAGTGCAGGTCACATTTATCCCTAAGTATTTTATAAATTTTGATGCTATTATAAAGTGGTATTTTAAAAATTTAACAATTTAAAATATTTTTTAAGTTTCAACACCTTACTTTGTTACTAGTATACATTATACAAATGATTAAAAACTTTTTATTGTGCTAAAATACACATAAATTGTCACCTTAATCATTTGAAGTGTATTAATACATTCACAATTCTGCGCAACCATCACCACCATCTATCTCCATACTTCTTTCATCTCGTAAAACTGAAACTTCACGCCCACCAAACAGTCACACCCCGTTCCCCACACCACAGTCCCTGGCAACAACAAAACCGCTTTCTGTCTCCATGATTCTGACTGCTGTTCGTACCTCACAGAAATGTCATACAACTGACTGTTGTAAATTGTTCTTGTGTCTTGCAACCTTCCTAAATTCACATAATTTCTAGCAGTTTTTGGTAATTACACAAAAAGTCTGTGTAGACTTATA
The DNA here is from genome assembly GCA_004026765.1 of Micronycteris hirsuta. NCBI lineage: Eukaryota > Metazoa > Chordata > Mammalia > Chiroptera > Phyllostomidae > Micronycteris > Micronycteris hirsuta. The sequence continues at coordinate 342,016 of PVJI01000037.1, forward strand.
TTTTATTTGGATTTACATTTTGATTGTGTCATCTTCAAGTAAGATAGCTTTAGCTCTTTTCAAATTTGTACGTCTTTTATTTCTTTTTCATGACTTATTGCACTGGCTAGGACCTCCAATATAATGTTGACTAAAAGAAATGACAGAAAAATAACCTTGCCTTATTGCTGATTTTTCACCATTAAAAGTATAATGCTACCTATAAGTTATTCTGAGATTCCCTTAATTGAGTTAAAGGCATTCTCTTCTTAGGTTTTGGAGCTTTTTATCTCCAAATGGATATGGGTTTTATCTCCGAATGGATGTGGGTTTTTTAAGATTTTTTTTGCATTATTTTGAGATGAGTATATATTTTATCATTTTTAGACTGCTAATATGATCAATACTAATGGTTTTCAAATGTTAAACCAACTTCACATTCCTGACAGATAAACACCACTTAGTCATAATTTAATATTTTTATATTGTTGGATACAAGTGGTTAAAATTGTACTAATTTTTGCATCTATATTTATGAGAAAGATTGATCTGTAGTGTTCCTTTCCTACTGGTTTTATAACAGAGTAATGCTGGCCTCATGTAATGAGTTGAGATTTTTTGAAGTTTTCTGGAAAATGTCTGTAGAATTAGTATTATTTATTTATATTTTTAAATCGAGGTATAGCTGACATAAATCATTATGAATTTGAATTGAGGTATACAACATGGTCCTATATTTGCATACACTGGGAAATGATCACTACATTAAGTCTAGTTAACATATGTCTCCACGCATAGTTACAGAATTCTTTTCCTTGTGATGAGAATTTTTAAGAACTACTCTCTTAGCAACTTCAAATATGAAATACAGTATTATTAACTATAGTCACCATGCTATACAGTATATAAATAAATAATAATATTTGGTAGAATTTACCAGTAAAGCAATCTGAGTCCACTGTTTTCTTTGTGGGAAGGCTTTTCGCTACAAATTCAATTGCTATTATACGGCTATTCAGGTTATCTATTTCTTCTTAAATAAGCTTTAGTGGGTTGTGTTTCTCAAGGAATCTGTCCTTTATGTAAGTTGTCAAATTTATCAACATAAAATTATTAATTATGCATCTTTATTTTCCTTTTGATAGTAATATTGGTTATTACCATCTTCTCTCTTTTTTTCCTGTTCAGCTTGCCTAAGTCCTTATCAAATATATTGGTCTTCTCAAAGAATCAGGTTTTGGTTTCACTGACTCTCATTCTCTCTCTTTAGTTTTCTATTTCATTGATTTCTGCTCCATCCAATCTGTACGATTTCTTGTCTCCTGCTTCCTTTGGACTTAATTTGCTCTTTTTGTAGTTTCCAAAAGCAGAAGCTGAGATCACTAAGTTGAGGCCTTTCTTTTCTGATGTTGATGGTTGGTCCCATATGCTTCTAAGTACTGTTTTATCTGCTTTCCACAAATTTTGTTATATTTTGTTTTCACTTTATTCAGTTCAACATACTATCTAATTCCTCTATGACCCATGGGTTATGTTGATATTTGTAACTTAGTTTCCAAATATTTAGTGATTTCACAAATAACTTTCAGTTATTGATTTCTAATTTAATTACACTGTGATGAGATAGTACTTTAAATAATTTGAATCATTTTTTACTTATTGTGATTTGTTTTATGCTACAGAATATAAGCTACTTTATTGAATGTTTGGTGTGCACTTGAAAAAATTTTATCAGACTATTGTTGGGTGTTTTCTATAAATGTCACATCAAATTGGTTGATGTAATTCCAGTTTTTTACACCTTTCCTAATTTTCTGTTTAATCATTCTATCAATTATTGAAAGACAAATATTAAAATATCTGACAGAAATTATCAAGGTGTCTATTTCTTTTTGCAGTTCCATCATTCTTTTGCTTCACATATTTTGATGCTCTCTTTTTAAGTGTATAAATATTTGGCAATACTATGTTCTTCAGATGAATTTAACACTTCATTATTATGAAATGGCCTTCTTTTTCTGGAAATATTCTTTGCTCTGAAATACATTGTCTGATATTAACAGAGTCACTCCAACTTTCTTTTTATTAATGTTAGTAGGTATATGTTTTTTCTATTCTTTTACTTTTTCTATAATTTATTTTTTATTGAATTTATTGGGATGACAACGGTTAATAAAATTATATATACAATCTATAATATATCATCTGTATACTGTACTGTGTGTTTACCACTCCAAGTCAAGTCTCCCATCCATTCCCTAGTTGTCTTCTTCTGTGTGCACTTTTTCTCTTCTTCTGCCTTTTTGGGTTATTTTTCATGATTCCAATTGTTCTACTTTGTTAACTTAATAGCTATAACTTTTTGTCATATCATTTTGCGGACTTATTTAGAGTTGATAGTATATCTTTACTTATTAGAGTCTACCTTCAGGAGATACACACCATTACAGATGTAAGAACCTTACAACAGTGTAACTTAATTATCCTCTCCCAGTCTTTGTATCATTGTTACACATTTTGTTTCTATATATTATAAACCCATTATTTTTCTTAAAAATTAAATTCTTTTAGTCTTAAACAGACTTCAATAATATGAAGAAAATTTTGTATTTACTCACAGTCACCATTTCTAGTGTTAATTACTTTGTGTATATCCATATTTTTATTTAGTATAATTTCTTTCTACATGAATGACTTCCTTTAACATTTCTTGTAAGTTTGTAAGTAATTCTTGCAGTCTTTATGATTTGAAAAATTCTTTATTTCACTTTCATTTTTGAAAGATATTTTTTGCTCAGTACAAAATTCAAGGTTGACAATTTTTTTCTTTCAGTGCTTTATTGTTCCACTGTTTTCTCACATACATTGTTTGACCAAAAACTCTACTTTCACTTTTATTTTTATCCCTCTTTATGTTTTCTCCTCTGGCTGCTTTAAAAAAATTTTCTTTATTGGTTTAGTTTTCAGTTATTTGCTTATAATATGCCTTGATAGTTTTTCCTTTCATGTTTCTCATGCTTTTCATTCACTGATCTGCTTAGATCCACAGGTTTATCATTTTCATCATACTGGAAAAATCAGGGGCCACTATTTCTTCAAATATTTCTATTCTATCACCCTCCCTTTCCATTTGGGAACTTCGATTATACATATTAGGCTGTTGGAAGTTGTTCTACAGCTCACTTGTAGTCTGTGTGTGTTTCATTTTGGACGGCATTTACTGCTCTGTGCTCATTTTACTAATACTTTCTTCTATAATCTTAAGTTTTCTGTGAATCCATTCTAGTGGATTTTTACCACAGACATTCTAGTTTTAGTCTCTAGAAGTCCAATTTTAGAGTTTTACAATACATATTGTTTCTACTTAACATGCTCATCTTTCCTGTAAGTTCTTGAAAATATGTAAATTGTTAAAGTAACTTATTTATTGTCTTTGTTTACTAATTCTATTATTGATTTGGATTGATTTCATCTCATTTTGGGTCATATTTTCCTCCTTCATCGGGTTGATAATTTCTGATTGGATATCAAACACTGTGAATTTTATCTTTTTGGTGCTGGACACTTTTTTATTTATACTTAGCTATAAATACGCTTGTGCTTTGTTTGGATGTAGTAAATTACTTTGAAACAAATCCTATCAAGCATTCCTTTTAAGTTTTGTTAGGTAGAGCCAGAGCACCTTTTAGTCTAGGGTTGTCTTTGTCCCTCTTGGGAGGCAATACGTACCTGGCGCCAATCCGGCTGGTACAAACAGGGCCTATTCCCAACCGATGTAAGTTGCAAGGATTGCTTCCTCTTGGTATTCTTTTCCCCCAGACTCATTAAGTATTCTCATATTTATGCTTGATCGTTAAGTAGCTTAAAATTTGAGAGAGAGTCCTGCTGATCTCTGGAGTGCCCCTTATTGTAGCTCTCCCCTCACTGGTTTTCTGCTCTGCAATCTCACACCACCTTGGTCTCCTCAAACTCCCAGCCCCATCTTTTTCCTCATGGAGACCACCAGTCTCTACGTGGGCTCCTCTGTCTAGGTAGCATCATCAGACAACTGCATGGCTCAGGTAGTGTGTTTCTCCCTTTCAGGGGTCACTCTCCTTCAGTGTTTGATGTCCTTTACCTATAAAACCTTTGTCGAATAGATTTTGTCCAGTTTTTCATTTGTTTAGGTAGGTGCATATATCTAGTTCCACTTACTCCACTTTGTCTGGAAGTAGAAATCCTGTTCTGGAAGATCATTAAACCAAGAATGAAAATAGGTTTTGTGCCAACTCAGATGAACTAAAAGTAGCTATTAGGACTGTGATAAATAGTAGAAGGCAATCTTTATGTGACAGGTAAATAGCAGCATGTATACCAGCTGTTTACTTACAACTCTGAATTGCACCACAGTAGTCCTTAAATTCTGTGATTACAAAAGTGGATATGGCAAATCACTATCAACTAAAGAGAACTAAAAAAATACTAACAAATTGCAGGGACTGTAGGCCCAAGATTGTATGCAATAGGATAGTAGCAATGGAAGTAATGAGACAAATATTTAAGTAATTTTAGCATAATCACAGGTGAAGACCTTTACTTAGGAAATTTTTCATGTGCAAGTGATAGTAAACAATGTGAGCTTCTCTGAGTAAGTAGAAGGACAGAGAGACAGTGGGAAGAAAAGCCAGAGAGAGGACTTAGAACTTGAAAAGCATCTAGAGACTTAGAGGGAAATAAGGAGAAGCCAAATAAGAATGAAATGGAAAAAGAGAAACAAGAGGAAATAATGAGCAGTAACAAAAAAAGGTTTAGTAAGGGACCAAAGAGAAATAATGCTAATAAAAGGAAATGTAATAGCCAGATTAGAACAGCAACAATTCACTAATATCCAATGCCCATGGCTAAAAAGTGATAATAATTTTTCCCATTTTATACTGAATAGAAAAGGGAGAAATCTCAATAAGATTCCAAATCCACCTATGTGCATTCACTTACTATAAAAATAAAGAGTTAAGAGAAATAGTAAATTAGGTTTGAATACCAACATTTAGAAATACAGTGGGAGAAGCTACTTAAATGCTGCCTAGGCTTTATCTTAATATAAAGAGTACTGAGGAGAAACTGTAACATATTGACAATGATACAGCCTATTAAATAAGACTGAAATAGAAATTGTAAGCATCATAGTTTGAGGTGGCATTGTTTAAGTTCAGGTTGACAAAAAAGAAATAACATTCAATTATGATAAGGAAAGTTACATTCTAAAACATACATTGGTCAAAACTACGGCTACTAGATCCTCCCATGTCCAAGACCAATGTTATACCAAGTACTGTATCTTAAGATAAGGAAAACTCATCAGTGAACTTCTCAATCTAAACAGAACAAGTGAAAAACCTTTATAGCATACTCCGTGAAAAACATGTAATGCTTTCCAAAATGAATGTAAAAAATGCATTTTTCTTTGAGGCAAAGCAAGAAAGAGAATGAAGGAAATGAGGAAACAATTCACCTTGTAAGTCGAGCAATTTCTTTTCAAGGAAATGGCAGAAGTTGCAAAGGAAAATCATAAGCCAGGACATTCTTCTGAAGAACTCTGGATTTAATAAAACTATAAGCAACACCTACAATATGCAATTTGAGCCAGATGGCAACCAGCGCAAAGAAGAAACAGAACAAGTCTCTCAAAGTCAAACGAATGCCTCACGAAGAATGAGCTGCTGCTATCTCTATCACAACATCTGGAGATGAGTTTTTAAAAAAACTTATTTTGAGAGCAAATAAAATTTTATGTTTACTTGACATTGTGGCTACTCATAGGAAAAGCAAATAGTTTCGCAACATCTCTACCATATTTGTGCTCTGGTCCTCAAAAACCTGTATGTCAATTTAAGAGCCTCCGAGGGTTAGTTATAGAAACCAAGACATTAAAGTAAACATTTTTTTTTTAAGCTATCTCAAGTTTTTCCTGTTTTTCTTCCTTCAAGAAACTATGGAGCCAGATTTACTAGCTGCATGACCTGGGCAAGCCACTCACTCTACCTAGGGTCTCCTCTATGAGACTGGGATGATAACCCCATTGGGTGTCTGTGAGAACTACATGATTTAATATATGTTAAGAGCTTAGAACAGTACCTAGCACACAGTATGTACCATACATATATGTATGATATGTATATATATCATTATATATAATATATAATGCATAAGCGCATATATATGTATACATATTATACATATATATTTTTTGTTACAAAAATTTAAAAAAATTCATTCACTCCATGACTGATGGACATTTGGGTTGCTTCTACATCTTGGCGATTGCAAATAATGCTGCAACAACCATAGGGGTGCATATACTCTTCTCTTTTGAAGTCACAACGTTTATAAAAAATGGCCAAAGCATGAATAGTTTATTTGTATTCTAATTTGAAATATTTTCTTTTGTTCTGTTTTCTGAAAGCCTAGGCTGTAAAATGGTGCAGAGCAAGGTGACAGTTAATCTTTATTGTTTATCTGGATTTTTCCTGCCACTTTGACAACGGCAGGCAGAAAAGAGTGAGTGTTGCAGGTTTCTTCCAGTGGGGCGTGGCGAACTTAAACAAAAAAGAAAAAAAGAGAAAAAACTCATGGACAACAGTGTGGTAACTGCCAGGGGAGAAGGGTGGAGAGGTGGAGGAGAGTACAGAGGGATGAGAGGGTGGTGAACGGAGTAAAAAATTAAAAAGTAAATTATTTATATAATTGTTATTAAAACATATTTATTAAGCCAAACCCTACATTAGGCTGTCAGTGTACAAAGACCAATATATCAGGATGCCTGTTTTCAAAAGAGCTTGGTGAGGAGATGGATGAATAAATAATCATTACAAAAGAACAAGAAAGTTGCTGTAACAGAGAAAGGCACAGCCCACTTGGAAGCACACACAGAGGACATTTAACTGAATTACATCCTTATTTAGGCTGGGTCTTAAAATGATGCTCTTCCTAACTGGAATTAGACTTGGCCGAATTTATCCAATTCCCAGAGGAAAGAAGAGAAGATGCTTACCTTTGCTCAGCATAGAGAAGCTTGTCACAGAACAAATCAGATAGCACAGGAAATGAGGTGTGAATCTCTACTCGTTATTCAAGATGAAACTTATTTTCCCTCTCTGGGTTCAAATGGCAGAGCCTACAAGTGGCCTTTAACTCCCAATTTCATTGTCATTGTATACAAAACACAATCTGAAACTTGACCATCAGCTACTTCTTGAAAATACGGTTTTAAAATTTTCTCATTGTTAAGTCAAAATAAAAATTCAAAAGTATCTCTTTTTGAGTGTATACAACTATATACTTGGCCAACATTTTCATTCTAGTTTTTGCAATATTTTTTTTTTTTAGGTTTGTCCCTTAAGGTTAAGGAAGGCAGTGTTAACTATGATTGGTCTCTAGCTAAACATCTAAGATTCACTAGCTTAAACAAACACTAATACCTGAGAAAGTTTTCTTTCCTCCCAGTTTTAGTAGATAGATAAAAGGTTAGGTCTCCTTATCTAGCTATCTTTACAGCCCCCTAGTGATGGTTTCTTGACTGTCTCTTTAAGGTCATAAGACTATATGATACTGGCCATTGAAAACCCTCTGCCTCTCCTCGCATACCCTTGACAATGGGCTGCCCTTCATTTTTGTGCCCTCTAATACACCTATATCGTGCAAAGGGAGAAAGTGAAAATGCAAAAACAAACGTCAAAATCTGATCTTCATGCTACAGCTTTCTCTAGCCCACACAAGACCTCCTTAAAAACTGAATGTCTTTGTCAAAGTGGCAGGAAAAATCCCTATAAACAATCAAGATTAACTGTCACCTTGCTCTGAACCATTTTATAGCCTTGGTTTTCAGAGAACAGAATAAAAGAAAATATTTCAAATTAGAATACAAAGAAACCATTCATACTTTGGCTATGTTTTATAAATGATGTGACTGCAAAAAAAAAGTGTATTTAAAAAATCTGAATTTAATCACATGCCAGCAAAATTATTTCTTTATTAAAAAAAAAACTTTTCCATGTGTCCAAACTTCAGGTTCAAAACTGGAGTTTTCTTGGGCAAAACTCCTAACGCACCTGACACAGCTGTCTCTAGGTTGAAGGGCAATGGTGTTCTTTAGAACACTGCAAATGACTCTATTCAAAGTTGAGGATGATACTTGAGAATATGACCCGTGCTTTAATACTTAATATGAATGACTTTGACTCTACTACAGTTTTTTCCCTAAAATGTTTTAATATATCAAGCTTATCTCCACCTATTTGAAGATTTAAACTCATGTGGACATAAAAATGAAATCAAGGATCACTTGCACAAGGGCAAGTGAGTGGTAACTGGCAAGGTTCTGAACATTCATTTAATTGTATACTATATACCATGTGATGACATATATGTACATTATCTACAAACACTCTCACATATAAATTTGCAACGAATACATATATACACAAACAAAAGCATGCAAGATATTTTAATTTTATCCAATTAAAGCTTTTATGAGTTACCAAGTCACTTTTATAATTCTAAAAATGTAAGCATGAGCTAGGAAAGACTCAGCGTTTTCCATAAGGACAATGAGTAACAAACAGCCCGCCCGATCTTCATTAAGCCACAGGGCAGCGAGTTTTCTTTACCACTCCTGCTGCACTTCCATACAAGCAGGAGCTTCCTCGCTGACCCAACACCCAGCTTCATGTGATCATTCTCGACCTCGGGGTCCCGGGAGCAGGAGAGGGAAGGGAAAGAGGGAAGTAAAAGACACCAGCTCTAGCACATACTGTATTTCCATGTTTTAAGACAATATTATAGAGTAGGGCAAAAGGAGGATTTCAGCTGAGTACCTGAAACAGAGTTTATTCTTATATAATGATTTATTAATTATTGTATTATTTTCCATATAAACACCTGTAAATCTATTTTAGCTCACCCTGCATATACTGTGAGACAAAGTAAAAGCCAGATGACTCTTCTGACATCTTGCTGATCCATTAAAAACAAGAAAAGGTGAGGATAAAGATGCTTACCTGTTGTTCCTGCATTTTCGCAGCACCAAGTTCTGAGAGAGACACGGTGAGCTTCTCCTGCTGTTCTGATAGATATTTCTGATAGAGGCTTAGAAGTTCTTGGCATTCTCTGTACTGTAGCTGAAGAGGTGAGATTGCAAATTAAGGGAAAAAACTGAATAAATGAATTCAAAGTGCACCTATGAGTGCTGCTTTTCAGATTCCAATACGCAGAATAGAGACAGATATGGAACCATATTTGGTGAGAGTGCAGGCAAGGGCAGTCTTCAGATGAACATAGTAACTGTATTTTCATTTGAATGTATCTCATTTGAAGAGGCAGTTTTCTCTAAACATTTCAATTTGAATAGAAACAAATGCAAACACATGCAAAAAAAGGAGGTTGGATCCCTACCTTACACCATATACAAAACTAACTAAAAATGAATCATTGGCCTAAACGTAAGAGCTAAAACTATACAATTCATAAAAATAAATCTTTGTGACCCTGGATTAGGTAATGGTCACTTAAAAAACAGCAATGAAAAAATAAATAAATAATTTTGACTTCAAAATTTAAAAGTTTGTGCTTCAAAAAAAGAGACTGAAAAGACAGCCTACAGGATGAGAGAAAATATTTGCAAATCACATATATAAGGAACTGTTATCAGACTATAACAACACCTTACATGAGTCAACAATAAAAACTACTAACCTAATTAAAAGTGGGCAAAAGACTTGAACAGATACATCCCAAGAAAATATACAAATGGTCAAGCAGCTCTAGAAAAGATGCTGGCCATCATTAACGATTAGGGAAATGCAAATCAAAACTACAATGAGATACCACTTTGCATCTACTAAGATGACTATCTTAAAAAAGACTGACAATAATACACACTGACAAAAATATGGAAACATTAAAACCCTCCTACACAGCTGATGGGAAGATTAAATGGTGCTGTTGCTTTGGAAAATAATTTAGTGGTGTTTCAAAAAATTAGACACATAGCTACCATATGACCCAGCAATTCCACTTCTAGGTATATACCCAAGAGAATTAAAAATGTATGCCCATATAAAGCTGTGTACATGCATATTCAGAGCAGCATCATTCATAACAGTAAAAAAGTGAAAACACCTAAACGTCCACCAAGTGATAAATGGATAAACAGAATGTGGTATATCTATGCCAAGGAGTCTTATTCAGCCGTAAAAAGAAACAAAGTATGGCTACATGCCACTGTATGAATGAACCTCGAATTTTGTTAAAGAAGCCAGACACAAAATACTACATATTAAATGATGTCACTTATATAAAGCACAAAATATTACATATTATATGATTTCACTTATATAAAGCTGTTGCTATTCTTTTGTTGTTTTAAATACTTCTTCCAATGAGCCAGGGGAAAGAATATTCAGTTCTAAAAAAAACTGATCACAAATAAGAGTTACATTCATTCATGCTCACTTTCTATTCTCTTCTCCAATTTCCTTAAGTATCTATTATGGGAAAAGCAGAAGAAAAACAAACAAAAAGAAATGTCCAGGGTAGCCCAAGCCATACAGACAGAAAGCGCATTAGTGGTTGTGAGTGTCTGGGGGAGGGAAGAGGAAGCAACTGCTAACGGTTATGGGTGTTATGAGGGAGGTAGCAAACATGCTCTGGAATGGGATGTTGTCTTTGCACAGCTTTAGGAACATAGTCAAAAACACTGAATCATATACTTCAGAAGTTGAATTTTATTTTATGTGAATTTTACCTCAATAAAGCTGTTACCAACCCCGCTCCATCCCACCAAAAACAGAATAACAAATGCAGGGTGGAAGCAATGGTACAGTTCAGGTAAAAATAATTACTACCTAATTTACAAAGTCATGACTATATTAAACACAAAGGGATATAATTAGATTTTTGTCTTGTTTGTCTGGTTTCGCAAAACATTAGTTAAGGCAGTGTTTCAACAATAAAACCATCATGAGGACAATTTCCGTCCAAATACCTCCTTATATTTTTTACAGACTAGTATGAAGAATATAGCAGCCTAACCTGGGCTACCCTTTCTAACAGCTCCTCAGACTTGCAAAGTTCTCAAGAGGAAGACAATAAATGGAAAAGGTCACCTAACTGTGCAGGCCAGGTGTCTGGAAGACAGACAGCTCTACCTAAGAGAGTTCTGCTCCTCATTTCTCACTGTGGTCATTTCCTCCCCAGGCCCATTTTTCTCTCAGATCACTTCTGAATCTCCCCCTTATACTTAATTATGTATACTTTGGTATAAAAATTACTGCCCAATGAGATTATTCTGCATAAATACTTTTATAACAGGCCATCATGATTAAAGTGGGAATAGTATTTCTTAAATGTCAAAAATGGTGATTGGTTTCAGTATTCTATAACATTTTCATAACCTAGTCATTGCTTCTGGGCAGATTCCTGTTCTAATAACCTCTGTCAATCATGACTGCACAAATAACCACTTGCTTCGTTATTCTCATTATTAATCTCTAACAAAAAAAAGAGACAGAGATGGCCTGTAGAAGAGAAAGTGGTTCATAAAGAAAGAAGAGACTACTAATCTTGAGGAATACATTAATTAGAAGAGCATGTTGAATACACAGCATCTTCAAAAAACAACAACAGAATGAACGGCGATCTAAATAAGCTAATGCTTTCAAAGTCAGCTTATATCAGACCAGGCTTGTTTTACATTCCCGTGCTTTTTCGTCAGCAAGCTCTGAAAGACAGGGATGATTTGTGGCGGTCCCAGGAGTCTCTGCCAGCTGTAATGTATATAAAAAGATTTTTTTCATTCTACCTGTTATCATAGGCAGTAATGTTTATAATAGATGAACATATCAGCCTGGATGCAGAATATGATTTTCACTGTTTAAGAAGGTAGCACAATTAAACAGCCTAAGAGGTAGATGTCAGCATCTGAAGACAAATTACAGGTATATCTCATTTACTGCGTCTCACTTTATTGTGCATTTTACAAATTGAAAGTCTGTGGCAACCCTGTGTTGAGCAAGACTATGGGCGCCATTTTTCCCACAGCATTTGCTCACTTTATGTCTCTTTGTCACATTTTGGTAATTCTCACAAGATTTTAAACTTTTTCATTATTTTATTTGTTATGGTGATCTGTGAGCAATGACCTGTGATGTTACTATTGTAATGTTTTGGGGCACCATGAACTGTGCCCACATAAGAAGGCAAACTCACTTGACAAATGTGTTTTGAGTGCCCCAGTGACCAGTGGTTCTCCCATCTTTCTCCCTCTCTTTGGGCTTCCCTGCTCCCTGAGACAACACATATTAAAATTAGGACAATCAATAACCTTACAATGGCCTCTAAGTGTTCAGGTAAAGGAAAACTTGCACATCTCTCACTTTATATCAAAAGTTAGAAATGATTAAACTTAGTGAGGAAGGCATGTAGTAAGTTGAGATAGGCTGAAAGCTAGGCATTTTGTACCAACGAGTCAAGTTGTGAAATCAAAGGAAAGTTCTTGAAGGAACTTTCTACTACAATGAACACATGAATGAGAAGAAAGTGAAACAGCCTTCCTGCTGATATGGAGAAAGTTTAGTGTTCTAGATAGATAACCAACATTTCCTTAAGCCAAAGCCTAAGCCAGAGCTGGGCCCTAACTCTCTTCAACTCTAACAGGGCTGAGAGAGCTGAGCAAGCTGCAGCAGAAAAATCAGAAGCTAGCAAAGGGTTGGTCTTGAGGTTTAAGAAAAGATGTTTTCTTAACATGAAAGTATAAAGTGAAGCAGCAAATACTGATATAGAAGCTGCAGCAAGCTATTTAGAAGATCTGGCTAAGAAAATTAATGAAAATGGCTACACTAAACAACAGATTTTCAGTGTAGACAAAACAGCTTTAAATTATTGGAAGACGCCATTCAGGACTTTCATAGCTACAGAGAAGTAAATGCCTGGCTTCAAAATTTCAAAGGATGGGCTGACTCTTTTGTTAGGGACTAATATAGCTGGTGACTTTAAGCAGAAGACAATTTTCTCTCATCATTCTGAAAACCCTAGAGTCCTTAAGAAGACAAGGAAACAACTGATGTGTCCTTCAATAGATGATTGGATAAAGAAGATGTGGTACATATGAGGCCTGTCCAGAAGGTATCCAGTCATGTAATATGAAAAATAGAGACATTTATTGAAGAGGATGCAAGATACAAGAAACATTGTACAAAGCACAATGAAGCTTCAGTCCCCTTCAGAGTAGGCACCTGGAGACCTCACACAGCACTCCCAATCACCATCAGCCGCCCTGTCATATTTTCCTGAATCCAATCAATGGTCTGAAATCTCATCCCTTTCAAAGGTGATTTTAGTTTTGGGAAAAGCCAGAAGTCGCAGGGTACCAAATCTGGGCTGTAGCAGAGCTGAGTCACCTAGAAGATTTGATATTTCACAAAAAACTGCATGAGACATGATGCATGAGTGGGAGCATTGCGGTGATGAAACTGCCAGTCACTAGTGGTCCATAGCTGCAGCCTTCTGACTCATCTGAATAGTTTCCCTGGGGGAATGCTCAAGCTTAACACAAAATTTGATGCAGATTCATTGTTCTACTCGCTCAGTCATTTTGAATGCTATGGCCACACAGCACACATGCTCACTCAATGGCGCCTATCACCCCCACTGACTAGAACAGTGAAGTCACCATTGTTCATGCTTGAACATTCCAGTCCACTCTCCTTGGCTGCCAGGTTACATCGATGACGTGCAAACCATTCTTGTTATGTTAACAATGGCTGGGCTTTTTCCAGACAGGCCTCATATACACAATGGAATACCACAAGGAAAGATGAAATACTGCCATTTGTGACAACACGGATGGACCTTGAGAATATCATGCTAAGTGAAATAAGTCAGACTGGAAAAGTTAAGGATCATGTGAGTATATGTTAGATATAAAACTGAAAGCAACAAATAAACAAACAAGAAAAACAAACAAAAACGCATAGACACGGACAGCAATATAGAACTTATCAGAGAGAAGGGAAGTTGGCGGGTAGTAGAGGATAAAGGGGTCAAATATATGGTGACAGAAATTGATTTGACTTTGAGAACACAATACAATATACATATCATGTATCATAGAAATGTATACCTGAAACCTATATACTCTTATTAACCAATGTCACCCCCAAAACATTGAATAAAACAAGAATTATGCTACATCTACTTGGCTTGTTCTCTGTAAATAAAACCACAAAGCCTAAATAACAACATACCTGTTTACAACATAGTGTACTAAACATTTTAAGCCCACTGTTGAGGAGAAGAAAGGTTTCCTTTCATAATATTATTGCTCATTGACAATGTACCTGGTCGCCCAAGAGCTCTGATGGAGATGTACAAGGAGAATAACGTATTTTTCATCACTGCTAACATAACATCCATTCTGAAGCCCATTGATCAAAGAGCAATTCTGCCTTTCATGTCTTATTATTTAAGAAATATATTTTGTAAGGCTGTAGCTGCCATAGACAGTGATTTCTCTGATGGATATGAGCAATGTCAATTGAAAACCTTCCAGAAAGGATTAACCATTCTAGATGACGTTAAAAACCATTCGTGATTCATGGGAAGAGGTCAAAATATCAACATTAACAGGGATTCAGAAGAAGTTGGTTCTAATTCTTATAGATGTCTTTGAGGAGCTCAAGACTTCAAGGGAGGAAGTAATTGGAGACGTGCTGAAAATAGCAAGAGCATCTGACGTGGAGACTAAGAAATGAATGAACTGTGAAATCTCATAATAAAACTAACAGACAGATGAGGAGTTGCTTCTTGGGGATGAACAAAGAAAGCGGTTTCTTAAGATGGAACCCACTTCTCGTGAGGGTGCTCTGAAGAAGGCTGAAGTGGCAAAAACGATTCAGGGCATGACAAAGTGAGCTGTTAAGGCAGCGGCAGGGCTTGAGAGGACCGACACTAATGTTGAAAGTTCTGCTGTGGGTAAAATGCTACCAAAGAGCATCACATGCTACAGAGAAATCATTGGTAAAAGGAAGAGTCCATCAGTGGGGCAAACTTCGTTGTTGTTTTATTTTAAGAAATTGGCAACAGCCAGTCCAACCCCCAGGCACCCACACGCTGATCGGTCAGTATCCATGAAGACTAGCACAGGACCTTCCACCGGCAAAAAAAGTATGCATCGCTGAAGACTCAGATGATGGTTAGCAGTTTTAGTAACAACTTTTTATTATGTATAGTACTTTTTTTTTGACATAATGCTATTGCACATTCAATGGAGTATAGTACAGTGTAAATGTAACTTTTATGTGCACTGTGAAACCAAAAACATTGAGTGACTTGCTCTACTGTGTAATTTGATTTATTTCCGTGGTCTGAAACTGACTCCGCAAAACCTCTGAGGTTTGCCTGTACAGGCGTATTCATTTAAACATATGCCAGGTGGCAGAATGTAAAAATAGGCAGTCTTATTTTATCAATTTTCTATATCAATATTGTTCACCAAATTTTTAAATGCCCTAATTTTTCTGGAAAATCCAAAATTAGTGTCCATACAAAACAATAATTTTCCTTTCTTCCCAGCACAAGGAGACTTTAATCCTCTAACTGAAGAGAAGGATTTACATTAGGAAAATGTGGGTACAATGCTTTCTGAACTGATTTGGGGGAGGGCGTGTAGAGAGAAGAAATATTTAACCCAATCCTGGCCAACTGACAGAAAAGCACGCAACGAGTGTAGAAAACGGAACCTCAGTGGAGGTGTGCAGCACACACGGACGGACGCGACCCCAGCATGGCGGTGTGGACAGCTGGCGGCTGGCCCAGCCACCATGGAAGGACTGAGAGAAACAGGGGTCATCATGACCTCGTCAAAGGAAAAAAACTTTTCATAAGATAACGTAGTGTAAATTAATAGGACAGATCATATCAAAACTCACATCAAAACATATATATCAAATCAACTAGCTGAAACGGATGCTGGAAATGGTCATTTTACAAAGTTTAGAGCCTTAACTCCAAAAT
This sequence comes from Micronycteris hirsuta, assembly GCA_004026765.1. Classification (NCBI taxonomy): domain Eukaryota; kingdom Metazoa; phylum Chordata; class Mammalia; order Chiroptera; family Phyllostomidae; genus Micronycteris; species Micronycteris hirsuta. The sequence goes on from PVJI01000037.1 coordinate 358,042, forward strand.
GCATTAGAGTAGTTCCTCTTATCTGTGGTTTTGCTTTTTGCAGTTTGTTACCCACTGTCAAACTTATTTCAAAAATATTAAATGAAAATTCCAGAAATGAACAATTCATAAGTCTTAAACTGCATGGCACTTTGAGTAGCATGTTGGAACCTCGCACAATCCGGCTCCATCCTGCTTCATCCCACCCTGGATGTGGACCATCCCTTTGTCCTGAGCACACGTGGTCCGTGTGCCGCTCGTCCGTTAGTCACACACTGGCTCTCTCAGTTATCCACTGTTGTGGCGTCACAGTGCCTGTGTTCAAGTAATACCTATCGACTTAATAAACGGCTGAAAGCACCAAAGTCATGGTGCTGGCAAGTCAAATATGCCAAAGAAAAGCTGTAAAGTGCTTCCTTTAAGTGAAAAGGTGAATAGGATCAATGACCCAGCAATTCCTCTTCTGGGTATCCACCTGAAAAAGTTGAAAATATTTATTCGCAAAGACATACGCACCCATCTGTTCACTGCAGCACTATTCGCCGTGGCTAAGACATGAAAACAACTCAAGTATCCTTCTACATATGATTGGATAAAGAAAATGTGGTACATACGTACAATGGAATACTACTCAGTCATAAGAAAAGATGAAATAGCCGTTCGCAACAACATGTGGGCTCTTGAGAATATCGCGCTATAAGTGAAATAAGTCGGGTGGAAAAAATCAAAAACATGACTTCAAGCATACGTGGGATATAAAGCTAAAAGCCACAAGCAAACCCGACGGACAGAAAGTCACAGACACAGACACAGTGTGGCGGTCACCAGAGGGAAGGGGTGTCGAATACGTGGTAACAGAAGACAAATTTGTGGGTGGAGAGCATGCAATGCAATCTACAGATGGTGTGTTATAGAACTGCAAACTTAAAGTCTATATAGTTTTATTAAACAACGTCATGCCAATAAATTTAATAAAATTTAAAAACATTTGCTAACAAAGAAAATGTTAGTATAATGCAGTAAGATTTTGTGGGGCATTTACATAATGATTATTGCAGTATATCCTTGTAATTGTACTATTTGATTACTACTGTTCTTAATCTCCTACTGTGCCTAATTTATCAATTAATCATTTTTATAGATATGTATGTACAGGAAAAAACAGTGTATACAGGGTTTAGGGCTCAGTACTATCTCTGGTTTTAGCATCTACTGGGGGGCTGGCACATATCCCCATGAATAAGGGGGTGACTGCATATAGGAAAATAAACTAAAGATCAAAGCAGAATAAAGAATGAGGATGAACTCCGTCTGAGAACCAGAGGCGAAGGAGGAAGGAGCAGAAGAAAGGGCACAGTGCTGGCAGGCAGCCAAGGCAGAAGGTGACCGTCTCCGCTGGTGCAGCAGAGGTCACTGCCGCCACCCGCCCACCCTTGCCTCGAATATCTGGGATGCTTGGATCTGGTACTTGATACAGAGCCAAATGAAGGGAGGCCTTCCAGTTTAAAGATGAGTAAGTTCTGGGGAACCTAATGCATAGCCTGGTGACTATAGTTAACACTTGTATAGTTCTACTCGAAAGTTGCTGAGAATAAATCTTAAATGTTCTCACCAAACACACACACACGTAATAATTTTACAGTGTATACAATGTATCAAATCATACTGTGCACCTTAAACTTACACAGTGTTGTATGTCAAAAATATCTGAATAAAGCTGAGGGGAAAAAATCAAGAGGCTTAGAGAAAGAGATTTTACCAAATCAGGACATGTTCTAGGGGAGTCATTTAAACAGAGGGTGCAGTGGAAATTCTGAAAAACAGAGGTGAGCGCCACTTTGACCACACTGCAGGGAAGTCAGGAAAGGCCCCAGAGAAGATGTGACCCCAGAAATGAATGGAAAAGAACTACACAGATGAACTGGTAGGTGCGGCGGGAGCGCCCTCAGCATCGGGAACAAAGGCAGGGAGGAATCAAACAGATAGGACGCTAAGGGCGCTGCCGGGAGTACAGAACGGACCGTGCACTGGTCAGGAGCAGGAGAATGAGTGAAAGATAAATATGGGCCAGGTCGCGAATGTTACACTAAGTCGTTCGGATTTTATTTCCCTCTGAGTTCATTAATGCCTTACAGCCGATTTGCATTTTATAAAAGGCATCTTTCATAGGAATGTGAAGGCTTAATAGAAAAGTTCCATTTCCTCTAATGTTTGGAGGACTTAAGACTAGGATCAAAGCAACGAGTTAGAAAATTGCTACAACAACCTAAGCAAAGGATGAGAGGGGCCTCATTTGAAGTAACATGGTAGGAATTAGGGGGTAAAGGGATTATAAAGAGAAATTTAAGACACTGTCAACTCATGTGGGTGACAAGATGTATGACCAATGAACAGTTCCATTTACCAAGACGGAGAATGCAGAATAAATACGAGGTTTGGGTGGAGGTGCACCTTTAGACACACTGAGTTTGAGATGCTTGGGAAGCATTTAGTAGAGATGGTCAACAGGGGACATTTAGATCCCTGGGCCTGGAATGCAGAAGAGAGGTCTCAGTAAAAACAGAAAATTGGGAGTTGGTCACTTTATATGTGGTAGCTGAAGACATCAGGGTGTGACATTTCCAGGAAGAGTGTAGTTTTGTTCGTTCATTCCTTCATTCAGTCTTTTATTCACTCAACAAATAAGTTCCACAGGGCAGGGACATTTGTGTTTTGTTCGCTGCTGAATTCCTTAGCCTACATAACAGGTGCTCAACAACTATTTATTAAATAGAGACATTACTAACTGAGACTGTGCTGGATGCCAGACCTCCAGCGATGCGCAAGATCAACACTGTCTCCCTCAGTGAGCTTGCCATCCGGCAATGAGGGCAGTAACGAAACATGGTAACGCACGATGAAAGCAGTGGCAGGAGCGTTATGCAGTGCTATGCCAACACTTCCTACGAGGACTTCACATGACTGAGGGACCACAGAAAACCTCCTGTAGAAAGAAATGTTCAAACTGAGAGAAGAGGACCAATGTAACAATCACATGTGAAGGGCAGGCAAAGAAAAGGGAATCGACAGAAAGATGTAGTCAACTGTGTGCAATGCTGCAGAGTCCACTCCAGTTAAAGACTGAGAGTTGACGAGGCCACCGCAGACTTCGCCAAAACACAAGTGTGGCATTCATTACTCAGGTGCTGACCATCTCCCCCGCTGTCTTGGTAGACAGAAGTTATGCTAGTTTCACATCAAACACAGAAGCTGCTAGACAAAGAGATGTTTTATTCAGGGTCTGACCATGAGGCTGCAATTCTAATGCAGTCCACTAGTCACAGCCTCCCAGGGAAATATAGAGTTCCAAGATTTTCATTACGGCAGGTACTCCCTTTACTCTGAACACCTACATACAACATAATATATAAAGACAGCATATACTGTGTGTTCTGCTTACAATATTTTGCCTGGCCCCAATGTGACAAAATTCCTATTTATCCTTTCAAACTTGCTTTGACATCGTCTCTTCCTCCAAGCTTTCACTGACCTCCCAGATAGAGCTAAGCACCTTTATTATGGCACATGGTGTGTAGTTAAAATTATTCAGCTATATTACTATCACCTGAAGTGGCCTGTGTGTTTCCAGAAATCACGGCGTATTAATCTTGGTATCTCTCTAGTATACAGCAGGCACATCAAAAATGTTGGAGGAGCCCGGCTGGTGTAGCTCAGTGGATTGAGCGCAGGCTGGGAACCAGAGGGTCCCGGTTCGATTCCCAGTTGGGGCACATGCCTGGGTTGCAGACCAGGTCCCCAGTGAGGGCCATGGGAGAGGCAACCATACATTGCTCTTTCTCTCTCCCTTCTCCTCTCTCTGAAAATAAATAAATAAAAATCTTAAAAAAAAAAAAAAAATGTTGGAGGAGCCCTGGCTGGTGTAGCTCAGTGGATTGAGCGCGGGCTGGGAACCAAGCGGTCCCAGTTTGATTCCCAGTCAGGGCACATGCCTGGGTTGCAGGCCAGGTCCCCATGAGGGCCATGTGAGAGGCAACCATACATTGCTATTTCTCTCCCTCTCTTTCTCCCTCCTTCCCCTCTCTCTAAAAATAAATAAAAAATAAAAAAAATTGTTGGAGGAATGAACAAAGGAATAAAGGTAAAGGGGTGCCTATGAAACTTCATGTTAGCTTTGGGCTTAGAACTGAAACAACATAGATGAACCATGTGGTTTTTAAACTAGCCAAGAGGATGGCTAAAAATACTGACTCATTAAAAATTTTAAAATGTTCCAATCTCACAGGATTTTCCCATCTGAAGCAAATATGCTTTCTGACCATGCCATACATTCCTCACATTCATTTCCTTTTCTCCTCTTTCAAAAAACGGTATGTGTTTTCTCGACATGAACACTGAGATCCAAATAATACATCCAGTTTGGCACTCAATGACAACATATGCAGCTGAAAATGGACTGCTGGTCAAATAAAATCTGATAGCGAGATGGACTGATGAGCAGAGATGGACAAGAATTTCACACGAACGCCGGCGCTCTCTCACTAAGTTGTGATCTCTGCCGGAGTACAACCCACTGATACAAGGCTGAAATCTTCCTGTTAATTAAAAGAGAAATTTATGGCAAATTCAGTGCAAAGCTAGTGTTTTCCAATGTCCCAATGGTAGTAATCACTGAGGAGGAGAGAAATCTCTAACACAAACAGGAAAACTCAACGTTCTGGATACTGACAAGGGGAAAGAGGAGTCAAATTCCTCACACCCGGTTTCTTCTGAACCCAGTCAGTTTGAACAACGGCAACAGAAACATGAGCCACAGAAAGATATCTAGTTAGAGGAAGTGACTAGCTTTTTTAAAGAGTTTTCTGATCATTCCGCTCTCTAGGTTGTTTCCTGCAGAGCTTCCAGACAGGACGGAGTAGAGACAGACTTGGGCCTAAGACAATTTAGATCATCTTCTGCTCAGATCATTAGACACCGAGGTTTTTTAGGAAACCAACTACACAGTAAAGACCCGAGGTTTCCTTCGCCAACTTTGATGGCAAGGGCACCAATCTAAAAGTTCACATTCAGATACCCTAAGAAGCAGGCTATCAGCGTGCCAGGCTGACCATAATGTGCCTTCCTTAGAGTTTCCTTTTCACATACAACTCTGTGCATGTGCACTTTCAAGCATTCATGGTGGATGTTAAAGACAATGTTGCAAAAACATTTCTATTGAAAACCGTGCATTTTCTCTTGCATCTAACCTGCTTAAAAATTTATCTTTTGTTTAAAAGTTCCATATTTCAGCTAGACCCAAAGGAGAAGTATTTGCCCCATTTGGAAGGCTGCTTTAAATCAATTCAGCCTTTTTGAGTTATAGGAACTGCCCTAGAATTGTAAGGGCAGGGGGGGGGGGTGGGGCTGGGGGCTGGGAAGGCTGTTATCACCAACCAGACGCTACTTTATAAGGTAAACTGCAGTAACAACGACTAAACACTTGAAAATTTCCAATTTCAGAACGCGTAAACTCCTGACTATACAGACCACTGAAAACAGTCTGCACACTAAGCTCTCTAGACCCTGACAGTGAAGTTGCATGTATGATGCCTTGGGAAGCAGAACTAAACATACCAAGCTGGGGCCTCCTAGCTCCAGCCATGAGGAACAGGCTTAAAGCTTCTTAGAGGGAAGTCATCTCATTCTGCTCCCTACCTTCAAGCAGAAGAGCTTCGTTCTTGTCATTAAATTAAAACTCACCACGAACTATCGATATCAATATATATGATACCTCCGTCTCTTCAGACCTCTATATTTGTCTACTTGAACTATTTATGCTGCTATGTAAGACCATTCATCTCTGAGTGGAAATGTAAACTGAATTTAAGAGGTCCCTTAATCTTCTCTTTGCCAAACTAAGTAAGCCAGTGGCATTATGCTTTCCTCATATAGTTCATCTTACAGCTCTTATAATTTTTGTACTTGTCATCTTGCCTTTCTTCAGCCTTCTCATTAGAGTTCTCTTATTAGAGTCAAATAATACCATCACCTATTGCGCAATTAATACTCACCACCAGGAATAGGTATCTGAATTAGAGTATCTGAGAATGACTCAGTATACCCTCTACATGGGGATGGGACACTTCTAGGTGCTTTAAAGATATTACCATATTTGATTCCCATCAAAAGAAAAATAAATGTGAAGTCCTATTCAGTGTCCCTTTCCAAGTACATCTGCAGCACAGAATGGTTAACAACGTACCCAAGGTCGCTTTGCCAGTGAGCTAAGATTTCAAGTAAAGTCCTAGAACCACTAGAGATGAGTGTTTCTTAAAAATATACATAGGAAGCATTTGTGAATCTTGTTAGACAGCAGATACTGATTCAGTAGATCTGAGGAAGGGCCTCAAAGTCCACATTTCCAGCAAGCTCCTGAGTGACGCTGACTGCCGGTCCTGGACCCACGGCACCTGCGAGTGTGCACAGCACTCTAAGTGCCCTCCCTCCTCCACATCAGCGGGGGGAAGCCCATCCTCCTCCTTTACGGTAAAGTGTGATACCGTAAAGGGAGTTGGACCCCGTCCTTACTCCCTTTCATCCATCCTTAGAATATGGTGTTGCGTTTTGTCTTTGGTCACCTCTATTTGTTTTGGAAAGAAGCATATGGAAAATAAAATATGAGATGTGAAGTAACCCATTTTCCCCTTTAGAAGGAAGGAGTAGTCTAGATTTTCAGAGCAGTATAACATCTCCATTGTGCCTTACCACTGAAGTAATAACAATTAGCAAATATTACCTGTAGGGCTTGAGAATTTATATTGGGGGAAGAGTCCATAGAGAAAAATAAACAACCACATTTTTCCTCTTCTACTTTCAAATAGATAGCCGTTCTCTACCTTGCCCAAGCACACTTTTAAGCCTAGGTTTACAATATAGCTTATGAATTAAGTTTAACATAGCCAGACCATTAGCTATGGCCTTAGGGAACAGTATTCTCACCAGAATTGCATACACTTTTTAATGTGGTTGGAAAACTCAACCCGATATAATAATTCTCAGAAAAACTGAACAATTTCCATAACATAATACTCATTACTAGAGTGAAAAAGGAGAATTCTTATAGAATGGGATCACACCTAACATTTTAAGGTTAAATTAGAAAAACTAGTAGGAATATATCATTTCTTGCTTCTTTGCAAATGACTGAGGCTATTGCTCACAAATGTAAATTACTGCTCGGAGAAAAATTAAGTAACTCCTATGTGCAGGTTTATTATCTAAACTCAGCAAATGCTGTGACGACTGAAGGTAATAAAGCATTTTATGAAGAACTTCACTTCAGTGGTTCCTAATAATTGAGCTTCTGTGGACTGTTTAGCACAATGATATTTTAAAAACTGGTAAAGAACCAGATTATTTGCTTGACCCTCCCTCAAGAAATATTATAGAGAAACAGCCCAAAACACTCAAGAAGAAAAGTTTGACAGTGTCATTAAAATCAAGGAGTTAGGTTTTTGCCTTACTATTTTAACATTATTGATTGCTAAATAAATTAATCCAACAGGCCACATTAAAAAAAAAAATCCCTGAGACCCAAGTTTTTATCTATATATGCTTAACAAAGGAGAACTGGGTCTGTCATAAAAGTCGAAAGTAATGAACAGAATAATGCTAATGATTTCAACATTATTTTTGTGTTTTAAGCCATTCCAATAGGACGCAAAAATTTTCTTTATTTAGTCTCTGCCTCGTGGTGATTTTGCCTGAAAAGTCAGTCTTAGCTAAATCAGTTCACCTGGTTCTTCACTGGGAGGGAAGAATACCCTCTTTTGGACTAACATAGACATATAACTACAATAGGACAAGTTCAGAAAATTGAGTCAATGCTAAAAGCTAGAAAAAAAATTTTAAGAAAAAATAAGTACAGTAGGACTTCTGGTTCCAGACAAGACATAATCACATATAAAAGAAATATAAGAAGATTCAGAAAGATGGAGAGAAGGTGATAGATTGCTAGAGATCTCAAAACCCGGGGAACAACACAATGGTGAGCTGCTTAGTTTTGTTTTTGCCTTATCTACCCTGGACTGAGTGTTGGAGAAGTCAATAATCCAGAAATGCCAATGGACACGGGAAAAAAATTCCAAGAGCAGCCTGCTCTTGCTAGCCAACAGAAGAGAAAAGGGTCTCTCGCCCCACAAAACAGGAAACAAGAACTGCCTTACCCTAGCCAAACACTGTAGAAACCATGGCAACCCCACCCACCTCCATCAGCCAAGGCTAAGACTTCCGGTGTCCGCCTTCCCTGCCGCCTTTCCTGATGCGGCATCAGAGAAGACTGAGTGGGGAGCCAGTACCTTAATCCCTATCTGATGGTGACGATTCCGTTTTCCACATCCTGCACCCTTCTGATTATCAGTAGAGGCCTCACGGGGAGCCTGCACCTCCAGTCCTGTCCAGCTTTAATTAGGTGTCCTTCCCTGCTGTGGTGGTGGCAGAAGAAGCTGTGTGTAAAGCAAAGAATTTCACAACATGTCAGCAGTAACACTGGAGACCATTTGGGAAGCTCCTGCCCTCGGTCAGGGTGGTATCAGCAGAGGTCTAGTAGGAGTGGAATTCTTCCCCTCACCTCCCCCCAGCAGTAATGAGGTAACCACCTCTCCCTGGGTGTGGAAGGAGGTGAAGCCTCCTTTCCCCCTCACTGATGTGATGTCAGAAAAGGTCCACTAAAAGAGATGATTTAAATAAAACTATACCATAAGTCCAAAAATATCTCAAGTACAACTCAAACTAACTTGTCATAGCAAGAGCCAGAATAATCTCAACTTGAATGAGAAAAGACAATCGACAGATGTCAATACTGAAATGACACAGATGCTGGAATTATCTGATAAGAATTTTAAAGTGGCCATCATGAAAAGCTCCAATAAGCAATTATAAACATGCTTAGAACAAATGACAAAAGTCTCAACAAAGAAATACAAAATATAAAAAACAATCAAATGAAAATTTTAGAACTGAAAAATAAAATAACCAGAATAGAAAAAACCTTTCTGGATGGGCTCCACAACAGAATAGATAGGACATAGGAAAGAATTAGTGAACCTGGAGATAGAACAAAACACACTATCTAATCTGACAATGAAGAGAAAATGGACTGAAAGAGAAAACAAACAGAGCCTTGGGGACTTGTGGAACTATAACAAAAGACCCAGCATCTGTGTCACTGGAGCCCCAGAAAGAGAGCAGGAAGAGGGTAGATAGAGAAATATAGGGAGAACTAATGCCTGAAAATTTCCCAAATTTGGCAAGAAACATAAACCTACAAAATGAAGAAGTCGAGTGAACCCCAAACGAGATAAACTCAATGAAATCCATGCCAAGACACATCATAATTAAACTTCTGAAAACTAAAGACAGAGGGAAATCTTGAAAGCAAGAGAGAAGCAACACCTTATTTAAATGGGGGAAAACAGAACGACAGTAGATTTTAATCACAAGACATGGCAAGGGTGGCGAGAGAAGGAAGTGGCACATTTTTCAAATGCTGAGAGAAAAGAGCTGTCAACCCTAGGATTCTATATCCAGCAAAGCTATCCTTCAAAAAATACAGGAGAAATCAAGAAATTCTCAGATGAAGGACAACTATGAAAATTTAGATTTATTCTAAAAAAAATGGCTAAAGATTACCTAAATAGGAAGGAAAGAATTAAGGAATTCTGGAACATCAAAAAGGAAAAAAGAACAGAAAGAGGACAAATACAAATAAAAAGACTTCTCTTGACCTCTTGAGTTTTCTAGATTATGTTTGACAGCTGAAACATTAACTATAATGTTGTCTAACGTGAATAAAGATAAACAACTGAGAACTGAGAATGGAATAACTAGGGAGTAATTGCTTAAGCAACTGCATCTGGAAGTAAAAACTTTACTCCTTTTTAAGTGCATCCTATTTTACTGAAAAGGCAGAAGGCCAGCACGACCTGGTTAAACATGCCCAACTTCCTCACAACTCCCGTCTCCACACGTCGTCCCTCAGGTCTTAACATTCAATAAAGGCTGAATAAATAAGTGCATAATTGAATGTTTTGGAAGACAAAATTCTCCATCTATGTTCCTGACTTAATCCTCTTCTACATCATTCAGCCACTGTCCTATAAATCATTCTCTCTTTCTCATGATCTCAATAGCTTTTGGCTCCATCACATAAGCCTTCAACTAAACACACCATGAGAAAAGCCCTCGTCAAAGACTGTCTTCCTAAGTGGCCTCCGTCTCTCTCTCCACCCCACCATTAGCAAAACTCTAAATGATTAATCTATACTCACTGTCTCCACTTTCTCATTTCCAATTTAAGTTTTTGCCCAACACGTTTCCCTGTCCTGTCACTTTACACTGTTTTCTTGACAAATTCAGGGTGTCCAACCTTTTGGCATCTCTGGGTCACAATGGAAGAAGAAGAGATGTCTTGGGCCACACATTAAATACACAAACACTAATGAAAAGAAAAAAAATCTCATAACGCTTTAAGTAAACTTACAATATCGTTTTGGGCCGCATTCACAGCCATCCTGGGCCCGCAGGTTGGACACCCCTGCATGATCTATTAATTGTTAAATACAAAACCTGATTTTGGGATTTACCCTCCTTGCTAGCCACTTTCTCCCTCTTCAAATGATCTCTCCTCCTGAGTTCCTGGCCCACTGTGCTTTCCCCTTACAGAATTCTCCTTTCCAAACCCCTTCCACTGATTTTCCCTTCCTTTACCACCATTAAATGCAGATATTCCCTAAGATAATATCCTAGAACCTACTCTGTTTTCACTAGCTCTTTCCATAACATTGTATTCTACTACAGCTTCAAATTCAGTATGTACGCTGGTGACCCCCAAATTTCTCTTTCTTAGTTATTGGAGAAAAGCAGTGCGAAGTGGGGCTCTCTGGCAGTCCCTCATTACCAGCGTGATGATTACCCAGTAGAGTATTTGCCCGGATTAGGCACTACGTGGCTTATAAAATGTAGGTAAAACAATTGGTAAGCCTCCAATTTCTCAAATCATTTTCAGTATTTTCAAATCACAATGTTCGGTTTTTATACTAAAATAACAAAAGTTAATGCTCCAGAAAAGTTTTAACACCTTACTACTCTTTACAGCATCATCAAAATGTTGTTGAATGATGTCACCTTATTATAAAAAAGGTGCTAATGTATACCATTTTCATTTGAAGGAAACACAAAATTTACTTTACTGGAGAATACTATTGCACTATTAGTTCCTGACTTGATTACCCTTTGAAGTGAACTCAAAATGACATATGGTATAACACAAATGAATTCAGTTAGGGTTACCTATACACTATAAAAAAGAAATCACACTGAGTAAAATTAAGGACTATATTATCCATCAAAATAAAATTTCTTCTTTTTCTCCAACTGGCATCAATAAGATTATAGCAATATACAGTTTTCTAACACCCAAATGAATTGTTTTCCAGTTCCATCTATACTGCTTGTGCCATAACTGTTGAAAAATGACTTAAAAGCAATGCAAAAAGGCCAAATCCCTCCCCACATTGGTAAAATCACTAATCCTCCCTATTTATGCCAACAGACTAAAGACTATAAGTACTACCGAGTAACGGCTCTGAAATATATAGACCATGCAGAAATGACAGACTGTGTTTTAAGATTTCCAGATTTGCCAAAAAATCTGAAAAGCCATCAACAGGTATTAATGCTGAATACAAGTCACAGAAATATCTCAGGAAAGCTTAATAATGAAAGTGGTTTCGTGCTTAAATAAATGTTGTACATGAAATTTTAGTCCCTTTGCTCAAGGCAAATCTTTTATAACAGACATGTATTTACAGTTAGATTATAGTCACCTTCATACAAGTGTTAGGTACCAGTTATCTGACACTCCCTTTGAACACACAAGTACCAAACAAATAAGTCAGGCACTCTGCCCACCTTTTCCCGGGCACATTGTTGCTCCTTCAATTTAAAAATAGGGTTTTATGGCCCTGGCTGGTGTGGCTCAGTGGACTGAGTGCCAGCCTGCGAACCACAGGGTTGCCTGTTGGATTCCCAGTCAGGGCACATGCCTGGGTTGTGGGCCAGTTCCCCTGGATGGGGGTGCACAAGAGGCAGCCACACATTGATGTTTCTCTCCCTTTCTCCCTCCCTTCCCCTTTGTCTAAAAATAAATAAAATCTGTAAAACAAAAAAACAAAAACAGAGTTTTATATACAGATGCCAATAAGCTATGACGCCTGTACCCAGCAAGCAGTCTGTGTACAAACCCTGACAGGGCTCAGGGAAATAAATTTTCTCTGGCATTCGTTCTAAGAATGCCTCATGGAATAAAATTTGAAATTGTTCTGTCTCTAGGAACTAGGAGAGGATTTTTAACTTTATGTATTTGTCAATCCAATTGCCAGTGAAATCTCCCTTTTAATAAGTAGTAGGAGTCCCAATAATGTTACTGAAAACATTCACTCCCCAGAATACAGACATAATCTCTCAGCTATATGCTCCAATTTCTATCATACACAAGAGATCGATTACAAATAAAATACAAGCTCCACTGGGTGGCACAAGACTAAACCACAGGAAGGGTTACTTACTCCTACTACCAAAAATTATTCTGCCTTTTGTTTTCTCCTTTAAAAATATATTTAGATTACAAAATTAAAACAAATAAAAGTAACACTGCATAATTTAACTGTCATTTTCTACCAAATTACTTATAACTGTATCCATAAAATGATAATAATCTACCATATGTGCAGCTGCGAAACTAAAAAGCACTGGTCAGTGCTGTTGCGAAATGTGAACCTACTACTCCCCCTGGTGCCTGTGCAACTGAATTGCAGTAAAATAAAAGTTTCATTTCTCCAAGAAAGTGTGAAATTTCATATACTGTACTGTCAGTTCTGCTACAATGCTTGCTTTGAAAACACAAATTTGTTTGAATAAATTTGATGCATTAAGAAATTATTTGAACAAAAAGCTGTATTTGACCCATGAGAGACATTAGGTGCGGGCAGAAAACGGCCCTCAGCTGATCCAAGCCCAGTGAGAGCACACACAACACCCACCCACCTGCCTCACCCCTCAGACCTCTACCAGCTTCCGTGGTCCCACCTGCGTCTAACGTTAAACCTTCCATCCCATTGCAGTAACCCGCCTACCAGTTTACAGTAACTCGCAAACTGCAAGCCTTTCAATGCCCACTTCCACAAGCATACTTAAGGTATGTTCAAGAAAAAAGACGCTGTATTTATTGTAGTATTTATGCATTTCTTAATTATTTAATGTGTGAAACTGTGAAATCATTTTTACTAGGTTAGTTTTTTACAAATGGTTCACTAATGAAGTTTTTTGAGCGTTGGCCCCTAAACCCATTTTTCCATAAGCCCTGTGGGTTTTTTTTTTTTGCCATGATATTGCATGTAGTGATTTTTAAGGAACACACACGTATCCTTACAGCAGAACTATATAATAAATAGTAAAATTTAAATGCCTCTACTATATTTGTATATAAGACAAGAGTGATTACAAATAATTATCTAACTTTTGTAACTTTAAAAAATGTATTTTATCTATTTCCATGAAAGTATTACTGACTTTTTCTAGCTATCTACTTTCGGAAAGATTCTCTCTTCAGTTATAGACCTTTATAATATTTCAGGAGGGAAACATTTTATATATATACCCACTTTTCCCATTCAAGCTATTAATCATGCCAAATAGTTTGTGCTGCTGCTCTAATTAGACAAACAAATTCTTTCCACATGTCAGAGGCGAGAAAAGGTCCAACTAACCCAAAGAAAAGTCAGGATAATTCCTTGTTTTAAGTTCATATGTCATTCAAAAGTTGAATTGGTCAAAAAGTTGCATAAGAAAAATGAGCAATCCATTTAGGAGAGACCAGGTTCAAGGGAACACCAACAGCCCAAAGAGCTGTTCTCACGGATGATAAATGCAGTGACTTACAAGCCTTCCATTTTTCTCAAAACTACCAGCATTGCGTTCAGATAAAAGGGATCTGAGAATAAAACCTTTAGGAAATCATAAGCCTTCACCTAGCTGATACTCGTGATTATACTTAGAGCTTCACTGTCACATACCTCCCTCGTCCAAGTACACTTCAGTGTTAGCAGTTTGTCTACACTGGGCTTAACCTCCCACATTATCAGCCTGTTTTAAATAGAGTAACACTGTCAGGCAGGAAGTCTGAAAGCGTGGTCCGTGGACAGCAGCCTCAGCACACCTGGGAGTTGTAAGAAACGCATAATCCTGGAGCCCTCCCCAGACACGGGTCAGGGTCTGCATTTCTCAAGCCGGACAGGTGACTGAGTCGCATGAGGAGCACTGTTCTAAACCATGACACACTTCCAGGCTCCATTCATGCCCGTCTTGTGCTTCTACAGAGTTAAGAAAAGCAGTTTTCCTGCTACCATAGACATGCATCTTTCACAGTATATGAACTGGAATGCTCATTTTTTAAAAAATCACTGCTATTTTGTTACACGTTTGAATCTTGTTATAACATTGTTTGGATCATATAAATAAGAATGAATAAAACAAATCACCAAAGATGCTGGAATAAAATTGATTAACTATGACTAAATATGAATTCCTAAGTAGGCAGAGTTTTATATATATTTAAAACATAAAACACACTTTGCCCTGGCTAGTGTGGTTCAGTTGGCTGGAGCATCGTCCCCTAACCGAAAGGTTGTGGGTTTGATCCGGGTGTGTACAGGGGCAGCCAATCGGTGCTTCTCTCTCGCACGATGTTTCTCTCTATCCCTTCCTTTCTCTCTAAAAACAATGAGAAAATGTCCTCGGGTGAGAATAAAAAAAAATTAAAACACGTTTTTCTCATATACACATGCAGACCAGTAGATATTTGTAATATCCCCTGGCAATAAAATCCCCTAGCTACTCATGCTTAGGTCACATGCCTGGGACACATTTCATTAATTATGAAAAAATTTTCCAAAACTACAGAGTGTTCATGTTTTCTTCCTCCATTGGATGTAAAAGTCCCAAACTGACTCTTAGTTATGATAAATTAAAATATACAGAAGAAAAGGTTTAATAATGGCACCTTTATAAGATTCAGTGTGATGGGACATATTTTTTTTGTTTCCTCTTTTTTTAGAGTTCGTTCCTTATATTGCTGAATATTCCAGTGTATGGATATACCAGTTTGTTTATCCATTCACCTATTCATGGATATTTGGGTTGCTTCCAGTTGCCGGTTATTAAAACTTAAGCAGCAAGAATGTTTTATTCAAGTCTTAGCGTGCACATATACTTTCATTTCTCTTGGGTAATTACCTATGAGTAGAGTAGCTAGGTCTTTCGGTTAAATTTTTAGACAAAAGCAGAACTATCTTCCAAAGCTGCTGAACCATTTCATACTTGCATCAGCAGTACAGGAATGTTCCAGCTTCTCCACATATTTGTCAGCACTTGGATTGTTCGGTCACTTTAATTTTAGACATTCTAATAGGTGGGTAGTCATGTATAATGGTAGTTTTAATTTATGTTTACCTGAGATTTAACACCTCATCATATGCTTATTGACCAAATGTTTTCTTTTTTAATTTTTTACTGCTTTTTAAAAACATATTTTATTGATTACGCTATTATAGTTATCCCATTTTTCCACCTTTTCTGCCCTCCACCCCGTATCCCCATACCCTCCAGCAATCCCCCCCTTAGTTCAGGTCCATGGGTCATGCATATGAATTCTGTGGCTACTCCATTTCCTATACTGTTCTTAACATCCCCCTGTCTGTTCTGTACCTACCAACTTGTACTTCTTAATCCCTGCAACTCTCCCCCATTCTCCCTCTTCCCCCTCCCAGCTGGTAATCATCCAGCTGATCTCCATATCTATGATTCTGTTTCTGTTCTGTTTGTTTGCTTAGTTTCTTTTTTAGATTCAATTGTTGATAGCTATAAATTTATTGCCATTTTAATGTTCATAGTTTTGATCTTCTTTTTCTTAAATAAGTCCCTGTAACATTTCATATAATAATGGCATGGTGATGATGAACTCCTTTAGCTTTACCTTGTCTGGGAAGCACTTTATCTGCCCTTCCACTCTAAACAATAGCTTTGCTGGATACAGCAATCTAGGTTGTAGGTCCTTGCTCTTCATCACTTTCAATACTTCTTGCTAGTCCCTTCTTGCCTGCAAAGTTTCTTTTGAGAAATCAGCTAACAGTCTTATGGAAACTACTTTGTAGATAACTATCTGTTTTTCTCTTCCTGCTTTTAAGATTCTCTCTTTATCTTTAACCTTTGGCATTTTAATTATGATGTGTTTTGGTGTGGTCCTCTTTGTGTCCATCTTGTTTGGGGCTCCCTGTGCTTCCTGGACTTGTAAGTCTATTTCCTTCACCAAATTAGGGAAGTTTTCTTTCATTATTTTTCAAATAAGTTTTCAATTTCTTGTGTTTTCTCCTCTCCTTCTCACACCCCTATGATTCGAATATTGGTACATTTGAAGTTGCACCATAAACTACTTACCCCATCCTCATTTTTTTGGATTCTTTTTTCTTATTGCTGTTCTGATTGAATGTTTTTTTTCTTCCTTGTGTTCAAAATCATTGATTTGATTCTCAGCTTTATCCATTCCACTGCTGATTCCCTATAAACTTTTCTTTACTTCATTTAGTGTAACCTTTATTTCTGCCTAGGTCTTTATTATGCTGTTGAAGTACCCAATGAGTTCCTTGAGCATCCTAATAAGCAGTGTTTTGAACTCAGTATCTGATATTGCTTATCTCCATTTCGTTTAGTTCCTTCTCTAGAGTTTTGTTCTGTTCTTTCATTTGGGCCGTAATACTTTGTATCCTCATTTTGGCAGCCTCCCTTTCTTAGTAGTGTGGCCTAATGTAGAAAAGCACACCTGTAAGTTGGATAGGATAGAGCCTTAGGTAATTGCCTGGGTGGGGCAACCCATGTCAACCACATTGATGGAGTCTCAGATATGGTGCCACAACTCTGTGGCTCTGTATGGGACAGGGCTCAGGAAGGGGACAATGGCTGCTGTCTGACCTGTGGAGTTTTGTCTGGGAGGAAGCTGTTCCCCAGCACTCACCCTGATGCCAGACACTTCAGTTTCTCCCCATATGCCACTGGTGCCCTTCCAGCTGTTGCCCTAGTGCTGGAACCTAGAGGGAGTGTGTCTGCCTAAGTACTAAGTCCGTTGCAGACCCTTTAAGAGGAGACACCTGAGAATCTCAGTTTCTTACACTGCCCTAACCCCCACTGGGTTTTACAGCCAGAAGATGTGGGGACTTATCTTCTTGGCACTGGAACCCTGGGCTGGATGGTCTGGTGTGGGCCTGGGATCCCTGACTCCTGAGATATCCCCCCCAATTTTTACCCAAGACATGTGGGTGTGGGACCCCCCATTCTGCATCTCTGCCCCTCCTACCCATCTGAATGAATGTGACTTTAATTCCTTGGTTGTTGGATTTGCAAACAGCTTGGTTTTCTGGTGATTCTGGGTGATAACTGTTTTGTAGTTTAGTTGTAATTTTTGCTGTGGTTGTGCAAGGAGGCAAACCGTGTTCACCTACACATCCATCTTGACTGGAAGTCTTTGATAGGATATTTTATCATAGAGTTCTCCTGAAAATCTTGTCTGGGAAGCACTTCTCAGAGTAACTAAGAAATTCTGCTTTGTTTTTCTTTCTTATTCTCAACTTTTGACTGAGTTCCTAATGGTCTACCATTGAAGTCTGCAAGTTTGTCATCTGAACACCTCAGACAGTACAGAACACCTCAGATTCTTTGTTTCTTACCACAGGGTAAATGCCTCAAAATATGCTATGGAGCTAGTTTTCCACATTTACTGTTGAATTTCATTTCTTTTTCATGGCTTTTAAGTAAGTACTGTAAATGTCAGTTGTAGAAATACTTGAATAAAATCTCAAACTTTTTTCTACTACAAACTGAAGGACTGATTATTGTAAATGTTTATGGTCATTGAGGTGTCTAATATGGTTTGTGTTGTAAAGACAATAACAGGAGCGTCATAAACTTACTTTGAATAAAAACTTCTTTTGTTCACATTATATATATTTTTCTCCATGCTCCCTTGCAGATGTAAAATAAATTGAGAGAATAGGTTGGATCATGGATAGAAAGTAGGGAAAAGACCATTACATTTAAATGCATAGGATTTAAATCTTTTATAACTGATTTTGTTAAATTATATAGCACACTTTCTATGTAATATACTATGCAAGGTGGAATTCTATGAAGCAAACATATAGAGAAAACAAAATTATAAATAAGCTGTTAAATGTTAAGATAAATAAAACTAAAATTTAGAAAAATAAAATAGCTAAGCTTTGTAATCTTAAAAAGATTTATATCACAGCATAGATTCCCTAAAGCAAAGAACTGCAAAAACATCACAAAAAAGCAAATTATTGACCTCTTTCTTTCTGGTTCAATAACCTGGAATATAAATTAATATTTCACAATCCTAAAAGTCAGAAAAAAACAAATCTTCAAGTATATGACAGGTAAGCTACCTCACGAGTGAGGCCAACTAAATCCAGAAGTCCTCTTACTACTTGCAAAGAAAAAGGTCAGGAATATAAACTGCTTTTATAAATCCAACTCCTAACCAAAGACTTCCTTATCACTTGGACCTTTGGCCCAATTCTTTTTCCTCCTTTTTGCCTTTTTCTTAGGTTGATGTTGGATAAAAGGAGAAAAACCCATGGTGACAGTCTTAGTGACTTTCCTAATTGCGGAATATGTACAACCAACGGAGAAATATATTGAATGACATAAAGACATTATCAGGCAGCAAAAACTAGTAACTATAGTAAAGTATAGGGTCCTGACCTTGGAAAGAAATTATTTTTACTTCAGTACAATTACTGTGAATTGCTATGGAATTATGTGAAATTGTTATAGCAGTTAAGTTATACCATAATACTCAGATTCATTTTGAATGGCATAGTCTATTCATCCTATGTTTAAAATGGAAGAAGAATCAAGGCAAAAATGACTGGCCAATGCTCTTGTCTGATTTAATCAAATGGCAGCACTAATTATAAGTGGATTCCATAACTAAATGCAGAGCACAATAGGAGATTTATTTTTCTAATATCACAGAATCAAGGCATCTTGATGCACAACTAATCTCATTGCACAGCACATCTTATCCCTTTGTAGGTACTCGAAATGCCTATTAAAGAATATGCTCCTACCCATTCATTTCAGCATTGCTACTATTACTTTTAAAATATATTAAAACCTACTACTACTAGATCCAAAATTAGAAAAGGCAGTTATATATGTGAAATATTCCTTTTTAGAACTATTTAACTCATATACAAAAGACATTTGATTGGAAGGGAGGTCTGCCCTGCTTAGAAAGCAAAAAGTCGCTAGAGAATGCTGCTATTATACCAACAATAAGAAAGAGCCAGATAATCTGTAGAACATAACTTTTAGGCCCATCAGAATTCAAGACACAAGACAATCAGATGAATTCCAAAGGGTGACAAGCCTCACTAAAGGGAGATAGGACACACAACCTAGAAGAGAGTACGGTTATTATAAAAAGCATACAAGAGGAAAACAATTTTTAACAAATTATTAAAGGCTGAGTGTAGGCTAGTGTGACAGCTTACACATCCCTGGGAACACAAGACACAAGAAGAGTAAGCCCTAACTCACTAGATCTTTCTCATAGGCCCTGCCCAGGGGCTTATAAGAAATCAGGGGGGTGCAGCGAGAGACCTGAGAGAGTCCTCGTCAGTGGTGCAAGTGTACAACACTCTGCTGATGTCTTAGACCCACATCAAACACTCCTGCCCCACCTACACCCAGGGGTCGGGAACGTTAGGGAAAACCTGTCAGTACTCCAGAATCCACACTGAGCACAAGGTAGCAGAAGCCCATCACCAGGAAAATGTAATCTCGAGTGCACTGAAGATAACCACAGTGACCATGGAGCCCACATGCAATTCAACTATCGATGAGAATGACTCAAACTGCACACTAACTGCATGCCTGGTAGGAAAAAAGAGGTGCTCATTTCTGAGCATAAGTACTATTTATTTAGGTCTCTACAGTTTTTTAACACACAATGTCAGGTATTAAATAAAAAATATAGTTATTTTGATGGACTTATCAACTTGGGTACAGCACAAGAATCAAAGAACTTGAAAATAAGGTAGCAGAAATGATCCAAAATAAAACACAAAGATAAAAAGAACAAAGCATCCCAAATCTCTGATACCATGCCAAATATGTGTTAGCAGAATCCTAGAGAGAGACATGAGAGAGAAGGAGCGAGAAGGAATATCTGAAGAGATATTTAATGGTCAAAAACTTTGCAAAATTAATCAAAGAAAACAAACCACAGACCAAAGAAGCCAAAAGAACTCCAAGCAGGATAAACACGCACACACAGACACACCTAGACATATCAGTCAAATTGCTAAAAACCAAAGCCAAAAGGAAAATCTTGAAGAGATCAGAAGAAGAATTTTTGAAGTATTGAAACAAAAGCATATCACAATAGCAACAATATTCCACATTTGTGACTTGAGAAGTACAGATAATAAAAACAACAGGTATAGCTGAGCACATAATACACGTGAGACACTGTTCTGAGTGTTACAAAACTCTTTAAGGTACAATTAACATCTTATTTTACAGTTGAAGGAACTGACATATTGCACAAAGAAGTTAAGTAGATTGCTGTGGATCACACAGAATCTGAGGAACTGGGGTTCACATGCCAGCAGGGTGACACCAGTGCATGTTTTTAATCGTTACATGTTCTGCTTTGGTCAAGATCTTTATCTCCACCCCATTATGGTCCTATAAACAACAACAGTTGACATACCACTACCACCCCGCCCCCAAGCTGCTCCGTCTGTGCTTCCAAAAGAGCAATAACTGCAATGTAAGGAAGAACAGAAACTTCTCTATCCCTGCTGGGGTTGGCAGTGAATGCTAGCATAGTTTTCACATTCCTTTTAAATTAAACATTTCTAGAAAACTGGAAACCTAACTTGAACTGTACTCTATGAATGTATTTTTTATGGTGCATCTACTTGTTCTTATCAGGGAACTCCCATTAGAAAGCACTTCTCTCTCTCCTTTAAAGGACAGTGAAAATAATCATATCAAGAAAGTTATTACTATTTTTAAATTGCGTCTGCTCACTGCAGGCATAATCTCTAGGCAACAGTTTTGTGACAGTGTTATGATTAATTAATTTATTTTTCATAAGCTTTTTATTTTAGAATAATCTTAGATTTACAGAAAAGTTGCAAAGATATACTACAGAGTTCCTATATACTTCTCATCCAGTTCTCCTAACTATTTATATCTTCTATTACGATGGTGCATTTGTCACATCTAAGAAACCAACATTGTTACATTACTGTTAACTAAAATCTAGACTTTATTCAGATTTCAATTTTCCACTATTGGCCTTTTTTCTGTTCCATAACCCAATTCAGGGTACATTTAATTGTCATGTTTCCTTTTCCCCTCTAGCCCATGACAGTTTCTTAATCTTTCCCTGTTTTTTGTAACCTTAGAGAAACAATGGCCAGGTACTTTTGAAGAATGTTCTCAATTTGAGCTTCTCTGATGGTTTTCTCACAACTACAGCGGGGTTATGGATTTGGGGGAAGAATATCACAGAGGCGAAGTGCCATTCTCATCACATCATCGCAGGGGTACACAGTGTCCAAGACACTAGTGACGTTACACTTGATCACTTGGTTAAGGAAGTGTGTGCCAGGCCTCCACTGTGAAGTTATTATTTTCCTTTTCCACACTCTATTCTGTGAGTGTGAGTAAGTGAATACAGCCCACTATCAAGAGTGGAGGATGAGAATTAATCTCTACCATCTAAAAGGGGGGTTACCTGCCCTGGCTGGTGTAGCTCAGTGGATTGAGCGCGGGCTGCGAACCACAGGGTCACCGGTTCGATTCCCAGTCAGGGCACATGCCTGGGTTGCAGGCCAGGTCCCCAGTGAGGGCCATGTGAGAGGCAACCACACACTGATGTTTCTCTCCCTCTCTTTCTCTCTCCCTTCCCCGCTCTCTAAAAATAAATAAATAAAATATTTTTAAAAAAGGGGGGCTTACCTACATTTATTATCTGAAATTCTGAAGAGTCATCTCTTCCTCATTTGACTAATTTATGTTTAAGTTATTGTTTAATATGAGATGGGCATAAAAGGATCAGATACAGTAAATGTTTTTAGCTGAGATTTCATTCTTTAAAGCCAAAGAACAAGCCCACATCCCACTTTTCAGCCCAACACTACCAAAAAAGAACCAAATTTAAAGTATCTCAGTTGAGTAAACAATTTTGCCCAGGGCATCTGTATAAAATTAACATTAGGAAAGAAGCAAAGCTCATCCAAGGTATGCTTTGAGCGGAGGGACATGGAACAGGACTGGTCTTCAAATCACTGTGAATCATCCCTATTTTCTCTTTCTCTCTCTCCACCTCCCACCCCCACCTTCCCTCCCTCTCTCCCTTTGGGGGTGGAGGGTGACTAGGATGGAAGGAAGAAAAGGAAAAGAGCAAAATTGGTGTTCCCCTTTCCTATTAATAACACAAAGATGCCTGGTGCTACCATCTGCTATTAGGAATAACATTTCTAGAGGCCAAGAAAGCATGACAGCCAAATATGTTAAAATAAGAATCTCAAATTATTCTTGACTAGGCTATAAATAATTTCTCATTTTCAATTAATCTGTCCTTCATCCAATTAGGCCCCAGGAAACTGAACCCCTTGAGCAAAGAGCTCACTTCATAGTAAAATGTGAAGATGCTTAGGAAACCCCATATCCAGAAGACCTGCTCTCAGAAGCTACAAAAGCTGAGGGTTTTAGACAACAACAAAAACAACTGTTAGAGGAAAAAGTTCAGAGAATTCCTAAAAGAGGAAAAAATCAAAGGGGAAAAAGAGTGAGAAGAGAAAGAAGAGGAGAGAAAACTAGATGAAATGAATGTTACCTGCAAAACTAACCATTTCAAAGAAATCGTTTCTAAGACATATACAAGAATCAATTACTTTTTGTCAAGGCTAAACTGTTCCTAATCCATTTGAATACATCCAAGGAACAGTGATCTGTATGTACAGAACAAAATAAGGCTCCAAAATGCTAGTGTGTTCTAGATCTCCCCAGGAAGAAGGTGTTTAATCAGCGACCTGTAAAACACCACTATTCTATTTCCCGTCCTCATTCAGCCCAGCCCCTCCTCTTTCTTGGTTCATTACCTCCACTGTTCATACAATTTCAATGTTCCTCTACCATCTCTAATGTTCTACCAAGATATGTCTTTCTGTCTCCTGCATTTATTTACCTAAAATCATCCCTCCCATCCCCTTACCTTAAATTTAAATTCAATATAGATTTTGCCTAAAAGTAATCATAATTCTATAAACTGTAAATACAACTTAAGAATTAACAACATACTTTTTCTTGTAACCCCTCATTGACCTTAATAGCAACACTGTGCTACATTATCATCTTGCAAACGGAGCAAGGGGAACGTACATGACCGAGGGCCAACAGCTCTTTACAAATTCACTGCAAATGAAGAGCTGAATTCACATGATGGTTCAGCACACTGCAGTTCATTAAGGCCACCAATGCTTCCTGTTTAACAAATCCAACATATACTTTATGGTTCTCTTCTATGACTTCCGTGGATCAGTAACTCTGTGGAATTGCTATCTTCACAAATTTTGGGCACAACTCAATACTATTCCTTTTTTCTTTAGCTATTCCTTCTCATTCTAAGGCCCTATCTTTCTATACCTAATAAATGTTAGTTGGATCCTGTCCTTGGCTTCTATCTCTCTTCATAACGTATGTTCATCCTGGGCAATCTCACCCAAATTCTAAGCTTTGAAAGCCTATTATAATACAAGGTCTATCCAGAAGGTACCCAGCCATGTAAAATGAAAAACAGACACATTTATTGATGATACAAGATACAAGAAACATTGTACATAGGACAATGACACCTCAGTCCCCTTCAAAGTAGACACCTTGGGACCTCACACAGTTCTCCCAATCACCCTCAGCTGCCCTGTCATATTTTCCTGAATCTCATCAACAGTCTGAAATCTCTTCTCTTTCAAAAGTGATTGTAGTTTTGGGAAAAGCCAGAAGTCACTGGGTGCCAAATCTGGGCTGTAGGGAGACTGAGCAAGCTGGGTGATTGATGTTTCACTAAAAAACTGTGACAAGATGTGACACAGGAGCAGGCACATTATCATGATGAAGCTGCCCATCAACAGTTGCCCATAGCTGAGGCCTTCTGAATCATCCCAATAGTTTCCATGGAGGAACGTTCAAGCTTAACGCAAAATTTGATGTGGGTTCGTTGCTCTATTTGCTCAGTCATTTGGAATGCGATGGCCACATAGCACACAGTACCCGTGCTCACTCAAGGTTGTCTAACGCCCCCACTGAGTGACTACCACAGTGACGTCGTCACTGTTCATGCATGTGCACTCTAGTCCAATCTCCTTGGCTGACAGGTTACATCAATGTTGTGTGAACCGTTCTCATTATATTAACAGTGGCTGGACTTTTTCTGGACAGATCTTATATTCTGATGACTCCCAAAAGCATATATTTAGTCCTGAATTTTGTTCTCAAATCCAGATTTTTATATTAATCTAGTTGAGCTTATCTTCAAAGTTAATGTGGCCAAAATTAAATTAATAATCTTTTTCCCTTTCTTAAAAACTTTTCCCCTACATGTGCCTGCCTATCCATCTACCTAAATGCCCCATCCAGAAATCAAGGTCATCGATTATGCTGGTTCCCACAACAAGTCCTCACACCCATTCTATTCTAAACAGCTGTCAAGTCCGTCTGGTGCTTTCCATCTTCATGCCTGTGATTTAGCTCAGTCTTCAGCATCTCTCTCTTCTGGACTACCGACTTACTGTACAGTAAGTGTCTGAACACTAATCGCCCCCTTTCAACCTATTCTTTATATAGCGTCCAGAAACAATTCTGTTACACCAATTATTTTGTTGACCAAATAATCAAAGTCAAACACCCCTACCCCCTACCCCAGCTGATGTCCCACAGGGTGAGTCCAAACACTGTTGCTATTCAAACCACTCAACGATTTGGACTAAACTTACCCTTCCATCATCCTCTCCTTCCGCCTTGCCTTTGCAACCTACCATCTCACCACCCCAACTTGCACTCTCAGCAACTCAGACTCCTGAAGTTTCCTAAATACATTGTGCAAGCGCTGCCCAAAAGAACTTTCTGTGATGATGTAATGTTCTGTATCCATTCGACACAGTACCGGTCACATGTGGGTAATGGAACTTAAAATGTGGCAAGTGTGACTAAGGTGCTGATTTTTTTATTTTATTGAACTCTAATTAATTTAAATTTAAACTATGACGTGTAGCTACTGGCTACCGTAGGAAACAGTGCAGGTGTGTGCTCTCTATGTCTATGTTGGGACATGTGCCTCTGTCCAGAATGCCCTTTCTTCACCCTTTACTTGTTGGCACGGTAATTTTCTATTCCTCCTTCAAGTCTCAACTCAATGACTGTTTTATACAAAGTCTTCTTTGCCCCATCAACTCCCAGAACAGTTTATGCTAAAAAATAAAAATAAAAGAATAAGGTACCATTTATCACACTGTGTTATTCTTTCAAGACATTCACAGTGTTTGTTATATGTTAAATGCTGTGCACAACACTGATGTCACAAAGAGCAAGTCATAATTTTGTAATAATTTATTGCTTACAAAAAAATAAATTTTTGTCACAATTTATTGCTTATCACAACAAAGAAGTGCCAAATTATGTGAGAGGTGCTACGCGGGAAATATCTGCTTACACTGATCTTTGGACAATGCCGTGACCTTTTCATATCTTCATGTCACATGACTTCCTTTAGTCTAGCACTCCCTCCTTTGCCTTCTCTGCCTGACTAATCGCTTTGTGCTTTAAGATTCAGAGCAAGAGTCACTTCCTCTGGGAAGCCTTCCTTGATTCCTATTAGCCTCTGCTCTGCTCTCTGAAATCATTCCCTGAAAATATCTCTACCACACTGCACTGCAGTATCTTGTTTGTTTCCCCTGTAGAGTCCGTCAGACAGTGCCTAGGACATAGCTGGCACTCAAAAACTGTTTGCAAAATATATGTCTATATACTGAGTAAAAGAGAGATTACCAATTAAGATTATTCGTACTTTCACTTCTGCCAATAATATATACAACTCCAAGTTTTCACTGAGCCTTAAAAGGCAGATTTATATCTTTGGTAAATGGACATATTCTGAAAGACCTACCAGTCAGGTCAAGCTGAACACATCCAAAACTTATTTATCAAAAAAAAAAAACTACCTGAACCTTGTCATGAGTCCCTGCCTCTTCAGGGGACCAGTATCTACAAGGAAAAAAAAGTTTTAAGCATTTGAAACCAAGTACAATAAATGTTATACACGGCCCATTTTTACTCAAAACACCACAATCGCCTATCGCTATTTTAATCTTGCACCACTTTTCTTCGGGAGTCAAACTGAATGACCTAAGAACTGCACAATGGCCATTTTATAATTTTGGTTATATATCCTCAGAAGAGCCTAAAACAAAAAAGATAGTAATATCTTTCAAAAAGTTTCAAAGAGCAAAACTGAAGTTATTAAAAAGCTTTTAATATACCACTTCTTATTCTTTCTTCTCCCATTATGCACAGTTCCTATACATCAAACAAATGATAACAACAGAAAAAAACCTCAGAGATAATAAAAGAGTCCCACCAAAAACAAGTATTTCTTGCACTGAATTAACAAACGTTGTATTTATTCATGAAAGTAAAGAGTCGTGAATCAACTTAAAATGATTTGGAGTTCTACTTTCAACTGCCAGCCTTGTTTCTTAACTTAAGTGGAAAAGTATACAGTCTTTCCAATGACGTATAAGTGCAAATTTTTCATAAATGCCTTACAACAGACTGAGAAATTCTATTTTATTTCTAGCTGTCAGAGACATTTATAAGGGATGTTGTATTTCATCAATTTTTTTTCATCTATTGAGATAATCACACTGTTTTTTGCTTTTGGTTAAGATGGAGAATTACACTGACTGATTTTTTAATGTTAAACCAATCTTGCATTTTAGAAAACATTTGCTCATGATATATTATAGAATTTTTTATACCGTTAGATTTGATTTGCAAATATTCTGTTGAGAAATAGCCTCTTCTCTTCATTTTCAGAAATAGTTTGTGGAGGCCTGTGTGCAGGGAAGAGGTCTGTTCTGTGACTGGCCCTTTGCTGGCTCTTGGGAACTGAACTCTTCTGATAAAAGCTATTTTGCACATTTGGAGCCTTGAACTGAACTGTACCGATCTAACAGTCTAGATAGTTTGTGAAAATGATGTGATTTAGAGCGAACACCTGCTTTTGGTACCAAAGCTCAGTCAGGCTGGCACTGGGTGGCTGGTCCCCTGTAAAGACCTTGGAGGAGGTGAAAGAATCTCTGGAAAGCAGAAGGCTGAACAATCGCCAGAGCTCACACAGGGAAGGGACAAAAACATGCAGCCTTCCTGTCAGCCAGAACAGAGAAACTACGTATTACACAAGTATTTGACAGGGTCCTCAGAGAAGTCACACTCCACATGAGTCTAACGTGGCCCTAGAATACAGGCTGATGTGGATATACTAAAAAAATGCTTAAAAACAAGATTCAAAAGATACAACTTGGTTCTGAAGAACTTGTTTTAGTGGCTGAATAACAACCCAAACCTTTCATAATCTACAAAAAGTAAAACAAATTAAGGTCCACAAGGTGAATGCTCTATAATACTTTGCAAGGTTCCTTTAACAAGGAGTAGTACAGTATTAACTCTAAGTAGATGTTTATAAAGTGTATATTGTAATCCCTGAAACAACCAATAAACAATAATGCAAAGTGGCAAAACAAAATTCCAATAGAGGAATCAGTATAATATACTGAATATTCAACTAAAAAAAAACAAGGCAGGAAAGAAGCCTTGGAAAATATGATATATAGTAAACCAATAACACAATGGAAGACCTAAATCCAACCATACCAAAAAGTAAGTGCAATAGATTAAGCACTCATGATAAAACAAACAAACAAACAAACCAGCTATATACTGTATACAAGAGATGCACTGGAAAAAAGACCAACAAATAGGCTGTAAGTATAAAGGATGGAAGAAGATAGGTCATGCAAAGAGTAAGCATAAGAGAGTTATTGTGATCATATTAATATCAAAATAGACTTCAAGATTGGAAGTATTACCACAGATACAGAGGGACATATCACAATATTCAATAAAAGGGTAAATATATCATGCACATAATAAAGACATATATATAAAATAGCATAGCTTTAAATGATACCACCAAGCACCTTGATCCAATTATGATTACAACTTAGAAAACACGTCTCTGCACAACTATAAAATATATACAGGGTCCGGCAGAAGTAACCCCTGTTTGAGTATGGTTGGTAAGGTAATAATATGGGTGTAATAATTTGTAGTTTTAATTTGAACATTTCACCTAAAATGTCATATGGTGTGCTTGAGTGTGATATTGTTATGTTACAGGATTATGTGCTTATGATTTTGTAATAAAAGATTCTGTAATAAAAAAGGGTGTTACTTGTGTCGGACCCTGTATATTCCTTTCTTCCATAAGCAGTATGGCTCAGATGGTTGAGTGTCCATCTGCAAAGCCAAGGGTTGACAGTTCGATTTCCGGTCAGAGATCATGGGTTGCGGGTTCAGTTCCTGGTCATGGTAGGTACCAGAGGCAACACTAATCCATGTTTCTCTCTCACATGGATGTTTCCCTCTCTTTCTCCCTCCCTTCTCCTCTCTTTAGAAATATATATTAAATCTTAAAAAAAAAAATAAGTAAAAAAATATGCATATTCAAGTACACGTAGAATATTCATTAAGATATGCCACATGCTGGGCTGTAATAAAAGTCTCATTAAATTTTAAAGGGCAAAATTATAGAGTATGTTCTCTAAGCATGAAGTAATTAAGTTAGAAATCAATAACAATATGCTTCTAAATAACTCATGTATTAAAAAAGAAATTTTTAAAAATTCAAAAATATTTCAAATTGAATGATAATGCAAAAACAATATTTCACAAATTGTGGAATGCAACTAAATCAGAATTTAAACTGATATTTATATTTTTAAATGCTTATGTAAAAATGAAAGTCTTAACAAAAATGATCTCAATTTCCATCTTAAGATGCTGGAAGATGATCAGCACATTAAGCCCGAAGTAAGTGGAAGGAAAGAACACATATAAAAACAGAATTCAAGAAACAGAAAACAGATACAATGGAAAATTAAGAATGCCCAAAGTAGGCTTCTTAAACATTAATAAAATCGATACGACCATTACAGAAAAGTGGTAACGTCCTCAGGTGAGGATAAAAAAAAATCCCTAAAGATGAAACTACAATGCAATTATGTAATTCAAAGCAAAAAATTTAGTAACTATAGAACAACAAAACACTGTAAGTGAGAATCAGCAAAAAACAGACAGCAGACACAGACTTACAAAGGAATCCTATTTTGGAATGATCTATCACATAGAGTAACTATAGTTAATATGTCTAATGAAAGAAAAAAGAAATATGAAAAAAAGGAGCAAAGAACAGCAAACAATAAAGAATACCCAAATAGATTTGAGACCCAAATAAAACTTTTTAGCCATAAAAATACAATGAAATATAAAATTTCAACGAATGTATTTAACTCAGCACTTAGACAGCAATAAAAAAGAGAGATTTTAAAAGAGATCTGCAAAGGTTAGCCAGAATGCTGCACACAGAAATGAAGAGATGAAATAAAAAAGAGTTGAAAAGATAGGCAGGATAGAATGAAATGATATAAAATGTATCTACAGTTTCCTGAAGGCAAAGACTGAAAGAAATGGGCCACAGCAATATATAAGGAAATAATAACTAAAAATTTCTCACTAGCAATGAAAGACAAATCAACAGAGATTCAAGATAACAAATGAGTCCCGAGCAGGGTAAACAGAAGTAAACAGAAGAAAATTCATTCTTCGAGTCATTACAATGAAACCACAGAACAAAACAGATAACGAAAAGAAGACTGAGAATTATAAAAAAAGATCGCTCTCTGAGAACAAAACTGGAAGCCATAAGACAGTGAAATGATACATTCAATGAGTTGGCAAATGTAACGATCAACTTAGAGTTTTAAGGATGAAGATAAAATAAGAACATTTTTTAGACAGAAATGTAGATGAACACCAGGAAATCCTCACAAAAAGAAATGCTAAAAATGTACTCGAAACAAAAGCTAAGTGATGCCAGGTAGAAGGTCTGAGATGCAGAAATAATTTGTGGGTTTCTTTAAAGCTAAAACTCAAAAAAGCTTAAAAAAAAAAAAACTCTGTAATTCAAATACATAACAATGACAGCGTATAAACTGAACAGCAGTTAATAGAATTAAGATGTTCTATGGGTGAAAAATAAAGATGTTAACTTTAGACTTTTGCTACGTCAAATATACATGTGAAAATTTATTGAGGAAGCAGTAAAAAAATAAATATACATTTAAAGACAATGTACAGACATTTTCTCAGGCAAAAAGTACACACAATGTCTATAAATATTTATCAGAAATTAATAAACAATTTTAAAATAAGGGCAAGAACATCTCCCAATAGTGTGAGTTAGGGAAGATTAATTTCTTTAGCCAGCAGTGGAGACTTCGCTTGACAGAGGATAAAATCTGCTGCAGCATGAAAAATAGACACAACATGAATAAAGAAAAGGAAAGGAAATTGTTGGACTAACGAGAAAAGTCGCTTTAGAATAAGATGGCTGTATAACACAGAGTCAACTAGTGCAAAGATAAATTGCCAGACTGAGCATAAATAAAAATAAGACAATAAAGTATCTGAAACTGTGCAAAACTGACTTTTATGCTCTTAAAAGTACTGTTTGTATATAAAGGAAATGTAATAATCTGTTACATTAAGTGGCAATCTCAAATAGCAAAGATTGCCACTTAAACATTAATCTCTGTAGCTATATTGGAAATTAGAGGAAACTGTACTTAAACATTATTTTTGAGGCATGAAAAACAAAATTATGTGTACATATATTTATAGTCAATTAGACCATCCTATTTCAATACAATACATAAAATATGTAATCTTTTAAAATTTTCATTTCAAAATCAACTACTTCTTTATTATAAAGTGCCTGGCTAACTGCAAAGAGCTAAAACTTCAGGGACAAGTGCTGGATCCAAACCCAGCTGGAACACTTACTAATAGGCTGACATTAGGCAAGTTACATAACCTCTGTTATTTTCGGTTTTCTAAACTGTTCACACGAATAAAGTGAGGAGTCACTATCCTTTTCCATCGGCCACTATTTATTCTTATCACTACAGGTAATCTTGATACACAGCTACCAAAAGAGCCTTATTTTCTTCTATTTCTCAAGGTAACATCATAGGAATAATTAAATATATTAGATATTATCAGACTGAGGAGGAAAAAGACTAACAGGAGTCACACGCAGTGTTTATGATCATTAAAATGATGAATAAATTGCCTCCTAACTCAGTGGGTACAAAACTAAGAAACTGTTCTTCAAGTGTGTAGTACCAATCTATGTTTCCAAAGAAAATCAAATAATTAATGAGGTACAACCTTATTTCCCTCCTTATAAAATGTCACAACTCCCACCAAAATCATTGCAGTGAACATCCACTACTAAAAATAACTTATTATTTCAAAATAAGATTAAGGGTTGAAAATGTATTAAATGCTGAAAAGGCTGAAAAGGTATTAACTGATAAAAATGTATTTCATTGTTGATAAAAAAATTTCTAAATTTGAAAAGAAAAAAACCTACCCATTTCCCAGTACTAAAAAACAAAACTGCAGCAAGAAAAAAAAACTGACTTGAAAAGACCAATTGGGAAGCTTTAGAATATTTGGCAGTATTTTTGCATTATCTCATAAAATTTTTGAAAATAACATTAGATGAAGATTAGATAAATTAAAACAGATTTCAAACTAGGTATAAAAGTGTGAGTGTATCAGTGAGAATTTATTCTATTTATTGCAGTATCACATAAAGCAAAAAGAAAGTTAAATTGAAACATGAAAATGACATTGTAAACTCAAGACCCTAAAATGCAGTTAAATATTATAAATCACATGCATCTTAAATATTAATCACTTATAAAAATATTTTAAACTAAGATAATGCAAATCCATGTACAAATGCCATAAAAAATGAGAAATATACCTTTTATTTTGGATTATGTTGAGCAGAGAAGTCACTCCATTGAGTAGAAAACAAATGTAATTGACCAGAAGCTCAAGATAATACATCAAAATTGCTCTACTGAATAACAGTTACTAAACATGATTTAATTGCAAATATATGTATACATACATGTGTTATTAGACACATACCTGAAATTTTAAAAAAGTGATTTGAAAAACAAGAACAATAATATGGTAGGAATACTAATACCCCATCATCACAAAGATGTCCATGTCCTTATCCTTGAAACCTGTGGATATATTAAACACCAAAGGGGATTCCGTCCAAAGACACATCTGGGCAACCTTCTGGTAGTGCCGTGGGAGGGTGAAAAAGTCACAGCATTCGGTCACACAAAGGGATCTTAGAGGTGATTAAGCATGTGATTTGTGGACACCTTCAGCTACTGTGGCAGAACCCAGGTTTGAGATGGGATCATTCAGGAGATAATGGGGAGGAGACTCTTGTCTAATAAAATTAATCCCTAAATCGTATGTAAAAACCCCACAAGATTCCTGAGAATGTTGTATGAGGAGAAACACTGACAACTTGGACTTAAAAAAAAAAAAAAGAACCAGAGTGAGGACAAAATAAAAGAAGGTTCTGGACTCCTAATATACCATAGACTAACATTACTCAGCTGCAAATGTGCCTTCATGGAAAAGGAAGGATGATCCCAAGGACAGAGCCATGAGTCGATGAGGGAGGGGCCTCAAATCCCAGAGGACTTTTTCTAGGCACCGAACCCTGTAAGAGCTTGTCAGGCTGGTTTTCAAAATTGTCTGAAGTGGTAACTCCATTTTTCCCTCGATTTTCTCCCTTCTAGAATAAAAATTTCTACAGTTTTTATCTAACGCCTATTCCACCACTGTTTTGGGGGGAAAGCAGAAAACCTGTTTCTTGAATTTCACAAGTCCACATGGATGGGTAGGAATTGTATCTTAGGATAAATTATACCCAGAGCCTCACCCATGCCTAATTTAGATGTTTTAGACGATGAGATTTGAACTTTGGAGCTGGTGAGATTTAGAAAAGATTCTGGACTTTGAGTCGATGCTGTAATGGGTTGAAACTTTCGAGAATGTTGGGATAAGGTACATATATTTTGCATATTGGACAGACATGAAGGCCAGCAAAATCACACTCATTGCCCTCCGAGGGCCAGCAGGATAATGGTATTCCCAAAGATTTCAATCTCTTAATCCCATAAACCTGTGAATAAGTTATATAGCCTGAAAAAGGTGACTTGCGGGTATGATTGAATTAAGGATTTTGAGATGAGAAGATTCTCCTGGATTATTTGGGTATGTCCAATGTAATCACAGGGGCCCTGTGAGAAGCAGGAAGAGTCGGTCAGAGAAAGAGAGACGATGACAGAAGAGGCGGGAGTGAGCCAGGGCCACAAGCCAAGGAATGCTGGCAGACTCCAGAAGACGGAGAAGAAGAAAAAGGGTTCCCCCCTGGAATCTCCAGAAGGGTCTCAGCCCTGCCGACACGGTGATTTTTGCCAACTGAGACCGATTATGAATTCTGACCTCTGGAACAGCAGAAATAGAAAATGAGTAAGAATACTGTGAGGAATTCATAAACATAGAAAACTTTAAAATATTAACAGAGGTTTGAAGGAAAAAGTGTTTCAAGGTCTTAGCAGTAATCTACTACAAGATAGTAAATTCTACAATGCATAGAGCAATGAAAGAAAAAGAAGTATTTCTATAAGGCCTCCAAAAATTGCTTAGATTTTCCTCTGCCCAGTAAAATATTTAATAGTAGTAATTAATAATAATAGTAATAAAACTAATAACACCATCAAGAAACGCTTCCTGAATGCTTACAATGCTCGACACTGTACCAAGCCTTTACATGTATTTTTTGTTACATATAACCTTCTCAGTAGCCATATGATGTAGAACTCACTACACATCCATAGACTATACAGAGAGAGGGAAGGGGGCTTAAAAAATAATTTGATCAAATTTATGTGGCTAAGATGGAATACTTCCTTGTTTTGAATCCAAATATGTCTTGCGTGTTTTTTTCAACCACTATACTACAGAGCTTTGTGTAATTTCTTTGAGTCTAGGTTTCTCGCCCAGATGCTTTAGAGAGCAGATGGCTTGCTCTGCAAGAAAATAAAGCAATTTAAAAAAGCAAATATAGTACTCTACGTTTATGTTTTTGTACAAGGTCACACAGGGAGTCAAATTTAAAGAGAAAATGGGAATACTGGTTGACAAGTGATCAAAGCCTTTTTCGGTTTGAACATTCATTAACAGTTTTAATAAAAAATAAAAGTCTTCTCTCCTGCCTTGGTAAGCAAATCATTTTGAAAGGAGAACATCATATCTGCTTGATGGATCTGCTTACAAGGATTCATGGCCACAATTCTAATTCCAAATTACAGTAGTGTTATAGAAGAGGCAGAATGACAGGCTAAAAATGCCAAGATCTTAGGAAATACACTGTAAATTGATTCCAGTAATTTTTATAAACTAAAGCATTATTTTACTGTTACATAATGAATCTTCTGAATATAAGCTATAGTACAAAACCAGAAGAGCGCTTAATAGACCTTGGAAGCCTCAAGCATACAGCTAATTTTCACCCAAGATTTCTGCCAAACTCTTGGGATGTACAAGGCAAGATGGTTAAAAGTCATTTTTGGTTTAAAAGTCAGGAGAGCCACCCCTAAGAGGTGATAGTGATTGGAAGGAACCACAAGAGGGAGCTTTTGGGGTGCTCATAAGGTATGACACATTCACAGGGGGCTGTCAGAAGAGGATTGGTGCTCCTAACCATGTTTCTCATGACAGTGACAGAAATGCAAGAGGGAAACTGGAAACGCTCAAGGCCCTGTTTGAAGGCTTAGGTTTGAAAATGGTGTACTACCCTATCTTTCACTTCTGCCTCATTCTGTTCGGCTAAAGTAACATGATTACACCCTAAGTCAACAGGAAGGTAAATACAAACAACTGCAAATCACACGGAAAGTAGATACAGGAAGGGGAAATGAACTGGAGCCAGGTCCACCACACGGACTCTGGTTCAATTCTGTCACTAATAAGTAAGCCTAGATGGAAGATAAAGTCTACTCCAATATGGCTATGGAAATAGGGATTCTTCTGTGAACTTGTGCTAACAAAAAAGTTCATTTTCACAACATTATGTATTATAAAAAGGGGGAGCTACTCAATTTATATGTATTATTGTAAAAAATTGGCAACATTTATTTTTAATCAGTAATTAACATACAGACTGGATTCTCACAGCTGCAAATGCTGTCTTGCAATCCCATATAAATATATTCACACCTGACACAGTCTCCCAAGTTAGTTTGTAAAAATACAATCAGAATTAGCTATAAAAAAATCCTTATGGGGGACTTCTAGTCAAGATGGAGGCATAGGCAGACACGCTTTGCTTCCTTGTGCAACCACAGAGAGAATTACAACTCTATCTCAAAACAAATAACAACCAGAACTGTCAAAAAATCAAGCTGTATGGAAGCCCGACAACCAAGGATTTAAAGAAGCCACATTCATCCAGATGGGTGCCTTTATTAAGACAATGAGTCAAAGCAGCTCCACCTAATACACAGAAACAAACACAGGGAGGCTGCCAAATTGAGGGGACAAAGAAATATGGCCCAAATGAAAGAACAGAACAAAACCCCAGAAAAAGAATGAAATGAAACAGACATAACCAGCCTACCAGATGCAGTGTTCAAAACACTGTTGATCCGGATGCTCAAAGAATTCACTGAGTACAGCAAAAGTATAAGAGAAGAAATGAAGGTTTCACTAAGTGAAATAAAGAAAAATGTATAGGGAGTCAACAGTGGAGAAGATGAAGCTGAGAATCAATCAAAGCAATGATTTGGAACACAAGGAAGAAAAAAATTCAATAAGAAAAAAGAATCCAAAAAAATGAGGATAGGGTAAGGAGTTTATGGTACAACTTCAAACGTACCAATATTCGAATCATAGGGCTGCCAGAAGGAGAGGAGAAAACACAAGGAATCGAAAAAATAATGAAAGAAAACTTCCCTAATTTGGTGAAGGAAATAGACATACAAGTCCAGGAAGCACAGAGAATCCCAAACAAGTTGGACCCAAAGAGGACCATACCAAGACACATCATAGTTAAAATGCCAAAGGTTAAAGATAAAGAGAAAATCTTGAAAGCAGCAAGAGAAAAGTAGAGCATTACCTACAAAGGAGTTCCAATAAGACTATCAGATGATTTCTCAAAAGAAACTTTGTAGGCAAGAAACAACTGGCAAGAAATATTCAAAGTGATGAAAAGCAAGGACCTACAACCTAGATTACTCTATCCAGCAAAGCTATCATTTAGAACAGAAGGACAGATAAAGTGCTTCCTGGACAATGTAAAGCTAGGGGAGTTCATCATCACCAAGCCATTATTACAAGAAATGTTAAAGGGACTTATTTAAGAAAAAGAAGAAGATCAAAACCATGAACACTAAAAAGGCAACAAATTCACAACTATCAGCAAATTCACAACTATCAACAACTAAATCTAAAAAAAAAACAAACAAAAAAACCCCCACAAACTAAGCAAACAACCAGAACAGGAACAGAATCATAGATATGGAGATCATTTAGAGGGCGGTCAGCTGGGAGGGGGAAGAGGGAGAATGAGGGAAAAGGTGCAAGGATTAAGAAGCATAATTGATAGATACAAAATAGACAGAGGTATGTCAAGAATAGTATAGGAAATGGAGAAGCTAAAGAACTTATATGCATGACCCATGGACATGAACTGGGGGGCAGATTGCTGGAGGGAAGGGAGTATCAGGCAGAGAGGAGCAAAGGGGAAAAACCTGGTACAACTGCAACAGCATAATCAATGAAATATAATTAAAAAATCTTCATGGGATCCAGACAAACTGCCTGTAAGTTGATAAAATAAATGAAAACAAATTACACTGGTGTCTTAATAAGAACCATCTCCCTCAATTAACTATTAAGCTTAAGATCAAGAATAACAAACTGAGCAATTTCCTCCATAAAGAGGAAATAAACACTTTACACGTCTTTTTAAGTATATGTATTCAAAAGGGAGAAAAAATTTTGCTTCTATTCCCAATTAGTTAAAAATAGACGTTAAGAAGCTGATTTTTTTAACTCCCAAATTACTACATTATTCTTTCAACACATAAATTTGAAAACACAGATGAGATGGATAAATTCTTGAAAAGACAAACACTGTCAAAGCTTACTCAAGAAAAAATAGATAACTTGAATGGCACTATATTGATTAAACTTGAATTTAATTTGTAGTAAAAAGTGTTTCCATAAAAAAAGGGAAAACAAAACAAAACAAAAACAAATGAAGCCGCTCCAGGATCAGATAGCTTCAGACAGCATTAGTAAATTCTCGCACAAATTTAAGGAAAAGAATTTAAACCCATTCTGTATACTCTTACAGGAAATTTAGGAGGAGAAATGCTTCCCAACTCCTTCTGTGAGGCTAATATTAGCCTGATACAAAATCCAATAAAGACATTACAAGAAAAAGAAAAAAAAAAAAAACTACAGACCAATATCTCTTCATTCAGCAAAAATCCTTAACAAAATGTTAACTAATGAAATCCAGCAACATATAGGTAAAAGTATAGCACATTCCACTAAAGTGGAGTTCAGCCCAAAAACGCAAGGCTGGCGCAACATTCAAATACCAACCAGTGTAACTTACCACATTAGTAGAGTAAATAAGCAACACTATATGATCAATTGAGACAGAAATAGCTTCTAACAAAACTTAGCACCCATTTGTCATAAGAACTGTCAGCAAACGAGGAACAGAAGGGAAGTAATTTAAGCTAATAAAGGGTATCTACATAAAACCTACAGTTAAAATCATAATTAATGGTGAGAGACTAAATGCTTCCCCACTAAGATCTGGAACAAGTCAACAGTGTCCTCTGGCACCACTTCCATCCACTATCATATTAGAAGTTCTAGTTAGTGGAAGAAGGAATGAAAAAAAGTGTACAGATTGGAAAGAACGAAAGAAAACTGTCTTACTTTCAGACAACATGTTTGATTATATAAAAAATTCCAAAGAATCTACAAAAAAAACTTCATAAAACAGGTAAGTTACATAGTCACGGATCACAAGATCAGCTACTAAAGTCAACTCCATTCTTGTATACCAGCAATAAAAAATTAAAATCTGAAAAATTTAAAAAATTAATGCCAATTAGTACCAAAAAAGTGAATTAGGTAAAATCTAACCAAATATGTGCAAGACTGTAGTCAGAACACTACAAAATACTCATAGAAAAAATATTTTTTAAAGATCAAAATGAACTGGAAGATCAATACAGGTAAAATGCTGATTTTCTCCAGTTTTACATATTCATTTAACACAATCCCAATCAAAATTCCAGCACACTTTTTGTAGATATCAACCAGCTATGCTAAACTGATATTTTAAAAACAGGAACTAGAATATTCAAAACAATTCTGAAAAGGAAGGACAAAGTGGGAGGACTCATTACAGGATTTCAATACTTACTGTAAAACTCCGTATTCAAGACACTGCGGTTGATAAAAGAATAGACATGAATCAGCAGAACAGAAAGAGAGCCCAGAAACAGACTGACACAAACACAGTCAACTTATTTTTGATAAAGGGGCCAAGGTAATTCACTAGCAAAAAGTTGGCCTTCTCAACAAATGGTGCTGAGACAAGTCGGTGCTCATATGCAAAAAAAAAAAAATTGAACCAACACAGAGACTTTATACCTTACAAAGGTAAACTCAAAATAGGTTATAAACTCAACTTTATACAAAGTGATATAACTTTTCAAAGAAACCATAGGAGAAGATATGTACAACCTTAGGTTTGATGATAAGATTTTAAATACAACATGAAAAGAAAGCATGAACAATGAAGAAATGCTAAAACAGATTTTAACAAAAGTAAAAACTTTTGATCCATGAAGGACACTATTAAGGGAATAAAAAACAAGCCATGGACAGGAAAAATATCTGCAAGTCATATCTAATAAAGAACTTGTATCTAGCCCTGGCTGGTGTAGCTCAGTGGATTGAGCGCGGGCTGGGAACCAGACGGTTCCGGTTCGATTCCCAGTCAGGGCACATGCCTGGGTTGCGGGCCAGGTCCCCAGTGAGGGTCATGTAGAAGGCAACCATACATTGCTGTTTCTCTCCCTCTCTGTCTCCCTCTCTTCCCCCCTCTCTAAAGTAAATAAATAAAATTAAAAATTAAAAAAAAAAAACTTTAAAAAAAAGAACTTGTATCTAGAGTATGTATATAATTCTTACAACTCTATAATAAGAAAAACAAACACTCTAATTTAAAAAAATAGGCCACAGATATGAATGAACACCTTACCAAAGAACAGACAGGTGGCAAATTAGCATACGAAAACACAATAAAAATCAAATGTCATTAGGGAAAGGCAAATTAAAAACAACAATGAGCTGTATATACCTATAGAATGGCTAAAGTCCAAAAAATTGAAAATAACATCTGCTGGTAAGAATGCAGAGCAAAAGTAGTTCTCAATTCATTGCAGGGGGGAATGTAAAATGGTGTAGCCACTTTGAGAGAGAATTTGGTAGTATTTTACAACTCTAAACAGTTTTACCATACAATCCCACAATCATTCTCCTAGGTATTTACATAGGTGGTTTGCAAATTTATGTCCATATAAAAACTTTCATGTGAATGTTTATAGTAGCTTTTTTCAGATTCACCAAAAAGCAGAAGCAACTAAAATACCTTTTACTAAATGAACAGATCAAGAAACTGATACATCCATATAATGGGGTACGTATAGTAAGTGATTATAGTAAGTGATACATTGTAATAAAGTATTGGACCCTGCAAAAACATAGATGATTACTTATCAGCAATGATGAGACATTATCCAATAGTTTGCAGACATAGGAGCCAGTGAATCAGTGTGCCTAGAGACAAAAAGGAAAGTGGTAAGACAAAGGGCAAGCATTGTTCACTGGAAAAATGACAGTGTGATGGCTACAGAGCAACATTTTTAAGGTATTGAAGAGAAAAATCTCAAAAAATGAGGGCAAAGTTCAAAAGTTCTATTGTAAATTCAAAAACAAAGACTTCACATCCACAATAACTGCTAATGGAAGTCGGTCTGGCAGAAGAAAGTGATAATAGAAACACGGACTACATAAGAGCACGGAACTGGTAACTACATGGCAAATACATAAGATATTTCTGTTATTATTTAAATCTTCTCAAAGATTATTGATTGTTCAACAATAAGTGTGAGTATAAAATTAACATGTATCTCGACAATTGCACAAAGATCAGAAGTGAGAAATGGTGATGCAGTATTGCAACACAGTTAGAGTGGTATAACCTGTTACTAGAAGGTTGACTGTTATTAATTAAAGGCGTGTATCAATACCTTACAGCAACCAAAAAATATCAAAAGAGAACAAAGTGACAGCTAATAAGCCAACAAAAAAAATAACATAAAACATTTAAATACTGCATTAATC
Source organism: Micronycteris hirsuta (assembly GCA_004026765.1). Lineage (NCBI taxonomy): Eukaryota > Metazoa > Chordata > Mammalia > Chiroptera > Phyllostomidae > Micronycteris > Micronycteris hirsuta. The sequence continues at coordinate 398,926 of PVJI01000037.1, forward strand.
TAAAAGAAGGCAGAAAACAAGGGAAAGAAGAAGGAACAAAAATCAAATGGGGTAAATTGCAAAATGATAAACTCAGACCTAACTGTATCAAGAATCACATAATATATAAAGGGTCTAAATACCCCTATTAAAAGGTAGCAATATTAGACTGGATTAAAAATAAAAAGCGCAACTCACCTATCAGTTGGCTATAAGAAATGTGCTTTAAGAATACAGACACAGTTAGGTTAAAAGTTAAAGGATACAAAAAGATACACCACACTAATACTAATCAAAGGCAGCTAGAGTACCTCTGTAAATGTGAGGCAATGTAGATTTTAGAGCAGAGAACATTACCAGAAGAAGGTCATTTCATAATGCTAAAGGGATCAATTCATCAGGAAGAGATAATATCAAACTCTTATGCACCTAAAAACAGATCTTCAAAATACCTGGAACAAAAATGGATAGAACTGCAAGGAGAAGTGGACAAATCCACGATTACACGTAGAGATTTCAATTCCCCTTTCTCCCTCATTCATAGGACGAGTGGATAACAGATCAGTACGCACAGAGGAGCTCTGCACCACACATCCGACACTCGGAGAACAATCCACATAACAGCAGTCAAGTTAGAATACACGCCTCTCACATATGCTTCCCAGCATGACCAAAGCTATAAAATGGAAAGTAAGAACACAGGAGAGAGTGAAAACTTGTATTTCTCCACTGCTCATATCCTTACACAAAACATTCCTATTGCAAGAAATTAGCACAAACAGTGCTTAATATACAGGGATCTTGTTAAAATGCAGATTCTGAAAAAATTTAGTCTAGCACAGGGCCTGCGATTCTGCATTTCTAACAAGCACCCAGGTGTTACTGGTGACCCTGACATTACAAATCTGAGGGGTGCACTTGGAGTAGCAAGGGACCAGAGGAGAGCAGGAAATAAATAAGGAAGTGAGGGTCACTTTTTCTTTGCCCGGTTCTAGAAAATCAATGACAGATGAAAGAAAGAAAAGAAAAGAAAGAAAGAAAAAGGAAAAAAGAAAGAAAGAAAGAACAAACATTTTAAAGTGAATCTCAAGTGGTTAGTCATGGCACAAAGCATTTCAATGCACTATTTCATTTAATCTTTAAAACAACTCTTTCAAGTAAATAACTATTGTTATGCTCATTTTCAAGAGAAGGAACCTGACGTTTTGGAGAGGTCAGGCACTCACACACATCACGGAGCTACCTGCCTACATGCCTTAGCAAAGCACAGGTGTTCTGAGCAGCACTAAATGAGCTCCACTGAAATTTTGTTTTCTCAACATTTTCTCTAAAATCACATTAATTTCAGATTTCTCTTTCTTTTGAGTCCTTCCTCTCCCTCCTCACTGGAAAGACCTAAACATAACCACAGAACGGAGCAGAGAACTTTTGCAAGTATCATTACACTGAACTGGCAAGTATTACTATAAATCTATGCCAATAAACATCTTTTGGTTGACTTTTCTGTTGTGTTTAAAAAAGGTGCTTAATATTTCACCTTAGATAAAATATAATTAACTGACACAAAATTAAAGGCAAGAAATCTGAAGAACTCTAGCTTTCACTGTGATGTCAGATCAGACCTATGCATGTATATCCATCCATTCAGAAGACTAAACGATGCCCTGGGAAAACACGAATATGCCATACACTGAGGATGTAGGGAATGAAGCAATGTTCGACAGTATTTGAAAATATCCCACAATGTGCATTTACTGTTTTTAAAATCAGGAAAAAGTAGATTAAAATTTTAAAAGTTAAATGAATCATTAATTATTAACTATTCTCTGGGCTCCTCCTATGTCTTCAAATACTAGCACTCATCATAGAGTTGAGGGATGATTGACAGATATATTTGTAAACACTGCCAGAGGTTAAAGAATTCTATGAGTACTTACTGTCCTGGCTAACAATGGGGAAAAAATACGCAGTGAAAAATCAAATACCCTAAATTAAAGGTTCCTTAAACAGGTGCAACACAGTGGATTCCTAAGAGTGGCTGCAGGTTTGCAGAACAGGTGGCGCTCAGGCATCTCACAATGCTTCAGGTTTAGTTCTAAGTACTTTCATCATCTCTAGAAGGGAAGTGGTAATTGCGTTTCCCTACCTATCAAAGAGAAAATCAGTATAACCAAACAAACAAGTAACATCCTCCTAATGGTTGGCACTTTATAGAAAACACCTGAGTTTCTCTAGAATTTTTAAATTTACAAGAAATCTACAAACAAACTGTCCTAAAACACAATACAGAATTATTTTATCCTCTCAAGTCAGGGCTTGGAAACCAGTCACATAGCACTTAAAAAACACCCCCTTTGCTGACTGAAAGGTAATAAAGTTCTACAGCAACAGAGATCTTCAGGGGCAAGTTATAAGATTAAATACCATCGCACTTTAAAACTGAGTAGGGAGATGAAATTTTCATTTGGATGTTAAACCTCTTTCCAGAAAAGGAAGAAATATGCACAGGGAGGAAAAAGATAAATGGTGGGTTTTGGTAACAGATTACTTCTCTAGTTTTGTGGCAAACTGCATCCTACCAAAAAAAAAAATTGTCAGTGAAGACTGTAACCACAAATACCTTTATAAGTAGCTAAAAATAATTGCCTTGCTTATATGTCAGGCTAAATTTTCAGAACTTTAACAACTTTTTCACATGCGACGTCTACCCGGCAATAAGGAAGGCTCTGTTTTTCACTGGCTAGCACGACACAATCAATGTTTTCAGTGTGATATAGTTCAGAAGATCCCATCACTGTGAGAGGTACTAACCTCAGGCTACTTTAAGAGATGATATAGAAAATTCATGAAAAAGTTGGGGTAAAAATGACTAGCTATGAAACTCTATCATAGTTTCTTCACAACCCTTATATTTATTCCCTGGCAATTCCTCCCCAAACAGAAGTCCTTGCAAAAATTTCAGTTGCCTCCTGACCTGCTAAGCCAAATAACATTTGTATCAAAATAATCCTTTAATGCTGTGTCAGTTTTATGCTATATCAGTTCTAATATATTTTTAGCAAGTAATTTGGGGCAAGAACTCCTCTTAAAGCTGCTTCTCTCCCTTGTCTAGCCAGACTGCCAACCCTGTGTACCACACTTTGCAGAGGCAGCTCTGGCACGGCAGGTCCACGAAGAGGCAACAGGAAAACACTGCCCGAGCTGCCAGCGCACTGGGGAAGGAGGGGTCCCCGGAAGCGCGAGTGTCTTCGCAGTGCGTGTCAGAAATACCTGCGTCAACTCCGAAACAATTCTTTACTTGGTTGTTCCTGTTTACATTTTTCCAGCCATCTGAATGACAGCATTCACAAAAGCATCCGCAAATGTTAGAGAACAAAAGATGATGGAACGCACAGATATCCGAGGGGCAAGGAGTTTTCCATAAAACCTGTCCTTCCATGTGAGTTCCGCCACCTCACTGCCATGCTGTTGGCCTCCATCTTGCACCCTTTCCCCACCGACTGACTCACTTTTCACACTGAACGTTTTCTAAATGCATACGCAGTTTAGATGCCCAAGGGCATTAACATAACATCTTCTGCCATGAGGTATTACAACCCAGGTTAAGGAACTAAAGGAACGAAAATATAGAGAATACTTTTAGAACTAGCACTGTGGCCTGATATATTAAAAGGCACTAAAAAAACTTGGCATCTCAAGATCAACATTTTAGAAGCGGAAATCTAAATATTCATAAGCAATAAGATCTTTACTAAGACTCATCTCCTCATTCAAGACAACAAAACCAACCCGAGTCAGGTAAACAGCTATTCATAATGAAGTATTTTGAAGGGAAAACCAGATTATAACATTTAACCCTGAAAGTTTTACTTCATAAACGTATTTACATGGAGACACACTCTATATCTAAAAGTGCAGTTTTTTAAAATTTTCTTTGCCATTTGGGGGATGGAAAAGCATCCCTGATTTGTATATTAAAGCACAAGCATCTGTCCTACTGATGATATTCCAGGGAAGCACATTAGCATAAAATTTAACGATGTCAAATAGTGGATGTGAAATAGGGACTGCGTAAAGACACTATTTCCAAGGCTGACAGAAACATCACTGTTTAGAAATGCAAATGAAACCATTATGTTCAATAATTATATGAAAATATGAACAGTTCAGCATGTTTTCCAGCCCTGATGGCGGTTAATGGGATGTACGCTTATGTAAATAACTACTATTAAAGCTAATGCTGAAAAAAACTAATAAATTCATACTAAAGCAACTGATTTAGTATGCTTTTAAACCCCAGCAGTGCTCACTTATTAGAAAAGAGTGCATTATTATGTTTAGAACTCATTACTGCTACAAGTCACTGCAACTCCATCAATTACCATGCATTAATGAAAATGGGACACATACAAAAAAAATTATTGCCTCTCAGCAGTTTTCTTTAAAGACAAAATCTAGGGGTATTACCATCATGGGCCCTTGTAGGGAACTTATCCACACTCTAATCTTTATTACAAACATGGTCCTCCCAATACCATCACCCTAGGGCATTTTGACCATAAGAAGGGCTAACCTTTACATAAAAATATCAATGTTTTACGAGATTGACCATTTAACATCAATAAAACATTTTTAATATTTGAATTGCATTTTTAAAAACTTTTATTAACATATATATGGCAGATGGTCCATTTTTTAAGAGGGAGGCTAGGAAATGAAAATACACAGAGGTAATCATACCAGTATAGAGGTTAGATGGCTTCGTTCTAAAATGCTGCCTGATATAGCAGATAATTCACACCCCATTCCACATTTAAGTCTCAGTGAATTCTGTACAACTAAGGGACTGGGTTTTTAAGAATAAATTTAAAATTTTCTTCTTGGCCACAAGATGGACTTTCTTGCAATGTATTAAATATTTGGTACAGGACATTTAGAGACTGAAAAATCCTTGTTTAAAATTCAAGTTCAGCTAGTACCTAACAGCAAAGAAATGCTGATGGAGCAGGAATGCAAATATAGAAATACCTTTGCTCTCACTCTATTTGTGTCAACTTTCACAATTTATTCTGTTTCCTTAACATATATAAGTAAACTGATTCTTCATCCCTTTCTAGCATCCAGGAAAACAGAAAGTTCTTCTGTATCTACTACATGTGAAAAATATCTGCTAAACTTCGCAGTCTCATTATATAGTAAGTGTACGTTTATTTAGAAATTATACCTGCCATATCAGTCCAATCATATGCAGTTTTGGCTCTCACATCTTTATTCATCTCCCAAGAAGCTTTTCCTGCAATTTAGATATACTAACACCAGGTGGTGGTAGAGTGCAATGATGTGCAGCTCTAAAAGTGAAATGCAAGTTTTCTCTCAAGAGTCAGATGTTCTCTGACCAAGCAACAGCCGTTTAACAATTCATTCACGTAACAGGTATTTTTTGAGTACATACTGAGTACCAGATACTGTATAAGTTTCTCAGTGTACAACAGTACATAGACAGTAAATAATGTCCCATGAGGGAAACAGACAATAAACAAATGTATAATAGAATGTCAAGTGCTCTCAATAATCAAAGCCCATTCATAGCTATTAAAAAAAAACAAAAACTCTTAGCAAAGTGAAATAAAACAAAAATTCCTCAGTGTGATAAGACACCTACCAAAAATCTATAGCAAACATCAATCTTAAAGATGCAATACACATTTGCCCTAAAACATGGAACAAGATAAGGGTGTTCTTGTTCATCTTTCTTATTTAATACCTACCTAGAGGTATTGCAATAAGTCAAGAAAAAGAAATAAAAGGCTTACATATCAGAAAGACCTAAAATTGTTTTTATTTATAGATGATATAATTGTTTGCACATAAAATCCTAAGGAATCTGTAAAACAACTACTAAAATTAATAAGTGAGAATTCAGCAAGGTCAAATATAAAATCAATATAAAAATTAACTATTTTTCTAAGTGCAACAATTAAAAATTTAAATTAAAACTAAATTGAGAACAAACCTCTCAAAAGCAACAGGCTCCTTCTGGGTGACTAAAATATGCACATGATGGCTGAAGCCTGGAATGCCTAGATGAAAAGGTGTGGCCCTCATCATACCTGCCTCATGCCAAAACTCCAATGTCTTTTACACTAAGAGGAAATAAACGTGTATCTTGCTTTTATTATTGTTACTTTGGCATTTCATATTATAAACAAGAAAGCTTAATCCTGACAGATTCATAAAGCATCCTTAATAGGTTCCATCAAATCCTGGCCTCCTCAGCTTTGTTTCTACATTATTTTCCTTGAGATCTGTTCTACGCCTTGTGAGAGCAGCATATAATGGGGAGATTCCTTAGTGATTCCTACCTGATCTGTAGCAGCAAGCTTTCCCAAATCGTTTTAAATCTTTTTAAAGGATGTTCCCTCATAAATCAAAAATCATTTTGCTTCAAAACTATACCGTCTCCTCAAAACGTGTTATTCTTTGGGCAACAGAAATCTGAATGAGAGCTCTAAGTGGAAAAAGAACTTCAAATAAAAGAGAGCACCTATAATAAAAAATAATCTGAGAGATTTATTAAATATAATCTCCACATTTACTTTGTATGTTATACTTTTTATCATGGCAAGAAATTATTTTGTAGACCTTAAATTTTTATAGAACTTCATAGATTTTAAAAATTTGCACATTTAAGCTCATTGGATTACCTTATGTGGTAAATAGTTCAGATATTAACATGTTATGAGATCAGACTTGCAGGTTACTTTATCCAAGGTCACACAGCTAGTTAAAATGCAAACATAAGATTTCAAGTTTTATAATTCTAGTGCTCTTTACAGAAAAACTATTCTTGTTATATCACACATTGAGATAAGTTATATTTGAGAAAGTGTACAAAAAATCTTTTCCCATGATTAGTATTTTGATTTAATAAGGATAAAAGCTGTCATAGCAGCATAAAGCACTTTTCTGCCATCTCAAATCACTATGTAATGCTATATGAAGAAAACACTAGTAAATGCTGTGACATCTCTAAATCATCACACTTACCATTGTACGAAAACCTCTTCTCCCTTTGCCTCTGGCCCACTTAACTTGTCCTTGTGCCGTTAGCCTAGCACTCCGATGCCTTGGGGTTATTAATCTGAGACAGAAGTGGGTATCTGGCAACTTTTCCCTGCACCCAACTAATAACTATTCCCTTTGTCACAGTGTTAAAGGCTCTGTTCTCTACTGTCAGATTTCTTCTAGAGCAAATTTCTCACTGGGGCAATTACCTATTTTTAACCTTCTTTTCTATTGGTTTCACCTCTTTCTTTATTTTCTCCTTTGCCTCCTGCCACTTTTCCAGTGCTCATTAGCTTCTGTGTGGAAAAGGTCTGATAGGTATAGCCCCAAAATACAGCACATACATCATAACAACGATCTGAAAAACTGACCAACTGGAACACAGTAATATGTTTAAATATCTGAATTTTCTAGGTTACATTTATTTAGAAATTCAAGGACTGTTTTGATAGGAAGAATTCCTTCTCCATTTGGCTCTGCTCTTCACAGCCTGAGGATTCAGGAAAACAAGATGCTCAATTGCTTGGGATTTTTGTAGTAACAAAGAATAAAACTGGAGGAAGAGACAATCCTTACCATCTTATCTATGGGGAGATCCATTTCAGATATTCAGTTAACTTCTCATCATTAAATGACTATGCAATAATTAGATTTACTACTTCTGAAAAATTACAGGGCTTAGAAATGCAAAATCTTGGACAAAACTCTAAAAATAAAAAGGAAACATTACTGTTTAAGTCTCTAACTGAAGTGAGAATATTAACATCTGAATCATTTAACTATTCATAAGTGAAGGTCATACCAAGGTTAAGAACACTAAAACGAATGTATTACTGATAAATAATAAAGTCTTTCATTACATTCTTCAAATCTACAGCAATTACAAGCTGTGGTATGCAAATGAATTTAGCTTTAGAGATTGTATCAGAATAGCCTTTAAAGAAGATCAGTAATATAAAAGGCTAAACGATATAAATGAACTCTCCTGAACAATAATTACAAGATTAATTTACTGAAAGTCTATTTCTTCATGCAAGAACTGTTGAAACTTTCCAAAATAATTTTAAATGATGCTAAACAGACTTAGTACTGTTTACCTAGTATAAAACTTTGACTGAAAAAGAGTTTTAAATTATTTAAAGAGAGATATAAAAGATAAATGTTCTTTGAATTTTAGTTTGTTCAGCTTATTTACATGTGTGCATCGAGAACAAATAAATCCCTTAGGCAGGGGGGCCTCTGTAGAAGCCCCGATCCACCCCTCCTTGAATCTCAGTGCCACTCGTTATAAAGCAGCAAAGGGCGGTACCCAGGCTCTCTGGGGGATGCTGAGGCTCCACATTTAGCGCATTCGCAAGCCAAAGAAATCAAAACACTACCAAAATCAAACCTGAAAAGTAGAACTATTTGTTTTACTATCAATGGATACACAGCAGACAGTAAAAAGATCTGACACAATAGGCAGAGAAATCCCTAAAGCAAATCTCATAAAAAAATATTGTACAAAATAATATTAAAAAAATTATTGTTCAAAGTGCATTAGTACCCAACCAAGAGAATAAAAATAAGGAAAAATAATTAGGGAATAACATCTGAAAACTCACTAATGTTTAGAAACACAATTCTTCTTACAGATACACTGAAAGGTCTTTTCACCTTACACTGAGAATAAAAATACCGAAGAACTAAGTGCATGTTAAGTACTGTCTACATCTGCTGAGGATGCCGTCACAAAATAGCACAGACAGGTGGCTTAAACAACAGAAGTTCATTTTCTCACAGTTCTAGAAGCTAGAAAGTCTACCATCAAGGGCCCACAGGGCTGGCTTCTGTGAGAGCTCTCTTCCCCACCTAGCTGTGCCCTCCCTTGGGATGGGAGGGAAATGAAGAGGGAGGAAGACCTCTCTTCTTAGAAGGCCACAGTCCTATTAGATTAGGGCCCCACCCTTTTGCCTTAATTTAACTTTAAGCACCTCTTAAAAACCCTATCTCCAAATACAGTCACATTGGCTGGTTAGGGGTTCAACAGAGAGTTTAGTTCATGGCAAATACTCAAATAACAAATACATACATATAAAAACAGATGAACCTTGCTAAGCCCAGAATAAAAGGCAAAGGAGTTGAAAAGCACTATCTCCTATCTCAACACTCCAAAGCATGCAAGTTTAGCAGATAAATTTATCAGATTTCTTAAAGGTTTGTTCTATTTTCACAGAAGAAAATCTGAAAATCAGAAAAGGTGGTATAAAACAGAAAGCAGATTTTAATCACTTGCTGGCACATTTATTTCAACATATACAGATGCTCAAAATTCTCTTCCAGCCTTAAATCAATACACATTCCTTTAAATATAGATTCTCCTTTGATGAGACAATAAATCCTTTTCCTCACCCCTACTGAAGTCTGAAGCTACTGCAATTTGGCTTACTCTTCTAGAATGCCATCGAAATGCTCCTGCATTCCATGACTTTAATGGAAGTCACAAAGGCACCAAGCAGCCAGTCCAAGGCTCTGAGGTAAGCGACTTTCCCACCCAAAGCCGGCACTGCTGCAAGAACAGCACAGCTGCCCAAGGAACCATGGGACAGAGACACGCGTTAGGGCAGCTGGTACAGGTATGAATGCTTGAAGAATTCTAAGAGTCAAATACTACTTAAAAGAAAAAAATTATCATAGAAAGCACCTTAAAGAAGCCTCGAAGAAAAAAACTAGTAAAAGGAACAATGACAAAGAAATAAACTGTAATGAGTAGGAAAAACCAATGGGTATTCCTACCTAGGATGCAGGGACCATGAAAGGGAGTCTGAAAATTAAGGTCAAATACGTTACATGTACCAGCCATGGAAGGCTTGAATGTCAAAATTAAGAATACGCACTTGATACTTTAGGCCATAAGAAGCCATAGAAAAGTATTAAAAAGCCTAGTGAGGTATTAAAAATAATCCTCGAGAAGGATTCATCTGGCAGCAGTGATGGAACCAAGTCAATCAAAGGGTATCTGGAGAGAATGGAGGCAGGGACAAAACAATTCTTACCATAAAGCAATGCAATGATGCAAGAATGCAGTCAAGTGTCAGCAAAAACAGAAAAATAATGGACTCAGTAACATTTCAGAGTGAAAATGATGAAAACTTGGTGACTGAAAAGTCAAAATACACGAAAATCTCTGAAACATTTTATATATTTTGATTTCTGGATAACCAAAAATAACCAACTTTGGATATAAGGCACTGAAAAATATTACAAATTTTTATAAAACGGTGCTTTAAAGCAGGCTAGAAAATAAAGCTTGTTGATCTTTGTATAACTTGCTGCTGCAGAAATGATTGTTGATTTCAGTGTTTGCTGCTGTGGAAATGTGTTGAAAGATTTCACTGCTAACTTTGCAATGCTCTGTTTCAGTGATCTCTCCATACCTGTATCTTTATCTGTAGAAGGAGAATAATAGTATCTGCCTAAACTTAACTAGGTAATTGTGAAGATTAAAAAGTATAAGTGAAAGTGCTCTGTAAATAGAAAATCATATACAATGTAGGCTGTGTTACTAATACAAGTATTAAAAAGTAACAGGAGATAGGAAACATTTAGTATTATTTTGATGCCTCCAAATCATCATTATGAACGTTAACTACTACACTGCATTTACCATATGACCTAAGATGTATCTAGGTGGGTAGAGTTCTGGATTGTTGCAGATTTTCAGTTCTCACGTGGTTTTTAATAGTTTTCCTGTCAACTGCTCTGTCAGTTTCAATATTCTCACTGCAGTGCCATTTCTTACTTTGGTCTGCTTCTAATCGGCAAGGCTAATGAACTAGATACCAGATAATAACTTTATTATTACCCACATAATAGCCTCAGGAACTCTCATTTAAGAAAACTGTATCCATAGGGAACCAGGGTAGGTGAGGAGTACTTCTTTTTATTCTTATTCTTAGATGAGTTCCAGAAAACTAAAGTGTAAATACAGCTCACTACCATAGAGTAACTTAACCCCTAAAGGTTTATTAAAATGAAATTAAGTATATGAATAAAAATGTATAATTTTTTAACTTTCTGCAAACATTTATTATCAGTTCCTCCCTGTTAGCATTAATACCTGAGTATTTTTAAGAGAACAAAATAATCTTTGAGAATAGTTTAGGCAACAATACTAGTAATAAACAGTTCTTTCCTTAAGCGTGCTTATTTCTCTAATACACATGGAAAGGTATTTAAGCTGTTGTTATGATTTGAAACAGCATCCCAGGACAATATACAATAATAATGGCCCAAAACCTGCTGAGGTTATACAGCATCACCAAGCAAATAAGATAGCCTCAAGCAGTATAACTTCTACAGTGTTAGAGATAATTATTTGATTAGTAAAACAATATTATCCAGGGCTAGTTAAATGGAATAAACTGACTTTACCCAAGTACACAAAATACATTCTGTCACCATAGAATTCAATTTGTAAACATAAAAAACAAAAACCTAATGTTTATTCAAAACAAAAAGGAAAGATTACCCTGGCTGGGTGGCTCAGTTGGTTGGAGCGTCAGCCTGTGCACCAAAAGGTCGCAGCTTTGATGCCCGGTCAGGGTATAGCACATACCTCAGTTGCAGGTTTGATGCCCGGTCAGGGCGCATACAGGTGACATCTGATCAATGTTTCTCTCTCACATCAATGTTCCTCTCTCTCTCCCTCCCCCTACCCCTGGTCTCTAATATCAGTAGACACCGCCTCAGGTGAGACTTTTTTTTAAAAAGGGAAGATTCATTAAAGCTGATAAGATGCCTTGCTAAACTGTTAGTTGTCTTCATTTTAAGAAGTTTAGTTGTTTTTTAAAAATTTTATTTATTTATTTTTAGAAGGGGAGGGGGAAGAAAGAGAGGGAGAGAAACACAATGTGTGGTTGCCTCTCGAGCACCCCCTACTGGGGACCCAACCCAGGCGTGTGCCCTGACTGGGAATCAAACCAGCGACCCTTTGCTTCACAGGCCAGCACTCAATCCATGGAGCCACACCAGCCAGGGCAAAAGCGTAGATTTTTAATTCTCCCCAAACTATTTCCAAGACTAGAGAAATCTCCTGCCTCTTCTTTAAAGGGCCAGAAAACTTAGGAAGAAGAGACTTATTCTTTCTTTTGAAACTTACTTCCTTTCTCATGAAACTTCCACTATCCTTCCCTACCCTGCCTACTCATCCAACACCCATATTTATGTTAGTTTGTACAGTATGGTTTCTATCTGTTGCAAAAATCTAACAGATCATGGCAGTCTGGCTCCTTAGCAGAGACGTATAGTTAAATGGAACACTTAGAATACCTCTGAAGTATTACTGTTATTCAAACCAACGATTTCTTTTTATATAATTAGATAAAGTTCTTGTGAATTTTCTCTAGTCTATTTCCAGCGCAGACATAGTGAGACCTTTGGCTCATTTAAAAACATTCCTCAAAAAGGTTAAAGTTTGTTTCTTTAAAATTCTTTTTTCCTAGAGCAAGGTAAGCACCTCTAAACCTCTTCAATTTATAACTGCAATCAGAGAGATCACGAAAACATATCATTTCCTTCCTTCTACTCACTCTGGGCTTTGTTGTTGTTCCTCTGGTTCTTATAGATGAGGGTTAGGTTGTTTATTTGAGATTTTTCTATCTTCTTTAGATAGGTCTGTATGGCTATGAACTTCCCTCTCAGTACTGCCTTCACTGTGTCCCATAGGTTTTGGGTCATTGTAAGTTCATTTTCACTTGTTTCCCAATACTTTTTGATTTCTTCCTTGATATCATTGTTGATCCATTCATTATTTAATAACATATTATTCAGTCTCCACGTATGTGAACGTTTTTGAGTTTTTTTTCCTTGACGTTGGTTTCTAGTTTCAATCCATTGTGATCTGAGAACACGGTTGATATTATTTCAATTTTCTTGCATTTGTTGAGCCTTATTTTTTTCCTACCATGTGGTCTATCTTTGAAAAGGTTCCATGTGCATTTGAAAAGAATGTATATTTTGCTTCTTTGGGGTGAAAAAGGTTCTGTATATATCAATTAAGTCCATTTGATCTAGAGTGTCATTCAGTGCCACAAAATCCTTGTTGATTCTTTGTTCAGAAGATCTATCCTATGTTGAGAGCGGGCTGTTAAAAATCCCTTACAATGACTGGATGTTCTAGTCACAGTGACAAGACAAGAAAAAGAAATAAAAGGCATCCAAATTGGAAAGGAAGAAGTAAAACTGTCATTATTTGCAGACAACATGATAGTGTATGTAGAAAATCCCATAGTCTCCACCAAAAAACTACTCAACCTAATAAGTAAATTTGGTAAAATAGCAGTATACAAAGTCAACATTCAGAAATCAATGACATTTTTGTACACCAACAATGAAATATCAGAAAGGGAAACTAGGAAAAAATCCCATTTACTATAGCAACAAGAAAAACAAAGTATCTAGGAATAAATTTAATCAAGGAGGTAAAAGACCTGTACTTGGAAAACTATAGAACACTGAAGGAAGATACAAATAAATGGAAGCATATACTATGTTCATGGATTAGAAGAATTAACATCATTAAAATGTCCATACTACCCAAAGCAATTTATAGATTCAATGCAAGTCCTATTAAAATACCAATGGTATATTTCAAAGATATAGAACAGATATGCCAATAATTTATATGGAACCCAAAAAGAGCCCAAATAGCCTCAACAATCTTGAGAAAGAAGAATAAAGTTGGAGGGATCACAATACCTGATATCAAACTATACTACAAAGCCACTGCAATCAAAACAGCCTGGTACTGGCATGAGAACAGACACAGATCAATGGAACAGAATAGAGAGCCCAGAAATAAACCTATGTCTCTGTGGTCAATTAATATTTGATAAAGGGGACACAAGCATACAATGGAGTAAAAATAATCCCTTCAATAAATAGTGTTGGGAGAACTGGACTGATACATGCAAAAAAATGAAACTAGACCACCAACTTTACCATAGACCAAAATAAACTCAAAATGGATAAAAGATTTAAATATAAGTCATGATACCATAAAAGTTCTAGTGGAAAACATAGACAGGAAAATTTCAGATATCCCATGTGGCACTATTTTTGCCGATATATCTCCTAGGGCAAGGGAAATAAGGGAAAAGAATAAACAAATGGGACTAGATCAAATTAAAAAGCGTATGCATGGCTAAAGAAACCATTATCAAAATGAAAAGGGAACCGACTGTAATGGAGAACATATTTGCCAATGATACATTGGACAAGGGTTTACTCTCCAAAATATATAAAGAACTCATCCATCCAACACCAGGAAGACAAACAATCCAATTAAAAAATGGGCAAAGGAACTGAATAGACACTTCTCCAAGGAGGACATAAGGATAGCCCATAGACATATGAAGATATGCTCAACACCACTAGCCATCAGAGAGATGCAAATTAAAACCACAATGAGATATCACTTCACACTTATCAGAATGGCCATCATTAATAAGTCAATAAACGACTGCTGGCGAAGATGCAGACAAAAGGGAACCCTAGTTCCCTGTTGGTGGGAATATAGACTGGTGAAACCACTGTGGAAAACAGTATGGAATTTCCTCAAAAAACTAAAAATAGAACCGCCTTTTGATCCAGCGATTCCACTGCTGGTAATATACCCTAACAATCCTGAATCACAAATTCAAAAGAACTTATGTATCCCTATGTTCATAGCAGCATTATTTACATTAGCGCAGTGCTGGAAACAACCTAAGTGCTCACCAGTAGATTAGTGGATCAAAAAACTGTGGTACATTTACACAATGGAATACTACGCAGCAGAAAGAAAGAAGGAACTCCTATCTTTTGCGACAGCATGGATGGAACTGGAGAATATTATGCTAAGTAAAATAAGCCAGTCAGTGAAAGACAAATACCATATGATCTCACCTATAAGAAGAATCTAATGAACAAAATATACTGACAAACAAAATAGAACCATGGGCATGGAAACATGGAACAGACTGACAGTGACCAGAGGGATGAGGGGAGAGGGATAATAGTGGAAAGAAGGGAAGGCGCTAGTCAAAGACCATGTATGAATGACCCACAGACATGGACAAGAGTGTGGGAATTGACTGGGAGCGAGGGTTAGGCTGGGTGCAGGAGCGCAAAGGGGGAAAAACTGGAACAACTCTAACAGAATAACAATAAAAAAGTTTAAAAAATAAAAAGAAAGAAAAATTTTAAAAAAGAAAGTAAACAGACCAGTAGGATTAAAACACACAAACACACACACACACACACACACACACACACACACACTTCTGTCAGTCTGGTTTCTGGGACAGGAAGACCTGGTTTCTTCCCAATGAGCACTCAACAGGCATATGTAGTACAGAGAGGCTTGCTGCTTCTTTCATAGAAATTAGAAGATAAAGCCAAGAACATATCAATTTCACTCTATTACTCGGCCTTCTAAGCATTGTAAGCACTTGCATAACCTAATAAAAATCAGCCCCCAGTGAAGAAAGGCACAAAAATGAGAGACAGAAGAGCTGGTCATTTCCTCCCTCATTCCTATGAGTCACAGTAATAATGAGAATTGCTACCTTTCTTCTAGTACCTACTAAGTACAAGACACTGCTAGGTTCTGTACATACACAATGAAGAGAAAACCCCATTTCAGCAGGCCCGCAGAAAGGGCATTATCAGCTCTCCATATATGACAGATGAAAAGAGAGACTCCAAGAAGTTCAGCAGCTTTCCCAAGGGCAGATAGGCAGTCAGCCCTAGAACAAGATTTACACTGTAAAGCCCACGGCGCTTTCTTCTCTATCACTTCTGCTGTGCCAGTTCAAACGGCGAAGTTAGCGAACATCAGACTTCACTTTCCTTCTGTAAGCTTTTGATATCATCCTGACCTAAGATATACGGTCTAGAAATACAACCAGCTCAAATATTAATCAACTTTTCTAATGACTACCTCCTGTCTCACACTACACATGCAAACATATTTCAGAATTATTTCTATTGGAACAGTGGGCATATTTCTCTTTTGAAGTTTCAGATTTACTTCTCCTTTCAAACTCATTCAGCTATGCAAAAATATACAACGTTCATCAGACTGCTTGACTTTGTAAATGGCATATTCATTTACATAGTTAAGTTCTCAGAAAATAAGCTTTCCCTGTGCAAAGACTGAAAATTACCAAGAATTTTTAACTTTTAGTAATACTTCTCTATTTGCTGTAGAACAAATCCTTCAAAGGCCTTATCCAAATGCAAATATGTAAAATATCTTTTCTCATATTTTTACTAAGGGACTGGTCTGTTTGTATAATTGATCAACATATCAAGTTATTAGAACTTTTAAAACAGGGACCCATAAATTTAGCATAAAACACCCTTAAAATGCCAGAAATCAGAATTCATATCATTCCTCATACAGAAATAGACATTAAAAAATGATCTGAAATGATCAGATTTCATGTATATTAAAGAGCCTGAATCATTTATGCATGATAGGTAATGTATTTGTAGTTAAAATTATATTGTTTTAAATTACAGCCTGTGCTTTGTTTCTAAGTTTTAGAGAGTTTCATGTACTGTTCAATCATCTACATTAGCCTTTGACAGATTTGTGCTGCTAAAGGAGCTTCACACCTGAGCAATCTGCTTGGGATAAAAACCTCAGCTGTCATTGTTTTTAGTATCTTACTTTCTCTCTTTGACAGATGCCACAAGTACCACCTATCTTCTGTTGATCCAAAAGAAAAAAAACCCTTAAACTAATTATGTTAATAAAACCATTTCCATGATTGATAATGGTCTAACGTTTACTCCCATCTTCATTCACAAACATCAAAAAGGCTGAAGTCAAATCCCCTCGAACCATGTGAAAATAGGTCTATGTATGTCACATGCCCTGAGTCTTTGGCTTTATTTACACGCCTTTTCCCTTCCCTTGGAGCTCATGTGATGGAGTGGGGTCAGCACGCTTTTCTGTGGACAGTTGTACAGTAAACACAGCAGGCTGCGTAGGCCACGGGGCCTTGTTGTAACTGGTCAACCTGCAGCTGCAGTGCCAAAGCCGCCGCAGACAATACACAAATGAGTAGATCTGGCTGGATTTCGCTGGCGCCCCACTGGATTAGGCCACAGCAGCAGTCTGATGACCCCTGAGCTAAATCATGGGGAACACAGGAAAAACTGTGTCACTACAACCGGCTGGGGTATCTCAATATTCAGCCAGGCAGGAAGAAACCATCCATACCCATACTGACTTTAAATTGCTTCAGCACTAAATGCAGTAAATCTTGACCCTGAGAGTGCTAAATGCAATAGCCCACCAAAATTAGATTCTACTTTTCCAGATAGCCATGTATTTTTATTAAGGATATCATCAGATAAACAAAGCCCCACTCCATGGCCAGGCTTTCTAAATTGTTTGCTACCTACCTCTCTCACCTTATTTCCATAACTCATTCCAATTCCACTGGACATAATAATTACTATTTTATTTTATTTTATTTTTTTGCTCAGGAAGGTCAAGGTATCACCACCTCCTCCGTATGTAAAAAGTGGTTTCTATTTCCCCTACTTCTGCTACCAGACAGAGTTGGAGGCTGACTTCATTCTTAACCTCCTCCTCCCTTGCTGCTCTCTACCATATCAATTGGACGAGCTAAATGCTCACTCTTCTCAGCCTCTCTTGCAGCTTAGCACAGCCAAGTAATAAAGTTCAGGACAATAAATATCTCATGAAACATTGCTGGGGGTAGAGGGTGGGAGTGGAGAGCAGTACCCTGAGGAAGATTTTATGTTTTTTAAAAAAGTAAAGGGGATTACAACAGCCAGAATCTCTTCCTCCCCCTTTCTTCCTACCTCAACGCAAACGTGCTACCTGGAATGGGAGCGACCATTTTGCAACCCGGAATTCTGCCCCGTTGGAAGAGACCCCGCACTGAAAACTGTGTGCCAGTGAACCAATGCTAGAAGCCACGTATCTCCAGAGTTGTCACGTGGGAAAAAAACAGAACCCTGTAAAGCAAATTTTTGTTATAGATAAAAGCATTCCTAATCTACCTTTTATGAAAGAGTTACAGTCCTGAGACACCACTCCTCGTGAGAAGTGAAAAGACCAAACTGGCTGAGCACAGTCCATCACGAACCCTGACTGAACAGCAACACTTTAACCTAGAGAGAAAAGTAGCAGGAAAAGGGTCTGGCCTGAGGCTGCCGACCTGGGCAATAAAGCCAATGAGGGCAAAGAAGAGAGAAGGTTCAAGAAGAGTATTCAAATGCTAAAGAGATCTAGGAAAAAAAAATTGAAAAAATACTCCTTTAGAATTGTGGGGTCAGTAAGCCTTATGAATGTTCTATTCAGCCAATCAAATTTGAGAATTCGGATTATATTACAATCATGTACTCCTACTTTTTGAAAAATACAAATTCATAACTCATTTTTATAGTTATACTTTGTGTTTTTCAAACTGATTAATTTACCTTTATGCTTCTATTTTTCTAGTATTCAGAAAGGTACAGTTACTCTCAATATACGATCATTTTCTGGCACTTGAGAAACCTTTGAAATAATTAATAACAATCGTGTTAATGATGATACTGACACCCACCAAGGACAAAGGATTTTTCAAGCACATTAGTTTATCTGGCAATCCATCACCCTAACTTTAGGGATAGTCACTTCTCTTTTTATATCAATGCCACTACGAAAAACACTCAAAAATAAGTAATGCTACCTAGTCAAAAGAAACTTCAGAAATGATTATTTTAATACACATATCCTTTAAAATGCAATTCTTAAGTTATAACACCAGTTTTTATTTTACTTTCTGAAAATTATATATGAAGGAGGAACCCCACCCCAAAAATGGAATTATTTTCTGGAGGGTGGGCGCCTTGTAGTACAGCCTTCCCCTGCTGGGAGAAGGTTCTAGACCCCATCTGGATCAGTGCACCAGCTGGCATTGTTGTGAGAGGCTGTGTTCAGCTGCAGTGAAGTTTTTGGAAGATTCGATGTTTGCCCATTTCATGCTAGGTGATTTAGGAGCACACCCGCCCGCACTGCGTTGGGTGTTCAGCAGTTTTTCTTTTTTTTTTTTTTTTTTTAAGATTTTTATTTATTTTTAGAGAGAAGGGAAGGGAGGGAGACAGAGAGAGAGAGAAACAGCAATGTATGGTTCCCTCTCACATGGTCCTCACTTGGGACCTGGTCCGCAACCCAGGCATGTGCCCTGACTGGGAACCGAACCAGGACCCTCTGGTTCCCAGCCCGCACTCAATCCACTGAGCTACACCAGCCAGGGCAGCAGTTTTTGACCAAAAACGGCATGACCCCTGTGCCTCACCCTCTCTATTCACCTGCTCTTGCCCTGACTGTTTTTTGTTTCCCCGGATGAAAAAAGTCCTCAAAGAGAAACATTTTACGTATGTGAAAAGGGTGAAACAAAAAATGGCAGAAGCACTAAAAGGCATCAAAATCAGTGAGTTCAAAAACTGTTTTTAGCGATGGAAAAAATGTCTCCATAGCTGTATTGCATTAAATGAAGAGTACTTGGAAGATGACCAAAGTTTAAACATGTAAAAATAAACACACAATTTTTAATGAATAATTTCTTTTTAGGGGTCCCCCTCATATGTATATATACAAATATATATGAGTGTGTGTATATATGTAGTCATGCACTACTTAACTTGGGGATATATTCGAAGAAATGCTTCATTAGGTGATTTCATCATGTGTGAACATCAAAGAGTTTACTTACACAAGCCTAGACGGTACAGCCTATTGCTCCTAGGCCACACGCTTCTGCAGCATGTTACTGCACAAAACAACATGAGATTAAATCCAGCACTCGAGAAAATGATGTAATCAAGGGACACCGTAAGCATGAGATGCATGAGGCTGATGTTTGTGTAACATGGCACACTGACAGCAAAACTTGAAGTAGAAAAGAATCCATTGTAAAATAAATAAAAAGTACAGTACAGCGAATATATGAACCAGTACAGTCATTTACTCTCACTCCCAAGTCTAATGCACTGCACACAACTGTATGGGCTGCACTTCTGCGTGACCAGCAGTGCAGCAGTTCTGTCTACACCAGCATCACCACGAACACGGGAGCAATGCATTCCGCTGTCACATTAAGACGGCTGTGACATCACTAGATGACAGGGATTATTCAGCCCCATGATAACTTCATGGGGCCGTGTTTGTACATTGGGTACATCACTAACCAAAGCACTATGTGGCACATGACCATATGAACACACACTCAAACACTCACACACACACCCCCGCTTCCCTAGTTCTAATGCCGATAGTTTTCTCCTCCATGAGAATAGTCTGGGGGCATCTTGCTGCAGGGTAAAACACTTATCAATTACAACACCTATAAATTACCACAGCCTTTTTTAAATGTCTATGATTTCAGAGTAGAATTACTTAGGACTATCAAAGGTTTAGCTGGAAAGAATACCAAATACAAAGAGGTTTCAGGCTCAACTGTAGTAGTGGAACAGAAGAATTTAATAGAGTGCCAGCACTACATTTTCGTGCCCAAATTTCTTATTGTCTTTTTTGGTTGACAAATAGGTGCTCCGCAGCGGAACAGCAGCCGCAGAACAGCTGGGTGGCCTACCGCGCGCAGAGGGCGCGCCCGCACGTGCTGTTAGGTGTCGTTCTGCTTGCCCAGGAATGGCAGCCCATGCAGACCTACCCCTGTTATAAATCAGAACAACTGTTTCTCTGGAGTTTACATTCTCTTCATAAAAGGTTCAAACTTCCTGCATGTTAAAAAACAGAACTTTCAAAAAGGATATCTTCCCTTTCTTTGATGATCAGTTCATTCTGTTCTTCCAACTGCTTGATCTTCTTCTCGAATGATTCCTGCTCAGCTCTGAGTCGTTCTTCCGTCACCTCCTTTTCCTCGCTCACTCTGCAAGAAAAAAAGGAAAAGAAAATGCCTATGAGAATGAAATAGAACATGTGCCTACAGCTGCAGCTGACCAAAACTAGACTTCTTCCAGAGGAATGCTTATCTCTTTCAGAGGTTTCTTCAGGGATACTCTATGTATTTTTTCACTGTTTAAAGTATATTTTATTGATTATGCTATTAGTTTCCCAATTTTTTCCCTTTGCCCGCCTCCATCCGGTACTCCCTCTCCCTCCAGTAAATCCCTCCCTATTAGTTCATATCCACCTTTTATAAGGCAATCTTTCACACCTCTGCAATAAAATATGAATGTGAGCTTAAAATCAAGGAAGTTTTCAGAAGTATCTTGAATATGGAAAGTCCAACATGAGACATACGTTCCCAGTTATAATGTAGGACAGAAAAATATCTGGTTTTTAAAACATTAGGTCTCATTTCTTCATTTTCAAAATAGACAAATTATTTTATTTTACATATTTTTTATTCTTTTTTAAAAAGATGTTATTTATTTATTTTTAGAGAAAGAGGAAGGGAGGGAGGAAGAGAGGGAGAGAAACATCAATGTGTGGCCGCCTCCTGCATACCCCAAACCAGGGACCTGGCCCGCAACCCAGACATGTGCCCCGACTGGGAATCGAACCAGCATCCCCCTGGCCTGCAGGCCACAGCTCAATCCACTGAGCCACACCAGACAGGGTTAGATATTTTTTATACTTTTACTTAAATACTGTCAATGACATAAACATATAAATCACTTCAACATGTCACTAAATATACATAGGAATTTTACTCTTTTCTTCCAGTACTGATATTCTGCATTCCTCAGTAACATAAATAACTAGGCTAGAGTAAAAACATGGCATTAACATAAAAATTTTGCACTACATTTATTCTTAGTCCAAAAGAATTTTAAAGTTAAAAAGACTAACCCCAAATGCTTCATTCTTTAATGTCTAATTCTGAAAAGTATTCCAATTTAATCCTACCAAAAAGGGGTGATCCTTAACAAGAACAACAAAGGAATAAAAATATCTTTAAAAAAACCCCAAAGAAACAACTAAACAACATTCAAACTTATTTAAAATGAGAACCCTAATTTTCGTGTTACTCTGCGCACACAGCTGTTGGCCCTGAATGTCTGTTACCGGTGCTTGTTTCCCCAGAGAGAGTACAACACGTTCACGCTCCAGGATCACACAGGCATGTGTGTAAGTGAATCCACAGGGAACCCAAGCCTTTCCTTTGAGCTCCTAAATTTACTTTCTCCCAGAATCCTCTTCTACCAGAACAATTTCTGAATAACATGAACTCCGTAGCTTTTCCTTTCTTGCTAGCCTTCTGGCGGAAATATTGAAATCAATGATGTTAATAAAACAGAATGAAAATTAGAATTTTAGAGTGTTCAAGAGTTGATTGCATTTTCTTTGAAATAATTCGTGTGAAATGCATGGCACACAGCAGTGTTAATAAAATAGGTTTATTTCTTCTTGCTTCTCTTGACATTCAAATCATTTCCTCAACCCTATTATTTATGATTAGCATAATATTAGACCGATGAATAGTATTGAGGCCCTTCTTCCTAAGAAGGTAATCTCTAAAACTGATATAATTACAAGGAATCCAGACAACTAAACAAAGAACAAATATACGTATATGCAGAGGATTTATACTCCTGCCTTGTAGACTGTCAGATTTCCCGTAACATTACACTAAACACAGACATTATCTCTGGAGCCTGCCAGGTCAGAGCATACAGGCACACCCCAACATTTAGTACTTAGTCCCTTTGTTCAACCTGAAAGAGATCCATGCGAACTCTAGGGGTCGCTGGGGCACAACTGCTTGTCACACATCCCATAATGTCAGAGTGTATGAGGAGCTTTTCCCAAAACTTAAACTGCTCTCTATCCAGAAAATTTATCACTTCACTATTTAAACAGGGCTTTTTGGAAAAAAAAAATTGTTTTGGTCTTTTCTGTTATGCTGCTATAATTAGACTACCCTGTAGCAATTATTGTGCTCTGGAAGGCTATAAAATTAACAAGCTGTGGTAGGCACACGGTGCAACACACTTACAGGGCTTCTTTGTGGCCCATTAACATAGTTAATATAAGCAAGTATATTAACACAGCTTTTGAATGCAGAGGACTTGCCAATAAAACAACCTCAAGATTTGATATTCACTATGAAATCTGTCTTCTTGTTTAATTTATGTTCAATAACGTTTCCCATGAGGTGTATGTTAGAGACAATGCCTGGTGTCATGATCTACACTTTCCGTCAACGCATTCTCCGACCACAACGCAGCACAAAAAGACTTAATCCTCTATTTCATTTAAAGTATAGCAATGAGTTAATTAACAAAATGAGAAGCTAAGTACAGAAAAGGGAAATATTTAATATTAATAATAGGACAAAAAGGTTAAAACTGACAAAAGAGTATTCCCAGAGTTGGTTTGTTTATTACTTACAAAGAGGACAATAACCTATTCATAAAGTAAGAGGGTTAGCATTTATTTAATGCCTCCGAATATTTCTCAAAAACTTTCACAAAATGTACTGTTACCAAACAAAAACAGAGAATCCATACCCTCACAGTTGGGTGATTGGGCTGAAAACTGTGCTGAAAATACTGAATTTCTTTGAAATCTTACAGTTTAGCTCAAATATCACTGAATATTTTATATGTTTCTCCATACAACTATCTTTCCTGTTTCTAAAAGTTTTCCCACACCCATCTATTCTAAATTTTTTAGTAAAACTAATGTTCTAGAAAGAGATTTATTATGTGGCTCTGTATACCCTTGATGTTCTTCTAGATAGTCTAGGAAAGGGTACTCATACACTAATGGGAAAGACAAGGTCAAGTCAGCAAAACGCCCATCCCGAGGAGAATAACAGCTTGCTCAGGGGTCAACCTGATAAATTTCTTCCCTTATTTAACATCTCGCATTTGAGAGCTGGACATTCTGACTGTATTTTATAATTTCTGAATATCAGCGTAGTGGGTAAGAATTGGAAAAGGAAGGAACAGATTTCATAGGACTTGTAGCAAACAGAAAGGGCCACATTGTTTTCAAGCAAAAGTAAGTGGCCCTGGCTGGGTGGCTCAGCTGGTTGGAGTGTTGTCCATACAACAGAAGGTTGCAGGTTAAATTCCTAGTCAGGGCACGTACCTAGGTTGTAGGTTTGATCCTCGGTTTGGGTACATATGTGAGGCAACTGACTGATGTTTCTCCCTCACACCGATGTCTGTCTTATCTGTCTGTCTCTCTCTCCCCTTCCTCTCTCTCTAAAAATCAATGAACATATCCTCGGGTAAGGATTTTTTTAAAAAGTAAGTATGTGGTAAAAAGAATGGCTTTCGTCATTAAAAAATATTTCAGTGAAATTATCTTAATATATCCTCTTTACAAATTTTAACATTGGGCTATTGTTTAAAATGTACTGTTTAAAGGAACACAGGTGCTTTAAGAAATCACAGATAGCAATTAATGTCAAAAGTGCTCTAAGAACTATGGAGTAATACTGAATGAATGTAGATGTAAAAATCCTCAACGAAATACTACCAAACAGAATCCAGCAGCATAAAAAAGGATGAAACATCACAACAAACTGGGATTTATTCCAGGAATGAAAAGTTGGTTTAATACTCAAATATCATTAACGTGTTGATAATACACTAAATCAAGAAAATAAAAGACAAAAACCACATTATCATCTAATTGAATGCAGAAGAGAGTTTGAAAAAAACCCAATGATTCAGAATTTTCCAAAAAAATAAATAGGAAGGAAAAATGTTCCTCAACCTGAAAAAGGCTGTCTATGAAAGACCTACATCTAACACGGTATTTAATGTTAAGTCTGAATTCTTCCCTCCTATGATCATGAACAGGCCAAGGACATCTGCTCTTGCCACTTCAATTCAACATTGCTCTGGAGATTCTAGTCAGGGAAATAAGGTAAGAAAAAAGAAATGAAAGGCTTCTAAACTTTAAAGGAAGAAGTAAAACCATCTCTATTTTAGGACATGATTTTGGACACAGAAGATCTAAAAAACCCACTAGAAAACTATTACAACTAATGAAAGAGTTCATTAAGGTTTCAGGATACAAGATGAACATACAAAAATCAATTGTTTATACACTAGCAGTGAACAACCCCCCCCAATCCAAATTAAGGAAACATTTGCATTTAAATGCAATTAAATTTATATTTGCAATGAAGAGAAATAAAATACAAAGGAGCAAATTCAACAGAAGAAGCAATACTTGTATACTGAAAATTACAAAACCCTGTTGAAAACAACTAAAGAGCTAAGTAGATGGAAAGACATTCCACGTTCATGACTGGAAGACAGTATTGTCGGGATGGCAGTACTACCCACATTGATCTTCAGATCCAACTCAATTTCTATCATAATCTCAGCTGCTTTACTTGCAGAAACTGACAAGATGGTATAATCTGAAAATTCATATGAAAATGAAAGGGACTCAACTATACCTTGAAAAAGATGAAAGACTCACATTTTCCAGTTTCAAAGCTTACTAAAAAATGACAGTTATCAAGACAGTGTGGTACTGGCATAAAGACAGACGTACAGATCCATGGAACAAACATAAACACTCACATTTACAGTAAACTCATTTTACAACCAGGGTACCAAGAAAATCAAAGGGAAAGAATAGTTTTTCAACTAATAGTGATGAGACAACTTGCTATCCACACACAAAAATTTCAAAATAAACTCAGTCCCCTACTTTACACTATATACAAAAATTAATTCCAAATGAATCAGAGACCAAAATGTAAGAGCTAAAACTATAAAGTCTTGGAAGAACACATAGGCATAAATCTTTATGACCTTGGATTAGGCAATGATTTCTTAGATATGACATGAAAAACACAAGTAATAAAAAAGTAGATAAATTGGACTTTATCAAAATTAAATACTTTTGGGCTTCAAATTACACCATCAAGAAAGTAAACAATATGCAGAATGGGATAAAACTTTTGCACACCATTTATTTGATAAGGGACTTATAAATGCGGTACATAAAGAACACTGAGAATTCAACAATAAAAACACACACAGAAAAACCCAACCCAATTTGTAAGGACTGAATAGACTTTTCTCCAAAGAAGATACACAAATACCAACAAGCACATGAAAAGATGCTTGATATCATTAGTCATTAGGAATGCATACCAAAGCCACAATTAAATGCCACTTCATACCCACTAAAATGGTATAATCAAAAAGACAGATAATAAATGTTAGAAAAGCTGTGGAGAAATTGGAACCTTCATATACTGCTGGTAGGAACATAAAATGGTGCAGACACTCTGGAAGACAGTCAGGCAGTTCCTAAAAAGGTTAAACATAGAGTTACTATTTCACTCAGCAATTCCATTCCAGATATATACCCAAGAAATAAAAACATCCACACAAAAGCTTGCGATAAATGCATAATCTGAATCTAATCAAGAGAAAGCACCAGATAAATCCATATTAAGGAGCACTCTACAAAATATCTGACTAGTGTCAAGGCTATAAAAGAATGAAAAACTATCACGGATTATAAAAGATTAAGGAGAAGTGACAACTACACACAATGACTGAATTGGATTTTGGATAAGAAAAAGTGATATTAGTGAAATGACACTGGCGAAATGTGAATAAAGTCTATAGTTAGTTTATAGTGTCATACCACTGTTAATTTCTTAATTTTGATAATTGTACTATGATTGTGCAAAATGTTAACAGTACGGAAACCTGAGTGACATATACATGAAAATTCTCTTTGTAAATTTTCTGATTCCAAAATTATTTCGAAGTAAAAAGTTCAAAAGAAACAAATTCCACCCAAACTTAAATAGTATGTGTATAAGAAGGTAAGGGTGGAGAGAAAAGGAATGTCAAAGTGATTTTAATCCGTGATTTTAGTTTTTGAATAAGATGATAGTTTTAATATTTGTATAATTACAAGTATACTAAAATTAGGGGGGGAATATGCTATAGAGTGAAATAAAGATATAATTTTTCTGGCCTCTGGCAGAGCTAGTATAATACTGAATAATTGAATATTGAATTGAATAACTGAATAATTGAATTCAATAACTGAATTGAATATCCAGTTCCCTTTGTTATATCTTGAATTAATCAATTACTTTAAAAACTACCAGAAAAAAATTTGGCATAACATAAAATGGCAAAAAGTTAGTATGTCTTCTACAAATACTTAGCAAAAGTAGATTATCAGGTAACAAGTGATCAATAATTGTTTTTCAAGTAAAACCCGATAATTACTATGATAAGAATAAACACTTTCAGTTATAAAGTACTAACCTGAGAATACTCAATTCTCAAACGTCAAATGTTCCAATTTTGAGACAGCAACCTAGATAAGTAGTTTTATAAAAATTTCTGATAACCTCTGCTCTTAACTCTTCCCTTAGCTCAATGAGTCTTCCTTTCTCTTGTTGATTTCAGGTTTAAGAAATCTGAATCCGTTACAATAAGCATTTAAAAATAAACTATGAAAGAGAATAATAAGCATATAGAAAGGTCATGGCTAAAAAACAAATAAGGACAGACAGAAACCTGCCTGAGAAATGAATGAAAAGCTACAGTACATGCGAGGTCTGTCCAGAAAAAGTCCAGCCACTGGAAATACAATGAGAATGGTTTGTATGACATCACATAACCTGGCAACCAAGGAGAGTGGACTGGAATGCGCATGCATGAACAATGACAACTTCACTGTACTAGTCAGTCAGTGGGGGTAGTAGACTCTGATGAGTGAGCATGTGTACTATGTGGCTGTTGCATTAAAAATGAGCAAGTGGAGCCATAAATCTGCATCAAATTTTGCATTTAGCTTCATGGAAACTATTCGAATGATTCAGAAGGCCCCAGCTAGGGGCCACTGCTGACTGGCAGCTTCATCATGACAATGTGCCCACTTAATGTATCACGTCTCATGCAGAGTTTTTTTGTGAAACATCAAATTGCCCAGGTGACTCAGCTCCCCTACAGCCCAGATTTGGCACCCTGCGACTCTGGCTTTTCCCCAAACTAAAATCACCTTTGAAGGAAAGAGATTTCAGACCGTCAATGAGATTCAAGAAAATATGACAGGGCAGCTGATGGTGATTGGGAGAACTGTGTGAGGTGCCACGGTATCTACTTTGAAGCGGACTGAGGCCCCATTGTCCTATCTCCAATAAATGTCTATTTTTCATATTACATGGCTGGATACATTCTGGACAGATCTTGTACTTGCGTGTCATGTGTACCTACAGTTGTGGTCTTTCAACTTCTCAGAATCAAAATATGGCCCATGCATGACTCTAAGTAGATCCAGCAGAATAATTCTGAGTAGATCTAGCAAGGTCAGCGGAGACTGCTCACATCCACAGAGCACTGTACATGTTTCTAGAGGCCATGCAGAAGGGGAAGAAAATGCTATACAGAAATTAACCTCTTTTAGGAAGTAATATCTGGCCAGAACCAAGAGAAAGATTATTGAGTACATATTAGTCACTCAAAAAATATTCTTTGAATTATAGAGCTTAGAATGGACAATTTGAAAATAAATTTTGGCATACTGTTCTACAGTGTCAAGGTAAACTAAAGTTCAGAGAATGCTTTACACCTAAACAGATTAAAAATTCCCCTTTTTTCCTTGAAATGTACTATATAATCAATTATAAATACCATTCATACAAAAAAATTCCACAAGGCTTCAAATGGGAAGACAA
The DNA here is from genome assembly GCA_004026765.1 of Micronycteris hirsuta. Taxonomy (NCBI): domain Eukaryota; kingdom Metazoa; phylum Chordata; class Mammalia; order Chiroptera; family Phyllostomidae; genus Micronycteris; species Micronycteris hirsuta. The sequence goes on from PVJI01000037.1 coordinate 427,671, forward strand.
AAAACTAAATAACTGAAAAATTAAAGTGTTAATATTTTATTATACTGCAGTGTACATTCAATTATGACAAAAAAGTTATGATTACCTTAAAAAACTAAAAGACCAGAATAAACATATAATAATGATCTTCCCATTTTACTATGGGAGAATAATGGTGTTACACTTTCAATTTTTCTTCTGAGAAATGTCAAGTAGTACCAGCAAACTGTCCTTTGGGAAAGATCAGTATCTGAGCCTAAAAAAGAACCCTGTTTTTAAATGAGTTCGTGCACAAGTATTCACTGGGGAACCATGCATTCTTTGACGGTGTTGGCACAGGACAAGAAATAGTAGAGAACTTTTTAGAATTCTTTGAATATGGCTCATATACATCAAAAAAATTCAACGTGGCCAAGATTATTTTAAAACTTTTTTCTTTTAAAAACTAAGCTATAGTACCGTTTGTTTATTAGTCTATGGCAGCAATTTTCAACATTTTTCATCTCAAGGCACGCATAAACTAATTACTAAAATTCTGCGGCACAGCAGAAATATATTTTATTTTTTGCCAATCTGAGAAAAAATATGCATAATTTTGATTCATTCACACCGGACAGCTATTGTTGTGTTGGCTGTTGTCATTTTTTTAAATTTGAAAACCTATTGAAAAGAGGTTAGCGCCCCTGACCAAATAGCCAGATATTGCAAACTGCTGCTCTAGGGTATTCTCCCCATCTTAAAAAGTCTCAGTTAAAAAAAACACAAATGCAAATGTATACATAAGGAAGTTACCATCTTTCAGCACAAACTACAATATCTTGCAAAGCCATTCATTTTTCAAGTCCCTGTAAATGACACTATTTTTCCCATCTATGCAAACAATGCATTAATTTTACTGTAAAAGACTTTCTGAGGTCACTTAATTCAGCAATCTTGAACAAAAAGAAATCTCTCTAGTCTTGTATCTCTGAAACAGATCAATCAATATTTCACTTATCCTTCTGCAAATGTAAATCAAATACTAGACACCTCAGCAAAATGCCCTCATTTACTTAAAACCCATATATCAAGTCATCTCTTCCACTCTCTTCCACTAACTAAATAATTCAAAAATCTCTGGTATCCATTCTCCATTAGCCTATTAATTTGTATGTATATTCTATTATTTTATTAGTGTGCTTATCACAAGTAAAAAAGTTCCCTGATCATATACAGATTATTAAGGAGGCATCTGCACACTATTAAAGAGTCATACTAGGTTTTTTTAAATTAAATATATATATTTGGTTTCTAGCCAAATAGCACAGTACTGCTTGCTCATGTTCAGGTTAAATTTACTATGAACCATACATATTCTTTTAACATACATGCCTAACCAGTAAGTCCTCCTCTAAAATGAATTTCTAATTTAGTTTTATTCTTAGGCGTATAATAACCTGCACTTGTCACTACTGTCTTATATCCTGTTTAAATGAATTCATGTCTCCAACCTATTATGCCGATTCTGAATCTTATTTACATCTTCTAATATTTATTTTTGTTTAGAAACATCAATAATTCCTATATGCATCTTTATGATACTTCCATACATAGTACCAATACAGATACTGACTGGAAAGGACCTCAGGGCTAGATTCTCAATGGATCCCTCCAAGACTGGCTTAATTGTATTGAATTTTCTCTATTTTTTCTGTTTTCAATTTTATTGATTTTTTTCCTTTTATCTGTTATTTCTGTTCTTCTGTTGCTTTGGATTTACTTTGTTCTTTTTCTTGTTTCTTAAGTGAGCATTCTTTAATGTGAGCAGTTAGTGCTATAAACTTCTTTCTCATTACTGCTTTCAATGTAAGTTGGTCTTGGAATTTAGACACGTCCAGTTTTCCCATTGACACTGTTAAAGTTAAGGCCATGTTTTCATTAAAAGAAAAGGTTAATGCTTTGGTAAGAATGCTTTTCACCTCAAAGACACCGTTAAGAAGAAGTTACAGTTTTCACTTTGCTTTTATAGTGCATGTCAGTTTTGGGTGCTAAGTGTTCTCTGAGACTTGTCCCCTAAGGTGGTGCTGGTGAATCTGCACCACAGCTGAAATTCTTTTAAGTATGCTATACTTGAATATGTCGTAGGAACACATAAGGTTTTTTCAATTTTCTGACGCTTTCCCCATTGGTTTATCCTTTATCAAAAATGAAGCAACCTTCAATTTTCATACCTAATTTTTACTGAAAAGACATGAATGAAAACAACTTTTAAAACTTCAGCCTCCTAATAATCCTCCATTAATATTTTTTCATTATTCTCTATTTATTCAAAAGTCTGTTAGTTTAAAAAGCCATGTACCAGGCAAAGATGGCAGACCACAAAGAAAGCAGAGTTTTTGTCCTATTTTACATGACATGCTTTGGAAAGCAAAGTATTTAAATATAAAACAATGTGTTCATGGAAAGGAAATACATATAGAAGTCCTTTACTCAAAGAGAAATTTTTTTTCTCTTCTAAAATGTAAGTTGAACTTTTATTTCCTCTTTGTCTTCTTCATTTTCCACTTTTCTTTTTCTTTCTGAACAAGTAAGTCCTAAAACCACGACACGGCAGAATCAGCATTAGCATGAGATGAAGAGGGCACGTGAACAGGTTTGTCCAGTGCGACGGCAGCGACTAAGCAGGTTGAGAAGGACATCAACGCGTGGGGATATCCGGCACAGGCGTCAGAATGAGAACAGCATCCATGTGGAAGAGTATGGGTATCAGTTCCCTGAGCACTGGGTGTGGGCATCCTTGCAAAGGTTGTGGGAGTGAGCTGGCATGGAGATTCAGAGTCTGAGTACGGTGAGGTCTAAGCAAGGGTCTAAGCAAGGTTGGGAGCAGGTGCTGGTATAAAGGAGCCAACAAAGAGTGAAGAAAGCATCCGCACAAAGGGCTAACCTGAAGCTGGTCATCAGAGCCCCAGGAGGACAAAGAGGACGTAAACTCAAGAGACAACCATGCGTGCAGTATCAGAGCCCAGGCAAAGGGAGAAGGGTTATCCCCAAGAAGGGGCAGGCTGGTAGAATGTGGCCTGGCCTGCTGTGCTGGTGTGGGGTGGCAAAGCCTAAGCAGAGGTAAGAGGGCCACCGGACATGAAGAGTGGACACGAGTCAGAAGCAGAGTGCAGGGAGAAGAGCATCCGGGCAGAGTGTGGCCTGGCCTGCTCTGCTGGAGAGCAGGGAGAAGAGGGCGGACTGAAATGGGGAGTCAGAGTTCCAGCAAGAGAAGGAAGGCTTTTTTGTGCAGGAGAGGGAGCAGCAGTAGTGAGGGAGGATTAGTTACATACAGGATGATTACATAAAAGTGTAAATATATTAAAGATAATATAAACCAACTTTCTCAGTGTCAGCCAGGAGAGTTACAATTACAAACATTTTTAAGCACTCACAAACATTCACCAAGATCGACCATATTTTAGGCCATAAAACAAACCTCCAAAAACATGTAAAAGCTGTTCTCTGACCATTATAGAACCAAACTAGAAATCAATAATAGGAAGACAAGAGGAATCTCTCCAAACACTTGGAAATTATACAAGAAAGCTAAATAAATAATACATGGGTCATAGAGAAAGTCTCAAAGGATATTTTGAAAAATACATAGAAGTGGATGAAAATGAAAATACAACAAATCAAGTCTGTGGGAAGCACTGAAAACAGCAATGAGAAGAGTTTACAGCACTAAACGCTCACATGCAAAGAGGGATGGTCTCTAAGTTCCCACTCTAAGAAATGAGAAAAAGAACAAAATAAATCCAAAGCCACAGAAGGAAATGACAGATCAGAGCAAAAAATCAATAAAATTGAAAACAGAAAAAATAAGGAAAAATCAATAAAAAGCTAGTTCTTTGAAAAAATCAATACAATTGATAAACCTAACAAAACTGACAAAAATAAAAAAGAGAGAAGGCACAAATCAATAATATCATAATGAAGCACTATAGATCCTGTAGTCATTAAGAACATAATAAGACAATACAATGGACAACTTTATGTTCATAAATTTGACAACTTAGAAAAATGGAAAATTTTCAAAAACTACAAACTACGAAAATTCAATCAAGACAAAATAGACAACTTGAATAATCTTATACGCATTTAAAAAACTGAATTGGTAATTTAAAAGTGCTTTTAAAAGAATCTCCAGGCCCAGATTATTTCATTGGAAAAATCTATTAATATTTAGAGAAGAATGAACCAATTTTATATAATTTCTTCTAGAAAACAGAAAAGAGAACACTTCCTAACTCATTTTATAAGGCTAATATCATCAGGCTAATAAAACCAGAATAAGGAGGGAAGGCAGGCTACAGTCCAACGCCTCTCATGAACTTTGGTGTGAAGATTCCAAAGAAAATAAGAAGAAAAATCAAAATTAGGAATGTATAAAATCAATTATAAGAACTAAGATTTATTAAAGACAGGAAAGGCAGGTTCAACATTCAAAAATCAATTAATATAATCTACTGTATCAAGAGCTAAAGAAGAAAATTCATATAATCATATTAAGGGACAAAAAGTATTTGGCAAAATCTAGCATACAATCATAACAAAAAAAGCTCTTATAAAACCAGGAATATAAGGAAACTTTCTCAGCTTTATGAATAGAGCATCTATCAAAAATCTACAGCTAATATCATACTTAATGATGACAGACTGAATGCTTTCCACATAAAATGAAGAACACAGTAAGGACACCGTCTCTCACCACTCCTGTTCACATAGCACTGGAAGTCCTAGTCAGCACCATAAGGCAAGAAAAAATAAAATAAAAAATATATATATTAGAAAAAAAATAGTAAAACTGTCCCCATTTGCAAATGCCATGACTGTCATGGTCCCCAAGAATCAACAGGAAAACTCCTAGAACTAATAAGTGAGTTCACGAAGGAGGCAGGAAACAAGATAAACACACCAAATGTAATCATATTTCAACAACAAACATGAAATAACAAATGTGAAAACAAAACTTAACAATACCATTTATAATTGTCCCAAAAACAATTAAATAGTTTCCTATAAGTGTGAGAAAAAAATGTATGGGATCTGTATTCTGAAAATTATAAAATACCGTTGAAAGAAATCAAAGAGCTAAATAAAAGGACAGACATACCACAAACATGGATTGGGAGACTCAATACTGTAAAGATGTCAATTCCTCCTAAAATTGTTCTATATTTTTAATGTAATACCTACTAAAATGCCAGCAGAGGGTTGTTTGTTTTTTTTTCTGAGACACTGACAATCTTATTCTAAGATTCTATGGTAAGTCTCATGACTTGTCTCCAAGAGACCCACCTCAAATCAAAAGATACACACAGATTAAGGTAAGGGATGGAAAAAGATATTTCATGCAAAGGGAATAAAAGCTGGGATAGCAATACTTAATATCTGACAAAGCAGACTTTAAGAAACCAAGGCTATGTTAAGAGACAAAGAAGGACACAACATAATGACAAAGGGAACAAGCCAAGAGGAGGGTGCAACCCCAGGAGACATTTATGCACTCAACATGGAGCACCTAAAAATGTAAAGCAAGTCATGATGGACATGAAGGGAGAGATCGACAGAAATACAGTCGTGGTAAGGGATCGTGACACCCCACTGACTTCATGGATAGCTCTTCCAGACTGAAAATCAACAAGGAGACAGCAGCCTTCAAAAATACACTATATCAAACTGATTTAATTGATACCTTCAGAGCATTTTACCCCCAAAAGCAGAATATACATATTTTTCAAGTGCATATGAAATGTTTTCTGGGATAGATCACATGCTAGGACAAAAAACAAGTCTCACCAAATTTAAGAAGATTGAAATCATATCAAGCATCTTCTCTGACCACAATGCTATGAAACTAGAAATCAATCACAAGAGGAACACTGAAAAATAACAAAGACATGGAAGCTAAATAACATGTTATTAAACAATGAATGGATTGACAATGAGATCAAGGAAGAAATCAAAAGATACCTTGAAACAAATGAAAATGAGGACAAAACAAGCCAAAAATCTGTGGGACACAGGGAAAGCAATCCTAAAAGGAAAATTCATAGCAATACAGGCCTATCTCAAAAAACAAGAAACAGCTCAAATAAACAATCTAACTTTACACTTAAAGGAAGGTGAAAAAGGACAACAAACAAAGCCCAAAGTGAGTAGAAGGAAGGAAATAATAAAAAGTAGAGCAGAAATAAATGAAATAGAGTCTAAAAAAAATACAAAAGACCAATGAATCCAGGAGCTGGTTCTTTGAAAAGATAAAATTGACAAACCTTTAACCAGACTCACCAAGAAAAAAAGAGAGAGGACTCAAATAAATAAAATCAGAAATGAAAGAAGGACAAAGGATTGTAAGAAAATCTTATGAACAATTATATGCCAACAATTTGGACAACAGGAGAAAGTCTTTAGGTACTTTGGACTTGATAATCAAAGCACAATGCATAAAATGAAAGGTTGATAAACTGAACATAGTAAAAATTAAAAACTTTTGCTCTATGAAAGACTCTGTAAAGGGGATAAAAAGGCAAGCTACAGATTAAAAAAAATATTTGCAAATTATATATGTATCCAACAAAATATTTCTATACAAAACATAAAGAACTCTCAAAACTCATCAATTAATAAAATCAAACATTTCAATAGGAAATGAGCAAAAAGGATGAACAGACATTTTTCACTGAGGAAGATACTGCTGGCAAATAAGCATGTGAAACATTGCACATCACTGGCCACTGTAGAAATGCCAATCAAAATCACAATTCGATAACACTAAACATCTGTCAGAATGGCTAAAATAAAAAACAATGATAAGAAACATTAGCAAAAATGCAGAGGACCTAGACTGCTCTTGCACTACTGTGAGAATGCAAGTGATAAACCACTTTCAGAAATAGTTCAGCAATTTCTTAATGCAACTGAACATGCATTTATGATACCATATCCCAAGGAAATGAAAATGTTATGTTCACACAAAAACCTATATGTATGTTCACAGCAGCTTCATTTGTAACACTCAAAAACTGGAATCAAAATAACCTTCAACAGGTGAAAGGTTAAATAAACTGGTACATTCTTCAAGCAGAACCCTATTCAGCAATAAAACGAACAAACTATTGATACATGCAACAACTTCCAAAGATCTAAAAAGAATTACGCTGAGTCAGGGAGGGGAGGGGGGAGTCGATCTCAAAAGGCTGCACCAGGTATGATTCCATTTATAGACCATTCTTGAGATGATGAAATTAGAGGGATGAAGAGCAGAGCAGTGGCTGCCAGGAGCAGGGAGGGGTAGGAAGGGAAGTGGTTACATCTATAAAAGGGCAGGATGGGTGTCCTTGTGACAGACTTGTTTTGTGTCCAACTGTGATGGCACACAGATCTATACGTGTGACAAAACTGCACAGAATTAATTATACACATAAATAAGTACATGAGAAACCTACACGAGGTTGATGAATTTCATCAAATGTCAATTTCCTGATTGTGATATTGCACTGTATAGCTAATCAAAATACTCCCAGTTGTGAAAACTGGGTAAAGGGACATGGGTTCTCTCTCTCTATTAGTTCTTGCAGGTAAACCTCAAAATAAAAAAAATTAAAAAAAATTAAAATGTCCCTTAGTCTGATACTAATAAAAAATAAATAAATACTGAAATATATAATAAACAAAAATAAATAGGGCAGAAGGGACAGCTCATCTTTAAACAATAATTCCAATTAACAAATGCAAAACAAAAAGGGGAAATACAAAGTCACTATTAGGACATCACAGCCACAGAGCTGTCCCAGACAAGTTCCTTTGACGGACGCAATGCTTATAATAGTGGGAAAGAGTCCAGGAAAAACAACAGTGTATTTGAATAGTCTCCATGAACTTCCTTAAGATATTCATAAATTACACATGGGCTCTCTCTCTCTATTAGTTCTTGCAGGACTAAAAACCTCGTACTGTCTACATTAACCAAGTTATCATACTTAAAACCACCAGTAACTACATTTCAACATCACACCCCCCAATTTGACACGTCATAATGCAACACAGTTATCACACACACCCTGAAAAACCCAAATTGAAAGAAATACTGCAAAAAAGCTGGCCACTTTCTTCAAAAGTGTCAAAGCCGTGGAAGGCAAGGCAAGGCTAAGGAACTGCTACCCATGGAGGAGTCTAAGGACACAGGTAAACTGAATACAAAATAGGATCCTGGAACAGAAAAGCATATTAGTGAAAAAACTGGTGAAATCTGAACACTCTGTAGTTAATGAATACTACATTGAACCAATGTTCATTTCTGACAATTGCACTGTGGTTATTCAGGGTGATAAATTCAGAGAAAGTTATCTGAAAGGTTTGAGAACCCTCCGTATCAATTTTTAAATGCTTTCTGGAGCTATATTTACATATAATAACGTTCAACCATTAGAGGGTACAATTCAATGGCTTTTAGTATATTTAGAGTTCTGCAAATATCACCATAATATAATTTTAGAACATTTTCATCCTCCCAAAAAGAAACCTTATACTCATTAGCAGTCACTACCTGTTCCTCATTCCCCCAATATTTTTGTAATTTTTCTATAAGCCTAAAATTATTTCAAAATAAAACAAAAAAGTAATAATTATATTACATTGAATTAAAACATAAATATAAGTTTTGACACACTATATGACAAATAATCAAGAGAGGAAAATGAAACTCATGTGTTTTCAAGTTCTTGAATTTTCTCTCTTGTATCATAATGCATTTCATGTAAGGTTTTGTCTCACCTGGCTAGTTCTTTAATTAAATTTGCAATGCGTCTTTTGTCTTCAAGACATAAATCCTTCAATGATGCACTCTTTATTCGTCCCTTGCAGAAATTCTAAAACAGAAAAAAAAACTTCTGGTTAACTTTTGTCAAAAACAATTTTTAAGACTCTTCAAGAAATTTCGTAAAATAAGCACGGGAGGTGAAATTTCTTAAATATCTTTTACCTTGTGGAAAACTTCCAGCCTGTTTCATTAAAACTTACGTGAACTCAACACAGGGTAAGGAACTGTCTGCCCACCGGGGACATCACGAGATTTCCGCAGGAAAGCAGACAGAAGAACTCAAAGGCAGAAATGATGATGCTTAAACACCAGGGAATATTAAAAGGAAAAAAATCTTTACTTTGGTGAATGTCACAGAGACAAACACCTAATGAAAGATCGTGAGGCCCTTTCTCACACCGTGGCACGGCTTACAAGTACACAAAGCTTGGCAGCAGATGCACCCATTCCAACCTCTCCGTAGTGTAACTCCAAAGGGCACTGGACCGAAGGGCAGTAATAACAGCTAACACAGATCTAGGGCTTACTGCATGCTAGGAATATTCTGAGTACTTTACACTTACTAATCCATCTCATTTTCCCAACAATGCCACTAGGTGGGTATTACTCTTATTTTAAAGTGAGGATCCACATCTTGTCTGGGATTAGAGCAGTTAGGTAGCGGAATCAAGACTGGGGTCCAGAGTCTGTGCTTTAGCCACTGTACATCCTGTCTCCTGTCCTTGAGGACTTCCACTGTTGACTGGTCTTTAAATTACAGGTGAAGTGGGAAAATAGCCTTTGAAAATAGGCTGTGATAAATTAAAAATGTATACTGTAATCCTCAAAGCCAGTGAAATAGCCCAACAAAACTTAGAGCTAATAAACTAATAGAATCATTAAAAAAGTATGGACTTAATCCAAAAGGTTACAGTTGAATAGAAAACAATTTTATTAAAAAAACTTCAGCCCTGGTCAGGCAGCTCAGTTGGTTAGAGTGTTGCCGTGATAAATCAAGGCTGTGGGTTCGGTCTCCAGTCAGGACGCATACAAGAAGCAACCAATGAATGCATCAGTAAGTGGAATAACAAATAGACGTTTCTCTCTCTCTCTCCATTCCCCTCTCTCTCTAAAAATCAATAAATAAAATTTTGAAAAAAAATTTAAAACCATCAATTTTTGATTAGAACTTGTCGATTCAACTATTCACAACCCCGCGTGAAGAGAGTGCACGGGGACACACGTAACACAAGGAAGCGTACAGTTAGATCCTGCAGCCCACTCAATGCAATCATCAGTGACAGACCAGACGGTGGAAAAGCCCTCGAGAACATAAACTAGGGACTGAGAACTTTTTCTATAAAGGGTTGAACAGTTAAAGTTCTTGCTTTTGTGGCCATACAGTCTCTGTAGCAAATCTACCACTCAACATAAAAGAGCCATAAATATTAAAAGAATAAGTGTGGTTATGTTCCAATAAAACTTTATTTATAAAAGGTGGCAAGTAGATTTGGCCTCCAGGTCACAGATTGCCAAATCATGACTTAAACTTTGCTTGGGAAGACAAAACATAACAAAACGTAAAATAAGCCACGCAGGACATGTGCAAAGGAATGTGAAGGCCCTGCTGCTGAGGCAAAGATGAAGGGGAGATCAATGACTGGCCAGAAAAAGGAAGGATCTTTAGGATATTATTTTCCAAGTGAAGGAAATAATAACAATAATGCAGGCTAATTTTCTTTCAATGAAAATATCTTCCTTATATTTAAGGGATTATTCATCAACCAAAAAATTCAAATGAACAAAAATCATAAAAGACACCTAATATAAAAAAGAGTTGTGAGTTTGATTTACTAACTCCACACAGATCAGAATATAGGCCTTCTTTTTTTAAAGACTGTATTTATTTTTAGAGAGAGGGGAAGGGAGAAAGGAAGAGAGAGAAACACTGATAGGATGCCTCTTGCCCGAGGCCCCGCTCTGGCCGGGGAGAGAACCTGCAAACCAGGCAGGTGCCCTGACCAGGAACCTTCCACTTTGCAGTACAACACCCAGCCAACTGAGCCACAACGGTGAGAGCCAGAATGCAGGTCTTTGAGACACACCAACATAATAAATTTTCTTAACCAAGTCTTAAAGCAAGCCCAGATATTTTGGAGCTAAACACTTTATATTCATACCAAGCATCATCAAAGCATCCTGGAATCCTCTGTATCTATCTTTTCAGAATGCTTACAGATCATCTAATGTTCTTTCAATGACTCTTCTACCCATATATACACTATCAGTTATTGGTCACGTGGACCCTGAGAAAGAAGATACCCTACTAAGAAGGGATCATAATGGCTTCACTGGATTTAAATTAAAAAACAAAAAAACCAAACAAACCCAAAAAACCAGAGCCTAGCAGTAATAGAGGCCTCTCACACAAATCACACTTCAGGGAGAAGCCTATATTAAGCTGCCTATCTCCTGCACTGAATTGCTTCCCTGCACTGTGTTTCTGCCATCTGAGCCATCCCTTATACAAAGAGGAGTTCTGGAGTTCTGTCTCAACCAATAGAGCTGATGCTTTGCCATCAACATCTTCACCAAACAATCAGAGCAGCTCCATTCTGACCAATCATGACAGGGCTTTCTGGGCCAATAAAACTGCAACAAGTTTGGAGTCTCATTTGCACCAGGCCAATCAGGGACCTTGGGCAGGGACTTGTGTCTTTTTAAGTCAGCTCCCCTTTGGCTGTAGGAACACACTCCCCTTTTCCATGGAAGAGTGAGACTGTGTTTTCCCAGCTGGAAGTGAAACCCTGAGGATGGCTGACCAGAGCAGAGCAGTGGAGCGGAGATGACTGCCTCAGAGGCAGACCCACGCAGAGGCAGACTGGCACAAAGCGAGTGGCAAATACAGTGGCAAATACAAAGAATACAAAAGCCAGTGGCAAGTACAAGAGCAAAGCTGCCTAACCCAAGAGGGCTTCACCCCAGGGCCTCTTCACAGCCACGCTGCTTCTAATTGAGCTATAACACAACTAAGCTGTTCCACAGCCTCACTTTTCACAGCCGGGCTGTATCACAGCTGAGCTGTTTTGCACTGAATAAAGTTTCCTTCTTCACCACACTCCAAATCGGGAATTCTTGCTGGCATTGAATTGGCACCAATGGCCATCAGTTGCAAAGAAAAATCAGTTACTGGTCAGTATTCATAAAAAACTGAAGAATAAGAAAAAAGCAAATTAGACATTACCTGTTCATTTACGGAATCTCCTGCACCTTTTAAAGAATCCATGGAGAGCGAAATGGCAGCCACACTGGAAGTCTTGAATTTAACATTAGCTTTTGGGCTCATCGACTTGTGTCTTGATCTGATATTTCCTTCTGCAGAAATTCCTAAGGATTTGCATCGTATTAGACTTTAAAATTATATCTTCTCATTTTCTTCAGCCCTCCCCCCATCAACCTCTCTCTTGATATCCTCTACTTAATAGGACCTGATAGGGAAAACACTTACTTCATTTTAAAACTCTCTGAATAAATAATGAATCATGAAAAGATTGTTTTAAATACATTAAAGATTCAACTGAAATATTTTTAAAAGGTGATAGCACATTCAAGGTACAACATGCCACACATACCCCAACTTAGGGAAAATTCAAGGTCTGATTTGTCACATAATTGGGATACCTTCAATAGTTCAGTAAATTTTAGAGTCTATTGCATAAACTCTGTATCAAGAAGTTTTCACACTTTTCTTTGAAATATTAAATTTAAGCTATTACTCATAATATAAAAAATAATAAAATCTCTTACTCTTTAATACATAAAGTATTTTTAGCCTTAATAGGGTTATACTACTTTTTTTAAATTTTAGGTTCTAATGAACTGTTCCACCTCTAGTTGTTACCTGCAAATTCGTCCTAATGTTTTACCTTTCTCCTAAGCAAAAGAAGCTTAACAAATTAACACAGAAAATCATACCTGGAACATACACTACTGATTGTTCTTCATCAGAAACTATGCAGGAGGGCATGAAGGAAAATACTAGTAAAGATTATCCAATATCCAAATGCTGCCTCTCTTCCATACTTTTGTTATGATTCATAATTTCTATCGACCTTGGAATATACAACTAGCTTTTAAAAACAAAACTTTGAAGTAAAGAGAGTGACTTAAATGTAGCACAGTTAATATTCTTTTAAAGTTCATTTTTATATAGTCACAACTATATATTTTGTAAAAATTTTGGAAGGCCTAGTTCCATAAAACTTTCATCCATGCTTATTCCCAAGTGAGATACCCTACATTATAAATTCTGCTGTTAGGATCCTTTCATTTCATTTCCTTTTGTGAACCAAGAGTTCAGTGCTCCAGTTTGCTCATTACTGGAAAATTGACAAGTTACTTTAGGCATGAATATAAATAATTTCAAAATGAGCTTTATCTTTGAAAAACAAACACTGTTTGGGGGCAAGTCAATCATGCGAACACAAAGGCATTTTTTTATTCTTTGTAGTGCATACATGAAATGTCCCAAGAAGCCCTATTTAACAAATGGAAGAAATTTATTACAAAAAGAGCTATAGTATTTTGAATTTCAAAAGGAGAAATTTAGAAAGGCGACTAAGATCATAACACTGCTTTAGAAAGAGAACCAATACAATAATAAAGCGTTTTTTTTCCGGAAACAAAATTTTATTCAGAAACATATCTAAATCCAGATATGTCCACAGTTTGATAACACTTGCAAGATGGAAGCATCTGAACATTTTATTCCAATGATCTAGAACATTCCAAAGTCATCTGTTTTTTGATAAAATGTTTTCTTTTCCAAGATTTCCAGACAATCAATTATGAACTATTTCCTTCCAGAAAAGGGATGGAGTAAAACGGGATTTAGTAACATGTTCAGAAAGGCCATATATTTCAGCTCATGATCAACCTTAGTAATGGAGTCTTTCCAGGAAACGCTGAGTAGATGCGCACGGAACCCCTACAGGAATCCAGGAACACAAAGGGGACGGGTCGTGCCCGCTGTCTGAGCTGCAGGCCGGTTTCCAACAGCTTTCCGGAGCAGCACGCACACTATCACAGCTTCAAGATTTTGGCTGATAACTAGTGCCCCTAAACTGTAAATTCCCTCAAATATCAGAAACAGAGCTGGTATTTTAAGGAGCACATAAGTATACAACAAATTAGACCTCACTGCTCCAAGGAAACTGAGAGCAACTAACACAGCAGTAGACAATTTCTAAATTCACTGACATCTAAGATTAAAAAATAAATTTTTAAAAAACTTACAAAATTAAATTGTACAGACTATTTAACAGCAAAAGCTTTTTTATTTTTTATATTTCTTGGGACTAGCACACACAGTAGGTGCTCAATACATGTGTATATGATTAATTATTTGCTGCTGGAAATAATCATATGGAATAAAGGACCCAGGGGAAAAAAATCCAAGATGATTCAGGATATGCTCCCTATGGCACTACCTTCAATTAAAAGGTACGGTAATGATGAATTTGTAGAATATTCTCCAACAATGACCTACGGACGAACATAACAGAGTACTGGAAAAAAATACTACACTTCCTTAGACCATTCACACAGAAGCTTGCTCACAACTGGAAAAAACAGCTACTGGGTACCTTGATCTGAAAGCTCACCAAGTATATTATAGTTTGTCTTCTTTTCTCAAACTTGACACCATTTTCTCATTGTTACTGTCACCTAATAACTTTGTCTCCTATTTCTTAAAAAACAAAACAAAACTGTAGAGACCTTCCAGAAGCTTCTATTTGCAGATGACATATTATAAGAGAAAACCCTAAAGACTCCACCTTAAAAACTGTTAAAACTAATAAACAAAACCAGTAAAGTTAAAGGATACAAAATCAATATACAAAAAGCTGTTATATTTCTATACAGTAATAAGGAAATACCATGGAAATTAAGAAAGCAATCCTATTTACAATTGCCCCAAAAAGAATAAAATACTGAGGAATAAATTCTACCAAGGGGGTGAAAAATCTGTACAACAAAAATTATAAGACATTGATAAAATTCCCTGATTGATAAGAAATTAAAGAAGACACAAATAAATGGAAATGTACTGCACACTTATGGGTTGGAAGAATATTGTTAAGATGTCCATACTACCCAAAGCCACCTGTAGATTTAATGCAATCCCTGTCAAAATTCCAATGACATTTTCACAGACACAGCATAAATGATCCTAAAATTTGCATGAAACCTCAAAAGACCCCAAATAGCCACAACCCTGAGAAAAAAAGAACAAAGCTAGTGGCATTACACTCTCTGACTTTAAACTATATTACAAATGCTATAATAGTCAAAACAGCATGGTATTGGCATAAAAACAGAGACAAAAGACCCCCATGATAGCTACCCCTTTCCATTGCACACGTAATCATTGGACATATATTTTACTTATTCACAGCCCCATCTCATATCACTAAAATGGAAGCACCAAGCGGGTAAAGATTTTTATCTGGTGTTGTTCAGTGCCGTATCTCCATATTTCAAATGCCTGGTTCATAGTAAAGAACAAAACTGATATTTAATTTCATGAGGCACTGTCCAACAAACTTCAGTATTATCTTACTTTACCTCGTTCAAAATGTGCAGGTAAAGCCTATTAGCTACAACCATGTAAAATTTCTTTTCAACATAAACACCACTAAATAAACTAACCTTAACAAAAATGTTTAAAAATAAGACTAAACAGGCCACAGCAGATAACTCAGCTGGTTGGAGCATCGTCCCAATACACCAAGGTTGTGGGTTCCATCCCCAGTCAGGGCACATATAAGAAGCAACCAATGAATGCATAAATAGGTGGAACAAATGTGTCTCTATCTGTCTGTCTGTCTGTCTGTCTGTCTGTCTGTCTCTCTCACTTTCTCCCCTCCTTCCTTCCTCTCTGAGATCCATAAAAAAATAAAATAAAATAAACTTATTTGAAATTGCCTCCATCCAACCTATCCTTTGTAATCAATCTTCATCTTTTTATCTTAAGAGCCCAAATATTTACCTTCTTCAAATGCAGAGATTCCCAACAAGTGTATACTTTATGGGAAAGTCAAAGAGATACAATATATACCAAACTCATATTGGACCTCTTATTCCTTCTATGTGCCAACTTAGTTCTACTTTGGTTTCTTTGGAAGCATCTCAATAAGACCAGTACAAGTTAAAAAGCATCCTTAATGCTGATACCAATCTATCCCAACCCCAGAATTAAAGCAGTAACTAGAAATCCAAGGCAGAAACGGTAGAGAGGAAAAAGCATGCCTACCCCAGAGCACTGGGACCTGAAGAAAATGAACTTAGTACTGCCCACTACCTTTTGAGCTTTACTCACTAGCCAGCAACACATGTGTACGTATGCAATTATTATCGACCACAGTGCCTTTCCTGGTTAGTACAGGCATACCTCATTTTACTGCCTTTCACTTTATTGTGCTTCACAGACGCTGCACTTTTTTTCTTACAAATGGAAGGTAAGACCCTCCACCAGAAAGATCATGACTGGCTTTACTGCAATATTCAGTGGTCTAGAACCAAACCCACAATATCTTCAAGGTATGCCTATATATTACTTTAAGAATAAACATTAAGCCTTTGTCTATTTTTAATTGAAAAGTCAATGGCAGACATTATAGCTACTGCAATGTTTTGATCAGGTCCCTCATAATTCATATTTGTTACTATCACGTTGCTAATACTGTTAGTGGTAATACACAAGAGCATTTAAGCAATCAAATTTAAATACTGTACAAACACTAACTTCTGATATTACCAGGAACTATAACAAAGCAGGAAAGCAGTTTATGGCTGAAGGGTCTTAATTTTACTTGCAGATTTAATTCATAAAATGATAACATGGCATACCTATTGTTTATACATTAGGTACAAAGACATAACTTGTACAAAACAGCACTGCTGAATCATACTGTGCAGGAGATGCATTAACTCAACAGTTAAAAAAAAAAAATGACATTCAGTCACAGATGATCTGTCCTCACATGATGGAAATATCTAGGATGGGAAATCTCTAAATCACATGTCTCTAATTGTCCAGGGGAAGCACTGACCAATCTCTCTTTCAATAGTGTGACAAGAATACCAGATTGTAGATAGATATTTTCGGTCTTTTTCTAGAGAAAGTTCTACTATAAAGTCTTTGGGGTGGGCTGGGAAGTCATCGATGTGGCAAGAAGAGATCAAGGTCCAAAGTCACATGACCAAACCAAATGATTCATAAGTATCGCTATGCTTTTTTAGTGAAAACCAGCAACAAATTCACCTTTCACATTGCTTTTAAGTCCTATAGAGATGTAACATGACGATATCTGAAGCTAAATGTTGGAGCAGCCTGGGGAAACAGGTAATACTAGTAAACTTGCAATTCCTTTCAAACATCTGAATTTCTATAGAACGTAATCACCACTGTTTTCTTTCTATAACCTCAATTCCTCACTTTCAATGGGTAGGTATTTTATGTAAATGTTTAGAGTAAGAGAATTTAAGGGAAAAGGTAAGATATGTAACTTCTATGAGATAGGGAGTACTGGGACGACATGAATTAAGTGAGAGTAGAGGGCTGCCGAGCCCCAGAACATAGATTCAGTTCACATGCCTATGAACTGAATCAATACCACTGTAACGGATTGTCTCCCCTCCCCCAAAACCATTTATTCTATATCAGAAGTATACCACTAGTCATATGTGGTTATGAAAATGATTAAAATGAAGAAGCACATTATAAGTTAATAACCTTCAGATATCTCCTCTTTCACAAAACTGTCATTGCAGAAGCACTGTTTCAAGAGAAAAGACTCATCATAATCTCCTGACTTCTTAACTTAGCTCAGTTGTTCCCAATGCACATATTCTCTAAAGGAAAAAATACTTCATTTGCACAGTGTACTAGTTTGCTTTTATCCACAGTGTATGTACATGATTTCACTTGGATTCTCACCAACCTACTAGAGACAAGTGGTGATTGTGTTTAGAAAGTGCATTAACACCAAACACTGAACAGCACGGAATGCAAAAATATCCCTCTCTCCGTGGCCTGACACTTTAATCCTAGTAAGTCAAATAAGGGAAACTGATCATATAATTTTGTAAGTTTCACTGGGAGCTAAGTAGAAGTGTGCAAAGAATACACAAAGTTAACAGCAATGCCTCAAACAATGCCGTCACCAGTCCCAGCAAACAGACAAAACGACTCGCCTCTGCAGGCACCCAATACACTATTGCCCTGCTTTCCTGTAACACTCCAACGAACACAGGAGTCATAAGGACAAAATCTCAGGCTGGAACAGTGTAACTAACCCAGGGAAAGAACCACTTAGGTCACTCATCTCATCATAGATATTGAACTGAGAAGCCCACCACCACAGTAAAAGAGTTCTACAGTTTCTCCAACCCCAAACAATCCAAGCACTTTAATCCTGCCAGTGGTGACCTGCAAACTACATGTACATCTACACAACATCCAGGCACGATGATTTGCCAGCCCGACAAGACCAAGTCCCCATGAAAGCAAGCCCCACGCCTCTCAGAACATCCCAGTATGAAAATAAATCATCACTAACAGGCCTTCGAAGTCCAACAAGACCCTGACATCCTCCTAAACAGCGCAAACCGAGGGTACTCCTAAGCCAACACGAAAACGCTCCCTGATCATCCAACACCCTTCTCTCCTCCACAAGCTCATTTTGCACGGCCGGCCGGATGTCACCAAGGGCTGGAATGTGCTCCCAGCCCCAGGCTGGGCCACGACTGTTGGTCATCTTCCCAGGGCTCACCGCCAAAGAGGGCTGGGAAACACCTGCTTTCAGTCCCACACCTGGAACCCCAGCCTGGAGACAGCATCGGACGCTCTGCCACCTAATCCCCAAGCAAGGCGAAAAGCCCGGCACCTGGACGGCCGCGGGACAGAACGGCCCCGCCCGCCCACGGGGTGAGCATCAAGCTTCTCCCGCCGCTGAGTCCCTCGCGACCGCTCGCCGCTCGCCGCCCCGGGGAGGGCGCCGGCGCCCCCTGCCAGGCGGGCAAAGGATACAGTCCCGGGTCCAGAACGCCGCGCCGCCGGGGCGGGAGGGGCCCGCCACGTCCGCCATCTTGAAACAACCGCCACTCGGGACGCCGTGCCGCGGCCGCCCCGCCCCGGACCCTAGGCCCGGTCCCCATTGGCCGCTCGGCGCAGAGGCCCGCCCCCGCCTGGGCGGCCGGCCCCGGTGGGGCGGGAGTGTCAGGGCGGAGGCGTCGCTGTGTCCCGCCGGCTGGGGCCGAGGCCGCGGGAACGGGCTCACCGCGCAACGACTGCCAGACCAGCCCCGGTTCCTCATCGCGTCCCCGCCTCGGTCTCCGGCGGTGAGCACTACAACTCCCGGCATGCCGTGAACTTGATGGCCGGGGCTCGGGGGCGGTGTCCAGCGCTGCGGCCCTCCCAGCTCGCCCGTTTCGTCCCCTCCGCTGCCCCGGCCGCGCGCGGAGCGGGGACGCGAGCCATGGAGGAGCTGCCGCCCCCGCCTGTGGGCTCCAGCAAGCCGCACCTGGAGAAGCTGACCCTGGGGATCACCCGCATCCTAGGTGAGTGGGGCCGAAGCCTGGGGGCGACTGCGGGGCGGGCGGCGTGCGCTAGAAGCACAGAGTGGCGGGGCGAAGGTGGACCGGGTATGCTAGTGGGCGTCGTTGCTGCGACTTCCGTTGTTAAGGAAGAAAGGGGGAGCGCTGCCGGGGGTATTGGAACGCAGAGCTGGGAATCCCGAAGGTTCTCCCTACTCGGGGTCCCGCCGCAGGCGCCGGTAAGGGTGGGCAAAACTGTGAAAGGAGAGACAGCAAGCACCTGACAGTTGGGAATATGGGTCTCCGGAGATGCATTATTGGCCAATGGAGCGCCCTTGAAGTCTTTCCTCTGCTGACAGAATGAGCTGGGAGGAGGCTGCAGCCGACTTCCCTGGGCGACAACACCCACGCACCTCCGTGTTATAGTCGAAAAGAGTTTAGCCTTGCACTACTGAATGGGTGTTTTCCCTGCATCGGACCTTTACTTAGCACCTCACCGTTATGTTAGACTCTGGGACTACAAAGATGGGGGGGGGGGGAGTCGACACGTGAAAAAATCAGAAGACTAGGTCCCCAGAAGTGTGAGAGGAAGTCAGTAATCTATTGTTCTGAAGCAGCACACGGGAGGTGGTGAGTGACCTAGTCTGGAGAGTTAAGGAGTATGCCCCACACAGGACGCTAGATTCTGAAGGACAAATGGGAGTTAGCCAGATAACCAAGGAGAAAGGCAGACTAAGCCTGCTGAATAGCATGCTCGGATGCCCTACCATCACATTTATAATGAAATCCAAATACTGTACCACGACTCTCATGGTCTGCCCTTATCTGTCTTTCTGACCGTATTTTCACTGTGCTTTTGCCACAGGGCATCCTTGTTGTATCATAATTATATTAACCTTTGCAATTTGCTAGACCTTTCACTGAAATTACTTTCCTCTAAATCTGTCTCCTTCATTTCATTCGGATCTCTGATTAAATATCACCCTTCAGAGAAGTCTTCCCTGATTATATATAACACCCTTCCTTTATCACTCTCTTATCTTAGCCTACATTTTTTACCCTTATGGCTTTGTCACTACTTGAAATTATTTATTAAGACAAATAAATTGTAGTTATTTGGTTGCTTTTTAAGTTTGTCTCTTTTTATGTAATAGAAGTCCGTAAGGATAGGAACTTTGTCTTGTTCTCACCTGTATTTCCCAGGGTCTAAAATAGTAAATGAGACATGAAACACTATTATGTGGTTGGGAGAAGTGACCCATTTTAGAAATGAAGTTACAGAGTGGGGCAAGGAGAGATATCATCAAGACCACCTATATCCTATCTCTTAATTCTTATCCAGACTTCTGCTCTGTTACATCTTATACTCCTGCATTTTAGTCAGATAGGCCTTACTATTTTACAAGCTTGCTTCACTATTCTCTTTATAAATCTAGGAATTTTTCTGTAAATAAATTATTTTCTTCTGATTAATGTTTAAACTACTCAAGTCAAGCCAACTGAATTTCCCATAAACTGTCAGTTTGATTTAAAAACCTGAATAATTAAATGACTGTAAAAATTTAGATTCCATTATACTTTTAATATATTCTGTTATACATTTCAGATGTTCAGCAAACTGGTGACACTTCAAGGAAAACCTACTTAAAGAATTAAACAACTCTGGTAATTAAACACATAGTGAATTTAGTGTCCTATTAAACATTCTCTTTATAAAATCAGACCTTATAATTTCAAATTAATAATCACAAATTGAAAATCAATTATATATATTTTTTACATTTGTATTTTGTTTTGAAAGGATAATATATTAAGAGGATTTTTTAAAACAAGGTAGCGGAAGTCAGTGGTAGGTGTGTGGTAAGCAAACTCCCAAAATCTCCTTCCTAAAAGATATGAAATAACTTCACAACTGCAAATTTCTATCCAAAACCAAACATTTAAAAATCCTCAACAAAATACTATGAAACCAAATTCACCAACATTAAAAAGATTACCAAGTGTGATTTAGCACAGGAATTTGCAGTTTGTTGAACATATGAAAATCAATTAATGTAATCCACCTTGTTAATAGAATAAAGGACAAAAACTACATAATCATGCCAATAGTTGTAGAGAAAGCACTTGACAAAATCTAACACTGTTTCAGGATTTTAAAAAAACACTCAACAAACGAGAAATAGGGTATAGAATAGAAATCACATTTCCTCAACCTGATAATGGGCATTTGTGAAAAAACCCCAGCTAGCACCATACTTAAATGGTGAAAAATTGGATGCTTTCCCAGTAAGATCAAGATCAAGACAAATGTTTTGGTGATTCCCAGGACTACACCAAGTTTGATGGTTTACCAGGAGGACTAGAGGCTTGGGAGGTAGTCATGCTGTGATTTATTACAGCAGACGCAAAGGGAGACATGCATGTGGGGAAGTCAGGGAAAGCAGGTCCAAGTTTTCAAGTGTCCTCTCAGTGGAATCACATGGGACACACTTAATTTTTCCAGCACTGTGACACCATGTCCGCCTTGTCTGCTAGGGAAGCTTCCTTGCACTTAGGAGTCCAGGCCTTTTATTGTAAATCAGTCACCTAGACACCTTCTTCGTAGTATGCTCCAAATTCCAGACTCCCAGAAAGAAAGCAGGTGTTCAGCATAAAGGATGTTGTTTGCACTAACATTTAGGCACAGTGAGCCATTCTTACCAAGGAACAGTGGGAACCCTCCCAAAATCCAAGCTCCCAGATGCCAGCCAGGGGCCAGCCGTACAAGCAGGTCTTTCTAAAGCTTATAGTGTGAGGCCCGCTATCTTTACTTGCTTCTTTACATTGAGAATTCCCCTCTTACCACTTCTATTTAACGTTATATTGGACGATCAAGTCAGGGCAATTAGCCAAGAAAATATAGACATACAAATTGGAAAGAAGAAAGTCAACTACCGCTATTTGCAGATGTTATGGTCTTGTGTATTTTAAAAATTCCTAAGAAATCCACGAGAACAAACAAACAAAAAAAACCCTACACATTAGGTGTAAATTTGTCTGGCTCTGTGGCTATGGTGTCAGTCCTGTAAATGTCCACTTTCTCTGGTCTGAGCATACCCACCTGTCTGTGGTAGCAATGTGTGAAAGCGGGCCAATTGCAGTGCTACAGACTCTCTTTTCCTCTTTCAGAATCATCCCCAGGTGTGACAGAGGTGACCATCAGAGAAAAGCCACCTGCTGAACGTCATATGATTTCTTCGTGGGAACAAGTAAGTGTTGCCCTCTTCAATTCTCACCTCCCAACAAAGAGAGGTCAATTTAAATGCCCCCCCCCCACCCGAGAAGGAAAAGATTAGGGTAGGAACCTATTCCTATCTCAGTCCACAGCTGCCTTCAAGGCAGAGTTCACCCTTCGCCCTGTTCCAGTTCAGGACACTTAACACTCTCTCCCGTCCCCTGCCATTGCCTGACCACGATCCTCTCCTGTGAGCCTGTCGTGTGGAGCGTCCCACGTTGTATACAACAGAACTAAAAATCAAGCGGGGAAAGGAAAAATGGAATGTTAATAAGCAGGTCGAGCAGAACAGGCTTGTTATGTGTTGCAGAGGAGTAGTAACTGGATTCATAGCTAGTGTTTCCCAACCCTCCTCTGAACTCTTGTTCATTTTTTAAACACAAGTTTTAAACTTTTTAAATGGGCCAGGCATTGCCCTTGGTGTTGAGTCCTGGGGAATCCGTGATAATCAAAAAAGGGCACAGTTTCTTACCTTTCACATCACTGTCTAAGACACAGTGTAAATCATTGCAAGTATAATTACAAAGCAGGCAGTGCCGTGAAAGAGAGGTGAAGGGGGTATTCTGAGGTGGCTTGACATAGTCCAGAGGGTGAGAACAGTTTTCCTCAAAGGAGTTAAGTTATGAGCAGTTTTTAACCAGGCAGATGAGATCTGGAAGAAAGGGCTTTCAGCCTGTGTGAGGGCTTTGAGATGGGAAGGATTACATTTTCTAAGAGCATAAAGAAGGCCCATGTGGCTGGAGCACAGGAAAGCAAGGGAAAGAGGTTGGCCAGGACCTGTAAAACTTCTTAGATCATCAGGCATTTGCTCTTTATCTTAGATGTAAAGGGGAGCCATTGAAATGTTTTAAGTGGGGAACTGGGAAGTCATACTTCTGCTTTGGGAAAATCGTTGCAGCTAAATAACAGCAAACAGATCTGACTAAGAAGCTAGAAATCACCCAGTTATATAATGAGTGCCTGCTAACACATATCACATAAGTTATTAATCTTCATAATAACCCTGCAAGGTAGGTATTGATATCTCCATGTTATAGATGGAAAAACTGAGGCTTGGAGACTCCAGAGGAGTTTGTCCTGGGCTACGTAGCTACCACGTAGGAGAGGCTAAATTTGACCTCTCTTTGCTACCTATCCGTCTGCTCTGCCAGACTGCTCCTCTGCTAATGGCCAGCACTGTGGCGGTCTTGTCTTCAGCAGCCGTGCAGGTGATGGGTAGGTGGGTTTATCGCACGTGTGCATGTTCTGTCCTTGCAAGCAGGGCTCACCCTCTCTGGGCTTGAGCCAGCAGCAGCTTCTGTGGCAGCTTAGTAACTGGTAGCTGATGTTTCTCTGTGTGACCTCAGCTCAGTAGCTCCCCAACTTTTCTCAGGGGCTTACTCAGCCCCCACACCCATTTCTACTTACAGCCCATAATAGAAAAGGGAATTCCCGAGCAGCGTATCTGTCGAACTCTTACTGGCTGGTCAGTCAGCCTGCTCCTGGTGAGGCTGTGGCTATGCCAGCCTGGCCTCGTTGACATGGTTTGTGACATCCTCCTGATCCTCAGTCCTTTGGAGAAAACGGCCTTGGGGCTTCCATGTGCTAAATAGGAGACTCCTGGCTTGGAAATTCAAGTTCATAGACCTGGGCGGGAGGATGAGAGGACAGAAATGCCTTCTGGGGTAGAACACCATTAAGGCTATATCATATTATGTCATTTATGCATTGAAGTAATTTCTGAGGCATATTTCTTTCTGTGTCTTATACCAGATATTCCCCAGAACTCACTAAGATGACTTTACCCATCTGTTCCAATATTTCTTATTATCCTATAGTTTATTCATTTGGAGCATACCTTCCCTGGCTGCTTTTCAGGGCTAGAGTCTGCGTCTGATCTCATTGGGATCTAATCTGCCTCCTGGACAATGCAGCTTTATTGGGACTGACAGTTAGCTTAAACTGACATTTAAGAGAATACAGTTCTTGAGCTGGATAAATGGCCATTGGAGATATGAAAGAATTAAAGGGTAAGCATGAGAGAAAAATATTTTTAACTTACCGAGATAGTCAGTGAACATTTTCTTCAGACATACTTATTTGGGGGAATTTCTGTGAAAGTACCTTGAGTAATGATATACATTGATTTGGAATTTTCCATCAAAGACCTAAATACAATAAAATATGCTATATTAAAGTATAAACAGTATTAGGATCAGTAACATAAAAATTCACTTGAGCAGTTGGTGTGTTTGAACTCTTCGAAGGCCTGTGGGTGCTTCAAAGCTAATGTATGAATGCAGATGATAGGAGTTTGGGGTGTGTATTTTTAAGGCTCATTTTTTTAACACTTTTTTTGTGGTTATGCTAAACAAAACATGGTCACCGCAGAAAATTTGGAAACCACAAAGAGGGATTAAAAAATGAAAAGCCCTCTAGATGTTTACCACTTAGAGAGAACCACTGTTAGAATGGTTTTAGTTGCGCACACAGGACGGGCAGTGGGAGTAGTCCGAGGACATCTGAAGAGCCCGTGAAGGGGAAGTGACCCATGGACTCCTCGAACTGTGTGTCAGATTTACGAAGTATATACATTGTTCTACAGAAAGATTTCTTAAGATTCTGAAAGGGGTTGGTAACCCCCAAAGGCTTAACAGCAGATTTTTGAATAATTTTTTTCATTCAAAACAGATACGATCCTCTCTGTGCTGTCTGAGTGCCTACTTTTATCACTTGAGCGATGGAGGGTGGAAGTTTTAAGCTGGTCTGAAATACCCCACTCCCGTTCCTCACCCATAGGGTTGCTGAGGAGCACGTTTCCATAGGAGAAAGCGTGGCAGGGTTCTCGACTAGTGCCTGCTCCTGGAAGTGTCTGTGCCAGGGGAGCAGGGGGGTCCCACAGGGCTGGTCAGTTCCACTTCCCTAGAGGACTGACCCAGTGCACGGCCACCATGTGGTACACCTGCTGTCCACAGCTGCATGAATGTCCCATGGCCCTCCAAGAAGAGGCCCAGTGCCTCTGCCCTGCCCCTTTCTGCAGATGCAGTCCTCTGGTGCTCCCATGGAGATGAGCTGTTGTGGAGGCACTGGTGGGAGGGAAGCAGAGTAGGAGCCTTCTGTCCGCTCTAGGCCCTGGGCTAAATAACGTGACTTACCCGGGTCTCATGGTCAGCGTCTGTAAGAAGAGAGGTTCGAAGTCAGTTTTACTGAGGGACTCATCCAGTTCTAATATTTTATGATTCTTTGGTGCAAAGGCAGGAAGAAAGGGTTAAAACTAAAACCTAAATGACCATATACCTGCTGCAGTCTCCTAAGGTTAGAGGAAAAAGTGAAAAACCTCTTTCTCTTTTAATGTGTTTCACCCTGCTTTGTTCTTTAAAAAGCCGTTTCAGTCTGCACAGTTTTGTGCCGTTGTAATTCATGTTCCCTGTGCCTGCTCCCTGCCTTCTGTAATGATGGTAGTTAGTAAGACATAATGTCTACACTGAGCTTTTCATCTTTCGAGCACCGTGAAAGCATCTGCCTCTTAATTCTCCCAGCACTCTGGTGTCAGAAGAGTTCTATTATTATTAAGCATTTCAGTGACATTTTATAGCTGCAGAGTGCTGTACAATTCTTGATTGGTTAGACTTTCCAATTCCCAGGTAAAAATTCAATTTACTGATGGCGAAACTGTGGCCCACAGAGACCAAATGATTTGGCAAAATATCCCCACTCCTTTTGGCCTCTCTTTTTCTAGTCTGCACAGAATGGGTTCTGAACCTTCTTACAGACCTGCCCGTCACGTGCCCCTGCTGTGCATTTATCCTAAGCATCCCTGGCAGGAGACAGCAGCCTGCGACACCTTATCATTAGGAAGCCCTCAGCATGTGCTCTCACTCTGCCCTGGCGGCTCATCTGTGTTCTTCACAGGTCAGTCCCTCTCTCCCCAGCGCCTCACTTCTTCCCTCTACATTGGCAGCTCCTCTGGAGGGTCTTCCCTATCTTTTTATATTGAAAACAAAAAACTTCACCCATACCTCTCCTTCTGACTACTTGGCCATTTGTTCCTTGCACAGCCACGCATGTAGAAAAATGGCCTAAGTTGGGGGACAGCAAATGATCTTCGTCTCCTCTCTGCCATTGTAGCGCTGAAAGCAGCCATGGACAGTGTGGAAATGCGTGGGCATGGCTGGGCTCCAGTAAACCAGTAAACGGTACTTACAAAAGCACGTGGCAAGGCCCAGATGTCCCGTGGGCCCCAGTTTGCTAACCCTGGTCTAAATTACAGTCCCCTTGCTTCACTTCACAGTTACCCATCATCCTCTATCCCCTCTCTTTTTCCACTACCCTCCTGTACATACCACTCTGTCAGCAATCCTTGCTAAATGACCTCTTCATTGCTAAAGCATCTCAGTCTCACTTAACATCTCTGCTGCATTTCTCGCTGCTAACCGATCCCTTCTGCCCCTAGCTCTGTCCTCACTTGGATTCTGTGGCACCGCCGTCTTGGACTCTTCTCTTCTCTTCCTTCCTGGTTGTCTCCGCCCCGACAGCTCCACAACACTTACTGTTATGTGTTTGTCTCTGTATAAATTAGGAATATGTTTGGCTCAAAGAAATATAACAATAAACTACGAATAGCTTAAACAAATGGGAATTACTCTTCCTTGCGTAACAAGAACTAAGGTGGACAGTTGCAGTTGGTTCATTGGCCCTGAGAACGTCAAGCCCTTGTCTCTAATTCTTGGACTTTCAGCTTTTTCCTCTGTGGTAGCCAAATGACTGCTGTGGTCCCACCTGTCACCTCCAAGTTCAAGGCAGGAAGAAGAGGAGTTTACATTTTAATGTCTAGCATCGGTTGCAGAGGAGGTTTCAAAAGTACTAAACTGGGCACATCCCGTCTCGAACACAGTTTGGGTTCTGTCCAGAGGAAGGAGAGAACAACGGGTTTGCACAGC
Source organism: Micronycteris hirsuta (assembly GCA_004026765.1). Taxonomy (NCBI): domain Eukaryota; kingdom Metazoa; phylum Chordata; class Mammalia; order Chiroptera; family Phyllostomidae; genus Micronycteris; species Micronycteris hirsuta. The sequence continues at coordinate 455,266 of PVJI01000037.1, forward strand.
AGCCCGTGTGTCTGCCACAGCCCCCTCTGCACCTTGCCTCATTCCTGCTTTCAGTGCCCAGCATGGTGCTTCTTCTATAACAGACACTTGATAAATGTTGGATGGATGAGTGAGTTAGACACAACGCAAAGGTCAGAAAGAGTGTAGAACGTTTCCAAGGTCACTCACCTTTTCCATAAGTAGTCCCTAATTCCAGTCTGGAGAGCGAGGCTACCACAACCACTCTCTCTGAAGCAAGGAGGCTGCAGGTGCAAAGGGTCCCCCGCGGACCCCCCTCCAACTGTAGAATTCTGATGACTCATCAGGCCTGGGGGCACTGCTGTTTTGAAGGTTGTCTCGGCTGACGTCCACCATCTGTAGAGTTTCACGAGACACATGGTGCCCCGGGCAGAGTGATATTGATACATTTTTCCCTCATGCATCTTTAGAGGGAGAGTAATGGTTTGAGGAAGAGTCTGCTGCCTCTCCTCTGAGTCTTAAGCAACCCCACCCTGTCCCCAAACTTCATACCCCACTCACCCAGGAAAAAGGTTCCAGTTTCCCAGGCTTTCCTCCTCTCCTCAGGAGGGAGTTTAGGAATATACTTGAGAATTCTCCTGGGTATCCCATCGCATCCCAACCCTGCACAGCCCGTCCAGCTTTCCCTCCCACTACATGGGCCACCCTCCCTGAACTTTGACAGACACTCTTGTCCTCCATGCCTCATGTTTCCAGTTAGGTTTTCATGTTCCTCCCTGACGGGCGCCCTGGGCAACTCTTCCTCTGGCTGGGCAGGAGCGTGGAGAGCCCGCCCACTGCAGACAAGCACCTGTGAAACATGGGTTTCTATGCGATGGCCCCTTTGCCTGCCTGATCCTGCATGTGCTGCCCAGCCCCCTCCCCTGGAGAAGTGGGGAAGGTGGTCAGGAGGCAGCAGATGGCCTGAACCCTTTGCTTGAAGGTCAGGCCATGCTCAGGAGGCCTTTCTGGGAATCAAGCTGACAGCTTCCAAAACATCAGAGTGGCTCAGGCCCCTCGACTGATGGAGCATTAACACAGTTTGTGGTGTAGTGTAGAGAAACTATTGTAGGTAGCCTGCTCTTGAGAAGAAAAAAGAAGGAAATTGGGAATTATATGGCAGAATCATCATCACGATACACAGACTACAACACCGTGTCAGGGCCACACTAATTTCAAACACTGGTGAGCACTGTCCTCCCTTCCTCGACTTTCTCCCTACGTCCTCTCTCCAATCCCTGTAGCCTCTCTTTCAGTCACTTTCTGCTAGTCGTCATCTTCCTTTCCTTTTTCACACCCACAAACAATGAAGAATGAGTATGAACCTGGCAGGGAGTCATCCTCTGAGGTGGGCCGACTGCTTCCCAGAGCAGAGCGGTCTCTGCCCAGGTTGGGCGGGAGAGAAATTAAAACGCCAATAACTCTGAGTCACTGGCCAGGGCAGAGGAGCGACCTAAAAGTGTCCCCTGAAAGCCGCACTCACAAGGCAGGGGCTGAAGTGCGCAGCAGGACCGGTCGCAGCCCCACCGCCGGGCCCTATGGTCTGTGGCAAGGAGGCAGCAGAGCTGGAGCGCCAGTGATTCATGTGGAAACCGTGCAGGATTAGTGTTTTTTATAAACTAGGTTTACTTGACATTTTGTGTTTTATATTAGTATTTGAAAAGTATTAAATATTAATTTCACCGATTTGTTTTCATTATTTATAATCCAAATAATTCTTTAAAATACTAGCATAAAATAATGCCATGTTTTTTCTTCAGTGAAATCAATGCCATAAATAAACTTTATAATAACTGATCTTAAGGAATCCGGCTTAGGAAAAGTTCACAGATAGGAGTTTCCTTGTGTCCACCACTAGATGGCACTAGTGATCTAAATCGCAAAGCAGATGCCGGCCATTTGAGGTGACAGAAGGAGCAAGAACTCTGTCAGAACAGAGATAACTGTCTGCCTCTTGTGCCAGGGTCTGGGGGAGGGAGAGAGGCATTCCGCGTGCACACTTTTCTTCTCTAAAAGCACAGAGGATGTGTCATACAGCAGGCACTAGGAGCAAGCCCTAAAGTCCAAGTAACATCCTAAGTAGGAAAATACAGGGTGGGGCAAAAGTAGGTTTACAGTGTTTCGTATGGAAAATAATACAATAATTAATAAATAATAATACAAGAATAAACTCTGTGTTCCGCATACTCACAACTGTAAACCTGCTTTGCCCCACCCTGTGTGTTAGCTCAAGGAGTCAGAGACTCCTTTAGGTTCTGCAATATTGACAGCCGGATAATGGGGAAAGGTAAGACAAAAACCAATCAGAATGCATATTTTAGTTCTTTCAAGAAGATGAAAAATCCTTTTCATGAAAGCAATAGCTGTTGTCCATTTAATAATACAAAACACTGCTGAAAATCATCTGCAAGCTTGAAATTTGCTTCTCACTTGGAGTTCTTGAAGATGCTGTGCTCTAAAATCCTAATTACCTAGTCTTCTCTCTTCCTGCCAGGCTCACACTCCCTCCCACCTCCAGTGTTTTATAGACTCGGTCTTACAGATTATCCTTGAAACTGCATTCACAGAGTTTAAGTGACACTCAAGGTCACTCAGCTAGTGGCGGAAATGAGGAGTAAATTCAGGTCATCCTGCTCCACTCTAATTTTCCCACGCATTGGGTACTTGGAACAAACTGACAACGTGTCCTACAGCAAACTTGGCATAGCGGAGTTCAGTATCACATGTCACAAGTGCCCAATAAGCCAGAAGTGGGGATGGAGTTTCTAACATTGCCCCTCTGCCTGTCTGGACATAACAAGAGGTCAATCTAAGATGCCCAGGAAAAGAATTAGAGAACTCATCATCTTGTTCTCTCCGGGGGTGTGATTGGCTGGAGACGACTGGTCAGGCGTGTGCAGAGATATGAGTTACTTAGGATTTAGGACATGTTCCTGGTACCCCCTGAAAGGACCCTAAGCTCTCTGTTCCTTTCCACCACCGTTTTGGGTGATATACCATTCACATGAAATATTTATATCTTATTGTACTTTTTAAATAATTTTTGAGGAACTTTCATATTGTTTTCCGCGTCCTCGCCAACACTTGTTATTTTCTTGTCTTTTTGATAATAGACATTTTGATAGCTGTGAGGCGATATCTCGCTGTGGTTTGATTTGCATTTTCCTGATGATTAGTGGTATTGAGCACCTTTTTATGTACCTGTTGGCCTTTCATATGGCTTCTTTAGGGAAATATCTACTGAGTTTCTCTGTCCATTTTTAATGATCATTTATTTTCTACTGAGTTGTATTAATTCTTTATATGTTGGTTATTATATGTTGGAAAGAATATTATATGCTTTATATGTTGGGTATTAATCCTTTATCAGATGTATGACTTGTGAATATTTTCTCCTACTCTGTAGGTTGTCTTTTCATTTTGTTGATCATTTCCTTTGCTATATAGAAGCTTTTTAGTTTGTTTGGTCTTTTTTTTTTAATTGATTGTCTTTGCTTTTGGTGTGAAATCCAAAAAATCATTGCGAAGCCAATGTCAAGGAGCTTATTACCCTCTTAACTGTCTTCTTGGAATTTTATGATTTCAGGTCTTATGTTCAAGTCTTGGTTTAATCCATTTTGAGTTGGGAAGTTATGACTACTGATTCAGTCTCTTCACTTGTAATTGGTCTGTACAGATTTTCTGTTTCGTCATGATTCAGTCTTAGCGGGTTCTGTTCCTAGGAATTTATCTGTTACTTCTAGGTTATCCAATATGTTTGTTTGTGTATAATTGTTTATAGTTGTCTCTTACGATCTTTTGTCTTTCTGTAGTATCAATTGTAATGTCACCTCTTTAATTTCTGATTTTATTTCAGGACTCTCTTTTTCTCAGTGAGTCTAGCTAAAGGTTTGTCTCTTTTGTTTCTTTTCAGAAAACCAGCTGTTAGTTTCATTGATCTTTTCTAGTATCTCTTTAATCTCTATTTCATTTATTTCCACTCTGATCTTTGGTATTTTCTTCCTTCTACTAATTGTGGGCTTAGTTTGTTCTTTTTCTAGTTCCATGAGGTATAAATTTAGGTTGTTTGAGAATTTTCTTATTTCTCGATGTAGGTATTTATCACTATGAACCTCCTCTTAGGACTGCTTTTGCAGGATCCCATAAGTTTTGATATGTTGTATTTACATTTTTCATTTGTTGCAAGACTTATTTTTTGATTTCTTTGCTCCAATAGTTGTTCAGTAGCACTTGTTTAATCCATACTTGTGAATTTTCCATTTCTCTCAGTAATTGATTCCTAGTTTTATAGCATTGTGGCCCCAAATGATGCTTGATATGATTTCAGTCTTAAGTTTATTGATACTTCTGTTGTGGCATAATATATGATCTGTCCTGAAGAATGTTCCATGCACACTTTAGAAGAATGTATAGTCTGTTGACTTTGGATGGCATTTGGTTAATTGAATCAGTTAAGTCCATCTGATCTAATGTGTTATTTAAGTTCAGTGTTTTCTTACTGATTTTCTTTCTGGATAATCTATCATTGATGAAAGCAGAAAATTGAAGTTCCCCACTGTAATTGTATAACTATCTATTTCTCCCTTTAGGTTTGTTAATATTTGCTTCTTTGTATATTTAGGTGCTCCTATGTTAGATGTGTAATTATTTACAAATTGTAATAACTTCTTGTTGGATAGAGCCCTTTATCATTATATAATGACTGTCTTTGTTTTTTATTACAGTCTTTTTCTTATGTAAGTATAGGTACCTCAACTTTCTCTGATTCCCATTGGAATAGAATATCTTTTTCCATTCCTTCACTTTCAGTTGTGTGTGTCCTTACATCTGAAGCGAGTCTCTTGTAGACAACATGGAATTTGGTTTTTTAATCTTTCAGCCACTTTTGCCTTTTGATTGGAGAATTTAGTCCGTTTATGATTAAAGAAATTATTGATATACATGGACTTACTGCCATTTTGTTCATTGATCTCTGGCTGTTTTATAATTCCCTTGTACCTTTCCTGTTCTCTTGCTCTCTTCCTTTGTGATTTGATTATTTTCTGTAGTGGTATGCTTAGATTGCTTTCTCTTTATTTTTAATGTGTCTACTATAGGTTTTCGTTTTGTGGGGACTGTAAGATTTACATAAAACAATTTAGAGTTATAACAGTCTGTTTTAAGTTGCTGATAACTTAGGTTCGAATACAGTCTAAAGCTCTGCATTCTTATTTTTACTCTCCTTCCCTGCCACACATTAAGATCTCAACATTTGTATCTTTATCATGTGTATCCATTATCAAATTATTGTGGGTCATAGTTATTTTTACTACTTTTGTCTTTCAACATTTATACTAGATTTACAAGTGATCAATCTACCACCATGACATTATTTTGAATTTAACTATAGATTTACCTTGCCTGTGGGATTTATACTTTCATATGTTTTCCTCTTACTAATTAGTGCCCTTTTATTTCAGCTTAAAGAAGTCTTTTTAACATTTCTCGTAAAGCCGGTCTAGTGGTGATGAATACCTTCAGCTTTTGCATGTTTGGAAAGCTTTTATTTCTCCTTCAGTTCTGAAGGACAACTTTGCCAGGTAGAGTATTCTTGGTTGGCTTTTTTTTTTTTCTTTTTTTTCCTTTCAGCACTTTGAATATATTGTGCCATTTTCTTCTGGCCTATCAGGTTTCTGTCTAAAAATCTCCTGATGGTCATATGGGGGTTCCCTTGTTTGTGACAAGTGTTTTTCTTTTGCTGCTTTTGAGATTTTCTCCTTGTCTTTAACTCTTAACAATCTAATTATAATGTCTCTTTGGACTCATCTTTTTTTGAAATTCTAAGCTTTCTGTACTGAGATGTCTGTTTCCTTACCCCAGTTTGGGAAATTTTCATTCATTATTTTTCAAATAAGCTTTCTGCTACTTTCTCTATTGCTTCTTCTGGGACTCCTATGATGCAAAAGGGTCTGCTTGGTGTCCCATAAGTTTCTTAAGCTATCTCTACTGTTTTTCATTCTTTTTTTCTTTTGGCTGATCTGATTGGATTTCATTACCATCTTCTAGTTTGCTGATCCTTTCTTCCAATTCTTCTAGCCTGCTATTGAAACCTCTGTTGAATTTTTTTATTTTATTTTATTTATTGTATTCTTTACCTCTGTGATTTCTGTTTGGTACTGATATTTTCTGCTTGTTGAAATATTAATTTTGTTCATATATTGTTCTCCTGACCTCAGTTGACATTTTTTATGACCACTATTTTGAGTTCTTTATTAGGTAAATCACTTATTTCTGTTTCATTAGGGTCTTTTCCTGGGGTTTTACCTTGTTCTTTCATTTGGAACATATTCCTCTAATTCTTCATTTTTCTTGACTCTATATGTTGGTTTTCTGTGCATTCGATAAAATCGCCACCTCTTCCAGTCTTGAAGGAGTGGCCTCATGTAAGAGATGAATCTTACTTTTCAATCCTGTCCTAGCTCTTAGTTTTCTCTCAGATGTTTGTGATTGTCCAGCTTACTTTGTGTGTAGTGGCTCCCAGCAGGTGAGGGTGGCCCAAGACCTATCAGTGCCCCCAAGGGGAGGATTTCAGTGAGCATCTAGATGCAGCTGAATGAAAGCTTCTTTTTAAAGTATGCAAATACTTTGTTAATACTCTTTCAGGGTAAGACTGGGAGGTAGGCTTTTCTCTCTATTTCCTCTGCACCAAACCCTGAGTGGGTAACCTGTGAAGAACTGTTTCCTTGTTTGCTACGATCCCATTGACCATGTGAACACCAGCCCCGCTGGCCACCAGAGCCGGGCTATCAACAGATGTGTCCTCTGGGCAGCAGCCACGAAAGCTGGGCACCAGATGTGTGCACAAGCTCCATTCACAGATACTGGCGACCTGGGGTGGGGCAGAGGCAGAGTGTGAATATGGCATCTGCTGTCCTCCCCATCTCTGCAGAGGACTACAGTTGGTCCCTACATGTTGTTAAAGTGTAAGGCTGACCCGTGGGCTGCATCCTTATGATATGTAAAATAGGCCTTTTTCAAGGAAAGACTGAGCATTTTATTCTGCTGCCTCTGAGCTATGCCTTGTGGATATAGCTAGTTAGGAACTGTTACTCTGTTTGTTACGCTCCTGTGGAGACCCAGAAGTATGAGCGTGGCTGGCCACCAGCACCAGTCAGTCAAGGGATGTGTTCCCTGAGCAGCAGCTGCAAAAGCCATGGTATCAGACGGGCACAAGCTCCTTTCCCAGAGACACCAGCGGCCTGGAGTGAGGCAGAGGAAAGCATGAAGATAGGGCCTGCTGGCCTCCCTGGTCTCTGGATCGTATTGCAGTGGCATCTAAATTAGAAGCCTATTCCTCAGGCAGAGCGTTTAAGATAAGCAAATAGGCTTCTCTCAGCACAAAACTTCTGATTTCGGTCTCCTCTGCACGAGCCCTGGGAGGACAGCCACGTGAGTCAGCTCGAGCCCCATGAACCGTGTCTTAGTGCACTATAGCTTTGTGAATCTGTGGGACCCAAGCCCCATTGGCTTTCAGAGAGGTGTTTTGGGGATCCATGTCTCAGGTGGAAGTCTTAAAAGTTGGGGTATCAGATGTGGAGTTCAAACTCCTCCTCAGGAAGAGTCTGGGAGCAGTGAGCTCCCCTCTAGTTGTATCCTCCAACCTGGGTCGGTTTTACGGCGAGTGCGTAGTCAGCCTTTCCTACCTATTTTGCTGTGAGTTTTTTCTCATTTGCCTCACATGTAGGGGTCATACAGCTAGTTTCTGGATTTCTTTCAAAGGGAATTGTTCGAGTTATGGCTCTAGATTTGGGTGTGTATGGCAGGAAGTGAGCTGAGGCGCCTTCTCTGTTGCCATTTTGACCCTGAACTCTAATAAAGTGTAGATAATTGTCATAGTCTTCCTATTGGGGGATCGGAAACACAGTAAACCGTGCCCCCAGCTGTTTTGAGGCATAGTCCTATGCTCTGTTTCCCAGCCCTGACCTGACAGCTGCCTTATGATTCCAGAAAAATAGCTGTGTGCTGCCTGAGGACGTGAAGAATTTTTACCTGATGACCAATGGCTTCCAGATGACATGGAGTGTGAAGCTGGACGGTGAGTCGACCCCCTTGCTGTGGGGAGCATCTCTGCCTGAGAGGTCAGAGGAAACAACTCGGAGGGCCTTTATGACTTTCGCATCTTTGAATCTGGGCCGTTTTCGTGGGTTCTTGTGAAGTGCAGTGTCCAGAAGCTGTGACCAAAGCTAAAATATGCCGTCATTTCTTGACCCCTGACCCCCATGCCAGAGTCTCGCCTGTACTTAACTGGAAGATTATTGTGGAGGTTTCCTGTTGAATTGAGGTGGAAGAAAAAATAATCACTACACAAAAATCCTGAGCCACTTCACATTTAAAGCATCTGAGGACACCACCTCAGAGCAGCCTCCTCAGGGTGGCTGCAGGGACAGCCTCTGGTGGTCATGTGAGGGGCTCCTTCCGTCATTCCCCACACAGTGAGGACCTCAGGGCTCTGGCGCTCAGACCAGAGCCTGTTCTGCTCTCGCTTACGTCTCTCCGGCCTGAGTCACCAACCACCGCAGTACTAAATGTGTCTAGGACAGACTTCTGTGTTGCAGATGTGGGAGCTCATGCAGCACATCAGAGATTTAGGTTCCGTGTAGACATGAAAGGCAGTGCTGCACATTTAGGTGCAGACTAGTAAAATTTCAGAGGCTAGGAAATCCTGGTCTCGGCCCCGGAGTCCAGCCCATTCTTGGCACAGACCTCCCTGTCCCTGGGAGGCCTTTATTGCCCCCAGACTGCAGCCACATCCCCAGATCTACTTTGGTCCTTGGGAAGCACCCTAGCCTCTCCATGCAGAGGCTTCTATTGCACAGTACAATAAATTGGCAGAACTGACTTCTCTCCTTCATTGCCTCAGCCTCCTGAGTTTCCCTTTTTTGGTGATTTCCAAAGCCTTCCTGTTTCTCTCTCACAGATAAGCAGGGGCACATTTTATAGTTTACTACTGAGCATTTAATGTGAACTTTCAACTTAAAATACTTCCCTTGGGTGTCCTAGAAACCATTCTTGTCACCAGTATCGGAGTCCGCCTTCACAGCATGGCCGTGGGCTTTGGCGTCTAGAGCAATAGAGAGGGAACAGAACCTAGACTATCAGAATCTCCCTCGCCCTTGTTATGGAGGCAGGTTAGCCTCTTCACACGCCTGCTTCAGAAAAGGAATGCTTCGTGAAGCTTTTATGAATGAGTCCCTCTTCATTATTACTGTACCCTCTCTAATGTAATCCTCCCAACTCATCTTCCCATCCTTATCCCCATTACCTTTTCCATATTTTTACTGGATAGCTAAAGTCAGGGACAGAAAAGCCAGCAGAGGCAGCTTCTAATGTTTACCTCTTTAGTGGTGTTTTCTTCTTGGACGGTCCGTGGTCTGTACACCAGCTGCTTTATAGCCTCAGCCCTTCCGGTTTTTAGCAGTCAGATGTCTAAGTCTTTGTGTGCCATCCCGTGTCCGGCATCCTATATTGCAAAGATTCTGTATGGTAGTTAAGGAAAATATGCTGCCTGTGTATTTCTTATTTCCACCCTAATCACAGAAGACTGGAACCAAGCAAGAATCCTGCTAAGTTTTCTCCATTGAATAAGGAAAAATGAAGTAGAGGGTGAAATATTTTCCATTGTGAAAGTTTATGACAAGAACAGTAGAAAAAGGGTTAGGTATGTAATCAAAGCTGTTTCTCCTTTGAAACGTATATATAACTCTTAATGCAAGGGAAAGAAGGAGCAAAATCATTTTGAAGTCCTTTGCCCTGCAAACAGGACTCCTGCCCTAGATTTCCCAGTTCCTCTTGCTTATCCTCTCTTTAAATTTTCTTCCGTACTCTGCCCTCACACATGCCGTGGGGACTCGTCACCCGTGGCCCCAGTTGCTTTTCTGCATGAAAGGCAGGTGCTTTAGAGCATGTAGTTCATCGATTCTCTTTCCGCTTTCTATCAGATTCCTCAGCCCTAGGATTAAACAATAGGTGGGCTTAGGTTACTTACGCAGAAGTCCTACTGATAACCATGTTACTAGGATGTTACTCCATGTAATTCTTTTTAATGTTCCCATAGAGCACACCATTCCACTGGGCAGCATGGAAATTAACAGTATCGCAAAACTGACTCAACTCAACCAGTCTTCCATGTACTCACTTCCTAATGCACCAACTCTGGCTGACCTGGAGGATGACACCCAGGAAGGTACTGGGGGGACTTCTGCTCCAAATTATTAATAGCCTGCCTTTTTATAACGTTGAAAACCTGCCCTTTTATAACGTTGAAAACCGTGGGAAGATGTTGTGGCATTGTGTTCCCCCAAACCCTTTCCAGCTGTGGCTTCTCAGGACCATGGAGTAAGATAAAAACATCTGTATCAAAGGAAATTTCCATGAAGGAATGCCAAGGTTGGGATCTTTTTTCATTTCTAGCACACGCTTCAATGTCTGGCACATTGTAGATACTTAATGAATACTTGGTAAGTGAAGGAATGTTACAAATTAAACTTCACTCAGCATTGCAATATCAAGAGGTTTCAGGGGACCTGGGAGTCTAACTGCAGCTCCCTTCCTCCCTCCAAGCTCTTTGCCACTTCTGATTGAAATGGCTAATCATTCAAACAGGTACTAAAAGCTTTGAGCAAGTATGAGAAGTGAGGACTTCATCAGTCAGAATTGTGTTTGCTGCATGTAACAGAGACCCAGTTACAATGTCTAAACTAAAGAGATTCTGTTTTTTAACAAGAACTCTGGAACTAGGATATGACAAAGTCTCCCTTTGGCTTCCTGGTGCACCACCTTTGGGTATGGTTTTCATCCCCATGGATGAGAACTGTGGGCTCTGCCTCCAAGCTTCAAATCTCTGTTCCAGGCAGGAGAAAGAGTAAAGGGCAAAAAGAAGACCTGTCTCTTGGAAGAATCTTTTCCTTCTCAATCAGGAAAGCAATAGTTCTCTCACAAGCCCTGCCCAGTAGCCACTGGTCAGAACAAAGTCAAAAGGTTACCACCCATCACTGCAAGGGAATGTGTGGAGGTATGTTTAGCTGTGCAGTATTGATTGCCTCCTCAAGCAGAATTGGGATTTAAATAAGAGAAAGAAAAGAACAGAAAAGAAAAGAGAATGAGTATTGAGTAGGCAACTAGCATCTCTAGTACTAAGGCCTTGGGGTGCATTGAAGTCTCGACAGACAGAACTGATACAAGGCTTTCTCCTTCAACTGGACAAGCTGCTGGACAATAGTGTTGAGACAGGAGGAGTCCAGCAGCTAAGACTGGAAAGTGATGGACCCTGGGAAAAGTCTGTCACTCAGAGATGTGTAGAATTCTCCAAGGTGGGGAAAAAGTCACACTGACTTCATCAGTCTGTGCTGGGGCCCACTAACCTCTCGAAGACAAAGTTGTTAAGTAGGCAGACCGTATCTTCCTGCCCTGGAGGCTGGAAGAGTAGAGGTAGACGAGATACCAGGGAGGGTTACAAGGGGCCTCAGCAAAGGACTGAGCTGCAGTAGAGACCACATTGCCCCCGTACTCATGGGGATAAAGGCCACTTGGGCTCTTGGCATCTGGGCTTGCACTTTTTAGGTAGTCCAACAGCTAAACCTAAGTCTCATTCGACCCAAGGAGAAAAATACTGACTTTTCTCGGGGAACTCAGCAGTCAGAAAACAATAAGGAAGAACTATCAGAGTACACACCCAGAGAAATGAAACTTCTAAAGGACGTAGATGAAAACCTAAATAAAAAGAATAAGGACACTTAAGAACATTTAAGACAAAACAAAGACTTTCTCTAGGAAAAAACAGATTTTTTGATTAAACAACTGACTAGATGAATTGAAGACTATAAACAGTGAGACCTGAATCGTCTGAAACATAAAGTGCAAAAAATATCTAAAAGCACAAATGAGAAAATTTAAAAGGGGAAAAGTGGTAAGGTAAGAGAAATAGAAAATAGATTCAGGAGACTTTCTATTGGAATTATAGGTGCTTGAGAAAAAGAATAGATGGAAAGGCAATAAATGAACACTTGTAAGAGAAAACCTGTCTGAAGATTGGAATAGTTCTCCTAGACCCAAAGTGAATTCATGAGAAAACAGACAGGCATTGTATGATATGGGGGGAAAAATACATGCTTCTAAGTAAAAATAACAAATTACTTGTGAAATAATAATAATAAGACTTCTCACCTGCAACCGTGGAAACTAGAAGATAGTGAAAGAGCACACACAGGTTACTGACAGAGAAGAAGTGAAAATTAAACGTTCTGAACATACAGATCAAACACACCTCACATGTTATAAGGCTTATTAAAGAATATGTTAAACTTCAGGAACATCAATTTTAACCAAAAGACGACTGAAACTGAATGGACATCTCAAGATGTGGATACAGAAAGAGGAAAGGAAACAAAGGATTAGTGAATCTCCTCTGGAAGAGAATATGTATACGTGTATTTATCATCGAATTCTGGTCAAGGTGGCAGAGTAGGTAAACGCTGTGCTCGCCTCCTCCCACAGCCATGTCAAAACTACAACTAAATTATAGAACAACCATCATTGAGAGCTGCCTAAAGACTAGATTAACAGAAACCCTATAACTAAGGAGATAAAGCAGCCACAGGAGACTGGGGAGGGGATGTGGAACAGGCATGTCCCACACCCACAGTGCAGTGATTAAGAATCAGGAGGGACATCTCAGCTGCCAAGGGTCCCCCTGAGGAGCGAGCAGTCACGGCCCCAGCCCAGGGAACCAGTGCAAGGAAAAGGCGTCCCTATAACATCTGGCTGTGAAAACCAGGGAGATCGTCTGCAAGTGAAACAGGTTTGCCAGAGACCCAAGAGCTCCTCTTGAGGGGTCCACAGATGTCCTTTCTTGTGGACACCAACTCACTCGCTCTAAATGCCAGTGCTGGGGCAGCAGCTCCAAAAACAGCAGAGACATAGGGGAATTCAATTGACGAGCTTCAGGGCAAGGACCTGAAGGGCAGTGGTCGGGGCCCCTCTCCTGGGATGAAAGTGCTGAGGAGCACCATCATTCCTTTGTCGAGCCCTCCCCCCCAGTCAGTGGGGCACAGGTGAGCACCAAGTCTGTGGTCTCCATGAACCTGGCTAACACTTTTCGCCCTGCCGTGGTGATTTCCTGAGACCCCATCCCACCCAACGCAGCCGCTTCCAGTGGCTTTTCCACAGGAGCCACCTGAATGGGCTCATGCTGCAGACCTTCCTAAAATCACCCGGTCCACAAACCCCAAACTAGCAGCAGCTGACCTCAGCATGCCCTGTACCTCTTGCTAAGCAGCTCCTAGTGTGGCACAAGTGATGACCCATCTCAACTTACATTGTCACTCCCATCAGGTGTCCCAAACCTGACCTAAGTGGCAACTGGTCTTGGCTTGGAACATAGCTGCAACTACGTGACCACAAGCTTGGCACATGTGATGGTTATGCAAGGTGTATGCAGCGAGGAGCGGGAATCTTAAGAGTTCTGCATATCACACTTGGTTAGGGAAATAATAGTATGTTGTTTTCAATTAAGGGTAAAATCATGTTTATCCAATCACGCAAGCAGACAAATGAAGATAACCACTAAAGGAATTTTAAACACTACATTAAAATTGCTAATCTAATGGGAATGTTAAATCACATGAGTGAAAATAAGAAAAAGGGAAAGGAAGAAACAACATAAAATAACAAAGCATTAAGAGGAAACAGTGCAATCATATATTAAATATGCTGAGATTGACTTTGGAAAACAGAGACTGATGTGAAAAGCAGAGCTCTTCGGTGTTCTTTTCAGGACCATACTGAAACTGGAAAAGAGACTTCCTCTGCTGGTAATGGCAGGCGATTCAGAGCAGCCTTCCTGCTGAAGACAGCTGAGAGGTCAGGGCAAAATATAAAGACTGTCTAAAAACATCAAAGAGCTAACAAGGTGATGAGGTAGTAGCGGATCAACATCCAGAAGAAAATAGAAACCCAGGGAAGAGGCTCAACATTTGGGGTTGCTTTTGCTTGGGGTACATTGTCCTTTTCAAAAGAGACAAGAGTCGCTGAAAAGCTGAGAATCTGACCTGCGTGGGAGATGAGGGGAGTGAAGTGGAGCCCCTAACACTGCTGTCCTTTGGGTTGGACCTGCCCTAGGTGACAGAACGAACCAAAAGTAACCACTCTCGTGTGGACTGAAGCTCAGGTATAAGTCATCTGTGTGTCCCAGAAAATGCTAAATCCCCAACTGGGCTAAATTGACCCCAGATTACTGATTGTCTGAGGGGCCTGGCAGAAAGAAACAGAAGCTCATTCTCGAGAAACACTCTAAAATTGATGGCGTTCGTGGCTGCACGGCTCTGCGAACACACTCAGACCATTGAAATGCACACTGCGAATGAGCGCGTGTGTGGTAGGTGAGTTACATCGCAATAGAAGGCTCTTCTGTTGAAAGAAAATTCTGTCTTAGAGGAAGGAAGAGAGCATTATTCTAGGCCTCAACTTGTTTTTATAAATGATTTTTCAAAAACTAATCTCTGTTGAATCACCAGGGACATAAAAAAACACACCATGAATAACAGCCCGCACAGATAACAGACAACAGGTCCACTGGTACTCCCAAGGGTGAAATGATTAGGTACAGACAATAGACTAATGGAGATAAAACCAAACAAATTTTATGGAGGATTTAATAACAGTGACATTACAGAGTTTTTTGAAAAATCAAATATTAACCTTCTGCTTTTGGTCATGGCGGTCTACCTTTTATCTAATCAAGACTTATGCCAACAATACTCTAAAGTCTGGAAAAAACTATAACAGGTAAAAGGGCCAGAGAGTCAGCAAAAACAAGCAGAAACTGGAGTGGCATCTACAAGTGGCAGAAGGGAACCGCACTGAATGAGTTTCCTATTCTTTTCAACTTTACGCCTGGGGGCACACCTCAGCAAGCACGCAAAAGTCTGGTGGGACCCTACAGTGTGCACTTGCGACTCACCAACAGTGGAACCACAGAGACTAGACGTATCCTCCAACCTGGAACAATAGAAACAGACAGAATACCTGTGACAATGGGTTTCATCAGGCAACAAAGGACAATGAGCTGAGAGCTGAGAAACAAACGAGGTGAACCGCAGCTTATGACGTGAGCTTCCGGTGTCCAGCGCAGGGAGGGGAACGTGAGCAGGGCCTCCCGCACTCCGTGAACCGGGAGGACAGAGCTGCGACCCCGCCGGAGGAAGACAGCTCGAGTTCACAGGCCTGAGTAACAGAGAGAAGAAATTTTTGGTTTCCCAGTCCATATAAAAGTTATGTTTGTAGTATACTGTAGTCTACTAAGTATATGATAAATGGCATTATATAAAAAAATGTACACACCTTAATTACAAAATACATTATTGCTAAAAAATGCTAACCATCATCTGAATTTTCAGTGAGTTGTCATCTCTTTGCTGGCAGTGGGTCTTACCTTCGATTTGTAAAAAATGCAAATATCTGTGAAGCACAATAAGGCAAAGCTAAGTAAAACAGGCTATGCCTGTAATAAAAGCACCAGAACATAAAGACATGCCCAGAGATGGTTATTGTAGCGCTCACAGCAGAGTAACGATGGGTAAGTGCCCGTCAGCAGGGTGTGGTGGGATGAATTAGGTGCATGCACTCCCACAGACCATCCAGGCAGCTGAGAAAGAACACACTTTACACCAGAAGTCTTAGGGGGCCTTCCACAGTGGCCTTGTTGCAAGATTCACATCACGTGTATGATACCCCATTTTTATACAATAAACAGCCTTGACAGTATTTAAGTGTCCGTCTGTGTCTGTCTAGGACCATATGAGATCAAGAAAAATATAAAGGTAGAACCTCTAGGGGAGGAAAAAGCCAAGTTAAAAACAAAAACATTTTTGATTAGAAATATAAATTTTTTAAAGATTTTTATTTATTTATTTTTAGAGGGGAAGGTAGAGAGAAAGAGAGGGAGAGAAACATCAGTGTGTGGTTGCCTCTCGAGTGCCCCCTACTGGGGACCTGGCCCTCAACCCAGGCATGTGCCCTGACTGAGAACGGAACCAGCAACTCTTTGGTTCGCAGGCCGGTGCTCAATCCACTAATCCACGCCAGCCAGGAGAAAATAGAAATACTTACACATTTGTATAGAATGTATGTGTATGTATGTATATAACTCAAAATGCTATGCTTATTTCTTTATTGTATCCAATTTCTCCTAGGTTTGTAAACTCTCTCCACCCTAGTTATTAATACTGACTTTTATTGTACATTAGCTGTAATGAAAGAAGCAAGAGAGGTTTCTAAGAATTTATCTTTTTTTCTGTTACTCCATAATATTTGATTTCTTGGTAGGTATTTCTAACTTGAGCCAGACTTAGTATTAATCATAACATAGTTCATGATAATATTATAAGTAAACATTTTATTTATTTTAGACTGAGGACAGGGGATTCTAATCAAAAGATCATAAAATGCCATAAATAAGGGGAAGGCAGTTATGTGGGAAAAAGAAAACAAGTTATGTCAACACCAAGCCATGCAGATTACTCTGCTTTCTGGAGTCCCAGGCCCGAGAAGTGCAGTTTGTCTTCCTCATGTTCCCTGTGCCCAGATCCGTGACTCTGTCTGTTGGTAATGGGGAGCCCAGACAGAAGGCACAGGGTGTCCAACCCTTTGGCACATATGGGCCACACTGGAAGAAGAATTGTTGTCTTGGGTCACATGTTAAATACAGTGTGACACATAATCACAAAAAAACCTCATATTGTTTTAGGTAAATTGACGCTTTTGTGTTGGGCCGCATTCAGAGCCATCCTGGGCTGCATGTGGCCTGCAGGCTGCAAGTTAGACACCCCTAGTGAGGTCCAGGCATTCGGAGTATAGAATTCATTTGGCCCACATTTGAAAGCACTATTTAGGAATATGTCTGGGATAGGACAGATAGGCTTTCGACCCTGGTTTGTTTGTTTTTTTAATCCTAGCTAAGCTGGGTGAGTAAGTATGTGTTGGAGTTGAGCATGTTTGAACATCACCGTTACTTTCTGGGTTTGCAGCCTGTGAGAACCAGCCAGAGAAGCCTCACTTTGATTCTCGCAATGTGATATTTGAGCTGGATCCTTGCAATGGGAATGGGAAGGTTTGCCTTGTCTACAAAAAAGGGAAACCAGGTAAGAACCATTGACAAGCGTGGCCCTATAGTTTGGTGTAGCCTGGGCTGACTTTGCTCTCCAGCCATCACACAAAAGGCCCATTTCTCCCTGGCCTCCTGAGACACACCGCCAGGTGTCTTAGAGGTGCCAAGACCTCTGTGAGCATCCCCCTCCAGGCCAATACTAGAGTCTCTAAGCTATCATGATTTGTGAGTTATTGCCAAATGATAGGATTGCAATAGTGAGTGAATAACAACTAAAAGAAATTGTCTTTCTATTCATAATTCCTCCAGCAGAGCAGGCTCATATGATAGGAAAGCATCCAGGAAAAACATTATCTTTCCTCAGTACTTCTTCATGTAGGCCGATGAACAGCAATAAAAACTTGTATTACTAAAGGCTCTGGCCCCTTGAGCAGGGGCCACTACCTGGCCACGGTCACCAAATCGGGCCCTGGCCTAGGGACTGTGAAACCACAAAGCTGGACAACACCCTGCCATCTTCCGGTAGCTCTGCCTGGTAGGGGTGAGGGGATACACCAGGATTTTCCTTACCTCTGGGGAGACAGAGATGGTCTTCAGCTGTAGGAATCTGTGAAATAGTCTTTGAGCTGCATCTTGAATTATGGGTAGGAATAAGACATTTGGTGGAATGAAATGGGCATCCAAGCTAAGAGATATGAGTAAAAGCCATGCCATAGGAAAGAGCAACTGATTTGGCGGGGATGACAGCAAATTCCAATTCACTGGGCCCCCGAGGTTAATCCTGTGGGTAAAGAGACAATGAAGCCAGAGGGCTGGTTGTTCCCCTCAAAACTTCACATGGAGGGGAGCAACCGTGTGAAGTTTTGAAAGCCAGGTGAAGGAGTGTGGACCTACTTAGAACAGAGTAGGGACTGGAGGATGTTCAGGAGAGCGGTAGGATTCAAGTGCAAATGTCTGAGACCACAGCAGTGTGGGAAGAGG
Source organism: Micronycteris hirsuta (assembly GCA_004026765.1). Classification (NCBI taxonomy): domain Eukaryota; kingdom Metazoa; phylum Chordata; class Mammalia; order Chiroptera; family Phyllostomidae; genus Micronycteris; species Micronycteris hirsuta. The sequence goes on from PVJI01000037.1 coordinate 473,384, forward strand.
AAGAGACTGGAGGATGGAGGCCACTTAGGGCAATGTTACAGCATTGGACACGAGAGGAGGTCGGGCGGCCCGCCAGGAGTAAGAGTGCAAAGTGAGAGCGAGCGCGAGGCAGGACCTGGAGCAGTCGTGCCTGCTTCGGCCGAGCCAGGACAGGACCCTCAGCACAGGCAGGATTCCCAGGAGAGGGAGCCGGCCTGGGCTCCTCCAAGGTGGCTTCTCGCAGCGCTTGTAACTCCCGACAGAGTTGTCTTCAGAAAGCCAGAGCTATTCCGAGTTTCCCTGCAGTAGGAAGGCAGAGACCACGGAATGTCCCCGCTGGGGGAGGGGCAGTACTTGCACACAGAAGGCGGGTGCTGCTTAGGTAGCTCGGTGCACAGAGGACAGGCCCGGCAGGTAGGTCAGTGGATTGGTCAAGAATTTGTAAAAGAATACCAAAGAAACCAACAGTGGCCACTGGGAATGGGACCGGAGGTTGGAAGAGAAAAAAAGGGAACTTTTATGTATATTTTACCATCCCCTGTACTATTTGAATTTTTTAAAACCATGAGTATATATTGACCTTACAGATAAAAGGAAAAAATTTAAGCTATCCCTTCATTTATTTCCTTCACTGTTTCAGCGTTAGCGAAAGACACGGAGATCTGGTTCCTGGACAGAGCGCTGTATTGGCACTTCCTCACAGACACCTTCACCGCCTACTACCGCCTGCTCATCACGCACCTGGGCCTGCCCCAGTGGCAGTACGCCTTCACCAGCTATGGCGTCAGCCCGCAGGCCAAGGTAAGGACCGCCTGTCATCTCAAACTGTAGAATATATCAGAGTCTTCTGAGGAAATGCCTAGACTGCACATCCTCAGCTTTCCCATCTGATTCAGGAGATCTGGGATGGAGCCCAGAGACCTGCATTTTCCATAAGCAAGGCAGTGATTCCACCTCACTTTATATAGTCTAAGTGGTTCCCAAACCTGGCTGTGCCTCAGAATTACCTGTGTTTTCTAATTAAATTCTGCCAGGGCCTTAGTCTGCCTGTGGGTTTTGGACAGGCGGTACATGCACATGGGAATGGTGAAAAGTCCGTTTCTTATTTCCCCGCTCTCCAGCCCCCAGTGCACTTTCCCGTAGGCAGCCACTGCTAAGAGTTTCCCATGCGCCCTTACCAAGATACTCTGCTGCATATGGGGTTTGGGTCCTTTTTTTCTAATTTGCAAGTGCAATATACTACGCACTTTGTTGTGCGCCTTCTTTCCGCTCCACACTCCGTCTTGGAGCGCATTCCGTATCATACAGAGAGAGCGTCCTTTTCCATGATACAGGGTATTCCAAAGTATGGATGTGCTCATTTGTACTACAGAGCCTGTCAGACCTGCCTGATGGGCAGTAGCTGGCTTGAGGGCAGAGCAATTAGGAGGACACTGTCCCCTGGAGATTCGGGGCCTAGTACCCCAGGCTCAGGGCTCACTAGATTAGAAGGAGGTTTACTCAGATTCTTACTGTTCACACCACGTTTACTTTAAAGGTAAAGCAATGTGTATGTTATCACTTTCACTTGAAGAGCTCATAGAGTTTTAAAGAGTTTTTCATTAAAACGTACTCTCTTTGCCTCACCTCTCCAGCTCTCTACCCTGGCTCCCCGCTACAGGGCATAAACAAGGACATTTCTCCTTTGAATGTGACCCTCTGTCCCCTTTCTGCCTTACAGCAATGGTTCAACATGTATAAACCCATCACCTACAACACAAACCTGCTCTCCGAAGAGACCGACTGCTTTGTGAACAAGCTGGATCCCAGCAGAGTGTTCAAGAGCAAGAACAAGGTCTTAATCCCCAAAAAGAAAGGGCCTGTTCAGCCGGCAGGTGGCCAGAAAGGGCCCTCAGCTCCTCCCTCCACACCGAAATCCTCCTCTGGCTCTGGAAACCCTGCCCGGAAATGACCAGCCCCGCCTCCAGCTCCCTGCCAGCCCCACAGGGGTGATTTCCAAGCACAGATGCCCCTGGGCAGCCCCCGCCTGAGCACCTCCTCCCGGCTGAGTGAGCAACATCCCCGGCCTCTCACTCTCGTTAGTGTGAGCCAGGAGTCAGAAGGGCACACTCACGTCTCCCAAAGAGTCGCCCTCGCTCACCGCTTGCAGCAGGTTGTGCCACCCCCTGCCTCCAGAAGCTGGGGAGGATTTCAGATGTTGTTTAAGTGGCCACATCTGTTGGGAGCTTCCTCGCTGCCCAGCGGCAAGTCCCTACCACTCAGCAGTGATTAGAGGAGGCCCCCAAAGAAACCGCTGGTTTTAACCCAGGAGGCATTAGAACTGCAATGTTTAATTGGTGGCCACTAGTCACATGAGGCTATTTAAATTATACTACAAATTCATTTCCTCGTTATATATATTGCGTAACCACATTTTGGATATGCATGTGGCTAGTGGATTCCATATGGACAGCGCAGAGATAACGGGACATTTCTTCCACCACAGAAACTGCTGTTGGACAGCACCGCGTTATTTTCACACTGCTCCTCAGGTCAGTTAACCTGTCCGAGATGCTGACACCTTAATTTAATGGGTCATAATGTTCCGAGTGAACTCTTGAAATTATATTTGAATTTCTTTATATCCTTTACCACAAACAAATGTCCCTCTGCTCATTTCTTTTTCAGTTTCCTATAAAGTTCCCATCTTCATCAATTTCCTATAAAGTTTCTTGCTTCCAGTTTTGTGTTGTGATGTTTGCATTTTTACCAAAACTATCTTTCTTCGTTGTTTGGGGAGGGATTCTGCTGTACTCCAGCCATTTTAAAACAAACTCCTGAGAGCTGTTTTGCGGGACTGCTCGTAGAAAGCTTTGAAGAAGCCCGTGGACGGGAGCTCTCCACCTGCCCTGCCTACTCACAGCCGTGCAGCATTCGTGGAGTGGCTGAGAGGACGGGACGGGTTGTCAAGGGCAGCAGCTAGAGTTTAGACTTCCAGAAGTTATTGTTGTTGGTCTTTTTTTTTGTTTGGTTTGGTTTTTCCTGCCAGATCTGATCAAATCAAAGGGAGAACCAGCCCCAGATAAGAGATCCCAGCCTCTGGCTGCTCCTCCAAGACAAATCCAGGTTAGAGAGGCATTGAGAAGTCATGTCACCTTCCGGTGGCAGGCACCCTTCATATAGTACTTGTGCAGAATTACCTCTTAGTTCTGCTTTAGTCCTAGGTTTTAACGGTGACGGGGCAGAGGGGCCACAAGAGCAATGGTGCCCTTCAAAGTGGTGGCAGTCAGTGGGGGTCCTCAAAGGGCTGTCGACTGAAGGGGGTTCTGATAAGGGAAGGCTCCAGAGCTGCTTGGGGGGGCCGAGCTGGCTGCCCCCTCGGCAGGGCCCAGGCCAAAGAACAGGTGTGCGGCCTCTGGGCAAGCAGCAGGAAACCGAAGACACTAAATGTCTTCCTTTCTCCCACGGGCTCGCTAACAGCTCGTTAGAGCAGCTTTTGCTCCTTAACACTGTTCTAAGTAAAACTAAAATTTTGAATTATTAGCATTAACTTTATCATCTTTATATTGTCTAACTCCAGTTTTAGCTACAAATATAAAGCACTTAATTCATGCAGAATCACCAAAATTACACAATTTGTATTTCATAGCTTACGTGTACATGTTGTGTGCGTATGTGTGCTTACCACAGCCGTGGGAACACTGCATAAAGCTAGCTCAGATGTTGTCATTTCACTTCTGATATGTACACATTCTATCAACACTTTCGAATTACCGATGAATAAGGAAGTTCGGGGGGAAAGAGCTCCTGTACGTTTTTCTTTTCTGTGTCACCTCCAGCAGCAGTGGTCGGCTAACACGAAGTGACGTAAGAAAGAGCATGCTAGGGGTTCCGTGGTGCCCGTGCTTCTTAGAATGCCATCACCTGCCTTTTCCTCTCATCAGTTCTGGTTCAAATGGAAGGCAGGGCCTTTGGGGCTCTCAGTGCCCGCACTGTCCCAGTTGTATTCATAACGTGCTTACCTTGTACTCTGCATCTCTGAGCATTCCCGTGAGGTGGGCCCGCAGGAAGTCTGCTCAGGGCTGAGTGAAAATGGACAGTAAGAACAGTGGACGTGCGTATCGCACATCTCTCCTCTGCTCGAGTGTCTGCTCCTTCGCCTCATCCGACTCCACTTAAAAAACACAGATTCAAAGATAAAATTAAGGACTACGAAACAGTGACAGGTGTGACGCCCATAAAGCTGGCCCTGGTGGAGGACGAGAGGCGCACTCCTGGAGAAAGGCTGATGACAGAATGTAGGCTGAGTGGGTTACACGGGGAAAAACTCACCAATGAGATTGATGTTTTGAAAGTAAAGCAATTAAAATGGCAATAGACTATACTATAAATCATCTGTCCCCAAAAAAGACTTGGCTGAGTCACAACATGAGAACAAGTGGCAGAATGCCTCTGGAGAGGAGTGCATTTCTGATAGCACCCAACATCAGTAACAGAATTCTCCTCTGAGGACAAGAATTCCCAAGGCTCAGAGCACAGTATAGGCAGAGAGTAGACATAGTTTCTTAGACACTATTTGAAGTTCTCGATGGAGTAAATGGTCGTCTAAAGCAATTTTATACACACACTTCACACAAAAACCTCCTATATGTAAAATGAATAAACACCAACAAAGTACATACAAAGGCGTGTTCTCAGATCTGGGCGAATAACCACAAGTAGCCATTGAAGGTCTTTCCTGGGCCTTCACGGCAACTGCAAAGACAGTGTGTCCCTTAGCCTGGGCAGCTGGGTGCTTTTGATTGTTACTTACCTTTCTGATAAAATGTATAAACGCTGCAAGTGGCTGATTAAATTTTAGCTTTACTTGACAACCACCTCTCATGGCTCCCGGAGAGTTCCCTAAGGGGAAGGATCACAACTGTCCTCCTGCCAGCTGAGCCCCCCGCCCCCGGCACAGGGACACCTGCATCACAGCCCTCAGTGCATGTTTGTGGCTGGTGTTATATTATTTTTCTAGAGCTGCCATGACACATCACCACAAATGGGGTGGCTTAAAACAACAGAAATTTATTCTCTGATAGCTCCGGAGGCCAGAAGTTCAACACCAGTTTCAACAGTGTCACTGCACCAAAATCAAAGTGTCAGTGGGACACCGCACCAGAGACTCTAGGGAGAGCTTGTTCCTGGCCCCCTCCCAACTTCCAGTGGCCGCCGGCATCCCTTGGTTTGTGGCCACGTCACTTTAATCTCTGCCTCTGTCTTCATAACTTCTGTATCAAATCTCCCTCTGCCTCTCTCTGACAAGGACACTTATGATTGGATTAGGGCCCACCCAGGATAACCTCCCCATGTCTAAACCCTTAATTCAGTCACATCTGCAAAGACCCTTTCCTTTAAAGTAACACAGCAGTTCCCACGGTTGGGACCTGCTGTGCTTGGGTGGCCCTTAACTGCAGTGGTGCCTAGTGATATACCATCCCAGGCCTGTGAACTCAGAAAGGGTGGACTTGGGAGCTGTGAACAATGAGGCAGACACCTGTAGGTTAGGAGCTTGAAACCAGGCCTCCTGTAACCCCTACCCCCCCTGCACTGTGTTCAGTGATGGACTTAGAAGAAAACAAAACAGGGTCTTTAGCCCTCTGTGTCCCTGTACAACCGTCCCTCTATCCCCAAATCCCTGAATTATTTTTCAAATAGAAAATCTTAGGATTCCAGAGAAACCCAAACCCAGGTATCTTTAACAGAAAAGCTTTTGTTTTTCTTTACCAGCAGCAATTTCGACCCAAATTAAGAATGAGGCACAAGAATATCTACGGTGATGATCAGCAAGATTAGAAATAGCATCTCACAGGTGTAAGGCACCTTTCACTTTAATGCTTCTCAAAGATCTTTTAGAGAAATTTAACCTCCTGAGTCAAACAATGCTAACAGAGGAAGCCAGAGTGAGTGGCAGCAAGGAGAGACGCAATGAGCAACAGGAAAAATCCTTCAGCCTCACTAAAAAGCACTAAACCAAGTTCCCAATAAAAAGAAACCCGTTTACTTAGCTGTGACCAAGAAATTAGTTTAGCTTGCTGCTAATTTTGAGACATTTTTAATTCTTAAAATTAACATTAGATTTATTCAGTCACTTCCTTCCAATCGTGACCTTTTATTCTAAAGCAATAATTTAGCAGAACACCTAGGGCCCCTATAAGGGCATCGAAGTTTTTGTTCATTAAACTGCAAGAAAAACGCAACTTCCTGTTTGTACTTCATGATCCCTGGCGATACAGATACTGTATCCAGTGCCAAGGTAAATAAACACTCACAAACCACTAAACCATATGCAGAATATTATATTATTTACAACCATAAGGAAAAACCTAATGTCTTTTAAGAAAGTGATGAGATAAACTCAATTGTCTGTAACATACAGACCTAACTCTTGCAGGTCCCGGGCTCTCCTGGGGTGCTCACACTCATCATGCATTTTTTGGCAAATGCCTGCTGGAAGAGCTCCCCGTTGCTCAATAAGTGAGGATGTAGAACGGGGCGGGGGCACAGTCACAGAGGCCTGTGGGGTGGACCTCTGCTCTTTGGCTGTTCAGACAATACAACTGCATCTTGCCTAGAAATCACGCCCAGATTCAGCAATGCAGAGTCACAGAGGCGTTGAAAATAAGGCAAAGGTAGAATCAGTGACGCGATGATCTTTTGACCCCCCACATACCTGCTGCAGTGGTTTTCCTTGCACTGTTTTCAGAGGCAGAGTTTTTTCACAGGGAGCCATGTGACCTTGGAGCAAGTGACCTTCAGTGGAGGGCTCAGCTACCACGTGGGCAGCGGCCCCCTCAGCGTGGCTCTGCCGTTGCTAAGAGCCCCTCACGGCACCTCCCACTCTCAACACCTTAGCTTCTGATGACCTGCACTCAGTGCCGAGGAATACACTTGCCATTCTCTGGAATTAAAAAGGTTCAATTTCCATTTTGTTTTGGTGACTTGGTAAATTTTTTGAGAAAATGAATTTTTACATAAAGAGTTAAGTGAGTGAGTTGCAGAATAGTTCAGATCTTTGAAATGCTACTCTAATTTTTGCTTCCACAGTGCAATGTAGCAAAACAAAGCATACACATACGGTTATTGCTAGCTCGCCCTGCAACAAACCCCAGCACCTAATTAACCAGTAGTTACAAAGAGCACACTGCCAGAGCTTCTCATCCTACTAACAAAAACAAAAACCACAGGGTCTGGAAACCATTCTGAGCCAGGGTCCTTCCGATGATTCTGAGAACAGGTTTTGCTGATCCAGAAGGAGGAAGCCTGTGGAGCTGTTTAAGGTCCTACAGTCAAGAGAATAAAAATTTCTGGTCATGACATTAAACTCTTTATTTAGTATTTGAAACATGGTGTACATTTATGAGTTCATATAAACATTTAGTACATCTAAAATCCACAGCTGGTAAACAATCTGTGCTTGCTTTTGTGTACAATTTTGGAGTTTACATCTGGAGATTTTGGTGCTGTGGAGAGACCCCGTCTGTGGATCTAATCCAACTGCCTCATATGACCATAGTAACTGGGACAGAAGTGATTTGCTCCTTAAAAAGGCTGCTCCTTGCACAGAAAAGGTGTCACACTTTGGAACTACTAAACCGGGTATCACGGAAACGAGAGAAACACAGCTGACACAATGAAGAAAGTACACGAAGGAGACTCCAACAAAGGTGTCAGCGCACAGCGGCAACACAGCCACCGGTGACACCGAGACACGGGCACTCCCTTTCAGAACCTCCGGGTGTTCACGTGGAGTCTCTCCGCCCCCACAGAGGGACTCTGTCCTGCAGGAGCACGCAGTCTGCTCAGGCACACTTCTTAGGGCGCCCACAGGTGTTACAGCTGCAACTCCGAGGTGCCCACCAGGCCCAGGGCTCTGGCTTCTTCTGGAGTCAGGCCGCTCTTCAGGGTCCGCCGCACTGCATACACGAGCAGGTCGCAAAAAGGAGAAGAGAAGGCAGTGTTAGCAGCCACGCACAGGGATTTGGGCCCAGCAGCCTGCGTTCCCCTGGGGACTCCCAGGGGAGTCATGGGGCTCACAGACGCTCAGGCCCATCCTGCTCCTGCTGAAGTGCCCTGGCCGTCTATCTGCCAGGGCAGGAGAACTCTTGGGGCTGCAAGAAACTGACCTGAAAATGCCACAGGCACTGACCCCGAGAGCTGAGCGGAGGGGGCACCTTGTACGGGAAGAAGGGAGAAGAGATCTGTCCTCACAGAGTGTTTGAGAAACGGGTGCAAGCTGCAGAAGTGCACATGGCACAGGGAGAGCACCGCCTCTGGCCGGCACAAGGCCTGGGTCAGAGGTGGGAAAGCGATCACAGAGCCTAAGAGAATGTGAGTTCCAGTGACGCAAGTCAGGTAAGATAACCCCACAAAGGGGGACAGAACAAAGAACCCGTGGCCTGGGAGAGCGAGGTGTTAAGAGAAGCCAGGGCAGAGGGGCAGCAGTCAGGGCGAGTCTGTGAGCATCGTGGGCCTCAGTCTCAATGCATCAAAGGGCCTCTAGCGAGAATGATTTCTGGGTGGATTTCAGGGATATTCTCTGCAAAACACACGAGGTTCAGGAAGGACCAGTGACCCCTTCACTGGGGCTTGCGACTGGCCGCTGGGAGAACACTCATATTTCACTGAGTTAGTATTGGCTTCTGTGTAGCTTGGCATTGGGGACTTTCCCATTGCTCAGGGTTGCTCAGTTTTGATGTCCAAATAGAAGCTGGATAAGGGTGAATGAGGAGACAGCTGCCTCTTCCAAGGCAAGGCCCTTCCTTTGAAAGCTTGCCTAACTACATTCCCCTTAATTGATGTGTCTGGTGTATCCTATACATAAGGTCATACAGAGTTTGGGATATCTGTTCTACTTTCAGAAGAGGCATGATACAGATCTACCTTCCACACTAAATCCTAAATCAGCCGAAGTCCCTGAGATGATCAGAACCCAGAGAAAGTAAAGCTCACCCTTAGTTTCTTCCCATCTTCCCTTGCCAGACCCAGTTCCCTGAATCTGCTCTGTGCCCATGGACCTGTATTCTCTGAGGCTTCCCCAGAGGCCAGGGCCGCACCTTCCATGTCTTCCCATCACCCCCTGGGAAAAAGCCCACTTAGCCTGTAGACAGAGGATCTGAAGGTCCCACGCCCATGGCAGAATGAACAGGGGCCAATATCTACTAATAATTTGTTTCTTCTCTCCCAGGAATCAGCACTTTGAACAGGAGCCAACACCTAATCCATCAACTGGTCAATCAACAAATACTTCATGGAGAACCTACTGCGTGCTCAGCACCTCACTCAAAGAACCAACACACTTCTGGAAGGCTCACAGACATCAAGTGTAGGTTTTTATAGAGATACAAAAACATGTACCATGTCCCCAACACACACTACTTTATTCCCAAGCCCAGCACTGGGCCCCCGAGCTGCCCATCTGCAGCTGCTCCTGCACTAGCATGGCCTCCCCCATCCCCGCCCCCTGGGCCCCCGGGGCTCCAGACTGAGTGTCTAACTCATGCAGACAAAATGCTTGGCTCCAGAGCCTTGGCTGGAGGCAGATCACATTTAACTGAGTAATGGAATTTGTTCTATGGGGCCGCAATAAAAATACTAGTTTGTAATACTCTTTTATGTCCTTTAAACACTCCTGCAAGTGTTTGTTGAAGAAAGATAATTTTAATGGCAGAAAATAAGATAAAATATTTCTCATTCTTAACAAGGACTACTAGGACCTCTTACCCAAGATACAAAGTTCTGCCTGAAGACATCCACGCTGCGCTAGCAGGACGTCTCACATTTCATCCGCCACAGAAGGCGGTGTGGCCATGTGTCTCTGAACCACAATCTTTGTGCCTTTAGGTGAACGTGCTTGGCCAAATGATGACAGAAGACTCCCTAAAATGCCCTTACCCATAAGGGCATTTAAAACTCTGCTTTACCACTTCTGGTCACACATTGTTTTTATTCCTGTAATTGCAGTGTTTGGTTCAAGCAAATACTTGAGTAAGAACCCTGGCACCTTACAGCACCTTCATGCACGTAGCAGTAGCTCCTAATAGATGTGGGCCTTGGGCCAGCCTCTCTGGGACAGGCTGAGAGAACAGAACAAGCTTCATGGTGCTTCACCGGCCTTGCTGCCTGACGACACAGAGACTCTGCCTTTGGCATCGTGGTCCACTCGAAGTTTCCATGTGCCAGACACCTTGGGACCCGCCCACTCCTCTTCTACACGGACTTCTGTGTTCTCTGCTTCAGGGAAAACCCGTGTAGGCCAAGGTCCCTTTGCTTGCCAGATGTGTCCCTGAAAACTGAGTCTTCCTGGAAAAGTCTGTCCCATCTTCAGAATCCTACTTTCTGTAGGCCTCAGATGAATTCTCTTGCAACAAATAAAATAATAAATACAATAACCCCACAATAAACATGAATGTATTAGCCTCCCAAAAGAATCTGAATCCTTCCTTTGTGAAAGAGTTCATCCACATTACCACTTAAAGGAGGTGTGGAATGAAGGTAATCAGTTGAAATCAGTTTTGTACCCCAATCCAAATCATGCATGGAAAGGGCTCTTTGGGTGTCTGTTCTTCCATCTGCCTGCTCATCAGTTTGCTCAGTCATTCAGCAAACATTACTTGAGCCAAGTATTGCCATCAGGGAGACAAGGGGCTGACTGGGACACGCTGTGAAGAATCTGCAGACCCTGTCCAGACAGGGAGCTGGCTCTCACTCCCGAAAGCAAAACAGGGCTGGGGACATAAGAGAAGGAGGGGACCAGCAAACGGAGTCTGGCAGGATGTGGGGCTTGTACAACAGAAGCGAGTCTTCCATCACACAGAGAGGGTTTCTCAAGTGCCAGGGGTCGGGGGACTGGCTCACATCTGATAAGATAATGTCTGGGCCCCTCTCCACCCCCCATTCCTGCTCCCACTTAAATGCTCTGGCCGGAGCTCCCCAGCCTGTCACATGCCTCCCCTTCCCGCAGCGGCTTAACAGAGAACAGACCGTGGAAATGTTTATCCCTGTCTGCCTCGCAGCTCTTCCATAGACGGCGTGGGTCACCTCGCTGGCACCAGCGGCCACTCCGCACCAGGCGCTGTGACAGCTCTCACGCAGCAGTGACAGCAGTGGGATCTGACCAGCAGCGGGGGCGCCTCTGTGTCAACACGCAGCACAGGGTGTCTTGGACTCACACGAAACCTAAGTTGTTCTTGTTTCCCACCCCCCCTGGGAAGTGAAAACAAATCTTAATCCTACAAAGTGATCTCAGGAGACTCTTTGCTAAGATGAGTCGAATCTGAGAATAATGGCAATGGTGGCCACAGTTTGCTGAGCCAGAACATGGACTATTCCATTCGATCTTTGTTGAAAGCCTACGAGATGGGTATCTGCCCAGTAAGTGAGTAAATGGCAGAGACTGAGTCCCCGGCCCAAACGCACACAGTAAATGGTGGAGAAGAACTTGAGCCAGGGCGCTGGACTCAGCCCAGCCTGGAAACAGCCGCGCCTGCCAAAGCCTGGCAGGGCACTGCCTACCCATCTTTCACATGGATGCAAAATGCACCGAGTTTTACTTCCAGGTCACAGAAATCCATTTTTTGCCTTCCTTCGCCTCTGGCTCACTGGCATGTTGTGTTTCATTTTTTGCATGTAGTATCAAACAATGGAAATAAGTGTTTTGTCATTTCTAAGACTCTAAGGATCTCCCACCACATAACCTGCGAGCGGTGTGTCTAAGATAAGAGGGACTGATGTCGGAACTTCGAGGTGTCTTACACGCATGGGTCTTGTGGTTGGGAGGTACCTGGCCCTGCTGCTTCTCAAAACTGAGCGTGTGTGCACCCGCTGTTCCCCCAGGGACCCGGCTGCTGAGCGGGAAAATGCCGGGTCCAGGCGTGCCCTTTGGACTTAAATGTAGGACATTGTTTTAAGGGGTATAGTTCTTAGTGATTCAATGTTGGGTTTTCCGTGGGGTTTTCGTTTTGGTCAAAGTCAATTATTTAACCATCTGAGGGTTTTTTCCCTTATTTCCACCCTCCATCTCTCTCTCTCGCTCTCTTTTTGACTCACAAAATCCTATACATTAAAAGCAGAAGTTTCCTAAATTGACGGGCATTCCACAAAACACCTGACCAGTACTTTTCAAAAGCGTCAAGGTCATGAAATGGCTTCCCCAGGTAGGAGGAGACAAGATGCCTCCGAGCAGTGTGAGGTCCTGGGTGGGGTCATGGAACAGAGAGGACGTCGGTGGGAAAACTGGCGACATCCGAATCAAGCCTACAGTTCACTGAACAGCACTGTGCCGATGTTCACTCCTTAGTTTTGATAAACTGCCCTGTACTATGCAAGGTGTAAACATTAGGGCAGCCTGGGGCGAGGATATAAGGCAACTCTCGGTGCTATTTTTGTAACACTTCTGTAAGTATAATTATTTCCGAATAAAAAGTTTAAAAAGTGATACTTGAACAATAAGCCAAAGTTCTCAAACTTCACTGCGTCCAGGTCGACTTCCTAGATTCAGCCCAGGCACACCGAACAAAGGTCTCAGGGAGAGGCCCGCACAGTGCTTTTGAACCTTCCCAGGAGAATCAAATGGCCGGCCGGGTTTGGGGTCCCTGACCTCAATGCCTGCCACGTGACTGGGAGGCAGGGAAAGGTAGGCCCTCAGGAAGGCAGTGGCCCCTGTGGGGACAGGGTTGCTGTCTCCGAGCTGTGGAACCCAGAATTAAGTTCACTCGTGCTGAAATGAATCTTGGAAATACTTAAGGTATCGGGGTTTCTTATCGCCCCTGGTCTCGCCATGGTCTTGGCTCCCATCACACTTCCCTCCTACCTCCGTGGCTACATTCACTCAGTACTCTCTGGTTCCTAGGTAGGCACTGACCAGAGAGCAACACTTAAAATGCAAAAGTAGGCTGCCTCCTGTAAGTCTTGTGACGGGTGAGGGGAGGGGGAAGGTGGAGTGTGGCCTCAGAGGAAAGAAATTAAACAAGTTCTCTCCCTTGTTTTCTGGGAGAAGCGACATCAACCTGGGAAGCCTACGGATAAGAAGGAAGGGCGGCTCAGGAACTCCAGACTCAGTTTGCAGCATTATTTCAAGTGTTGGGCAAGAGAGAACTGCCTTCCCCCTTTCCAGGGAAGTCCAGGTCACCAGTCCTCCCTCTCACCACAATACTGGACAGGTACCGTGCTGACGGCGCAGTCTCTGGTGCGCAGGTGCAAGCCCGTGAAACCAGCATCGTGCAGGTAAAACAAAAGGAGAGGGCTGGTCTGGGCTACAAGTTAATGCAGCCAAGTGAAGCAGACAGCGGTGGGTGGGATGAGGTGCAGGAGGGTAGCCGAGTGCCGACTGGGTAGGAGAGGTTTCTGCACACAGGCTCTCCTGTGACTTTGACACAGCGGCCCCCAAGCACCTGCAGGCAGCTTTGCAGTCCCCCCAGGTTCAAGTCCTTTGAGCAGCAACATCACAGAGCATGGAAGGGAGGGAGGGCGGTGGGAACCTGTCATGGGTGCCTCACTTAACCCTCATAACTGTCCTGGGAGGCTGGCACTGCTGACCTACTGGCATCAAAGAAGAGGGGTTCAGCTCTGGCTGGAGTGGCTCAGTGGAATGCGCACCAGCCTGCAAATCAGAGTCGCAGTTCAATTCCCAGTCAGGGCACATGCCTGGGTTGCAGGCCAGGTCCCCAGGAGGGGGCACTCAAGAGGCAACCACACATTGAGGCTTATCTCCCTCTCTTTCTCCCTTCCTTCCCCTCTGCTTAAACATAAAAAAATAAAATAAAATCTTTAAAAGAAGACAGGTTCAGTGAAGCCAAGTAATCATGAAAGACCCAGTCTCCTCCTCTGTTGCCTGAAATTCTGAGCTTGGAAATTGCTTTTGAACTTAGTGGCAAAGGCAACGGAAATACCATATAACCTTCTGTTGGTAAGGTGCTTGGCTTTCCAAAGCACTCTGATGGGATTCCCCTGCTTTGCCCTCAGAACAGTTTTTGGAGGAGGAAAGACAGATCGTCGGATCCCTCTCCAGGCCGGATGGGTACCCGACACGCGGACAGACACGGTGGGGAACACCTGAGCCGGCCTCCCTTCAGTGTGCTAAGTTTCCGGTACAGGAGGGTGGGAGGGCGGGCGGGTGAATCATTTGAAAACAAAACAACCAGAAAGCCATTCAGTGCAGTGAAACTTCCAAAATTCTTACTGTATCAGCTCTCTAACCCCGAGGCTTCTGACGAAGCTTCTTGCCACCTGAGAGTCTCGGCCTCTGGCCTGGCCCTGCTCCAGGGTAGGGGCTGCTCCCGCCCCCATGGGCTCAGAAGCAAGGCCTGTGTACCCGTGTTGGACCTGCTCCTGGGGCCCTGGTAAGCGGGGGCCTGTTTGCAGTTTTGACAGCACCTGCTCTGGCTTGGGCCTCACTTCTCTCCCCAGTTCCCGGACTCTGATCGTGC